>CM035412.1:129271132-129281132 GCA_020310875.1 Ceratopteris richardii | reverse complement strand
AGACTGGCATAATTACATAGAATTTGTACAAAAATAAATCTTCCAACATATGTTGGGTACACATTAGATTACAATCTTACATTCAAAAAATATAATGTTTCACCCTTCTTTTCTATGTTTTTGGAGCCCTCACCTCTGTGCTGCTTGTGGCCCTTTTTGGAGCCCTCACCTCTACTCTTATTCTTTGGTATTTGCAATCACTCTCCAGCCACATGAGGTGTTGTCTTTATGTAATGGCACATGTATTTGAATGTATCCAATTTTTCTTCATTCAATTTAGGAATTACTAGAAAGTTTTGATCAATATGCATTGAGAAGCTTAGCAGCACTGCAAGGTAAACTTATATTCAAAATGGATGGCAAGGCTTTAAAATAGAACACAACAAAATGTATGGTAACGCTTACACTTTGGAGTTTCCATGTTGTGATCTTAAACCTCATATTCCATGTGATCTTCTCTATCTTACTATTTGCTCATAATTTCAAGAAACTAATACTACCATTGCATCCGGAATGTGCCAAAACCCTAAGATTGATTGTCTATTTGCATGATTCTGATATCAAGAGGTCTTGATGAGCTTATTTATACATGAATCTAGGACACGACCAATGCAAGCGATTAAGCTCATCTGGAAATGTTGGATGGGCCTAATCGCTTGCATCGGTCCTGTTTGGAAATCAATATGAAAAGGCTTATCAAGACCTCTAGGTATCAAAATCATGCAAATAGATAGTCAATCTTAGGGTTTTGCACGTTCCGGATGCAATGGTCGCATAATTTTCTCCAAATTCTTAACCAATAATAAGATATAAAAGTTCACATGCAATCCAAGGTTCAAAATGACCTCCTTTGGACACGACCAATTCAAGCGATTAGGGCCATCCAAGCTTCTTTGATGGGCCTAATCGCTTGGATTGGTCTTGTCCAAACAAGTATCATATTCCTAGCTATATGAATGAATGCGACCGATCCAAGCAATTAGGGGCATCTGAATCTTCTTGATGCCCCTAATCGCTTGGATCAGTCATGTACAAGCTTTTGTGATCCATCATACCTCACACAAAATGTGGTCTGTGGAAAGTTTTGAAAAGCATGTAAAAAAAGCAAAGGCAATGGCAACTCGGCGCTAGCAAGGAGTTCACAAAGAAATGAAAAAAAGTGAATAGAGGAGCTTAAATAGGTCTCTGGAATGAGTTGACCGTTGGTGACACGTGGTAGCTTGTGATTGGTCCATGTCATCTAGCTGTTACAAATCCCAACGTACAATGCCACATGGCATCATTAGAGTGGGCCACATCATCTAGCCATTGCAATTCCCAATGTTCTTTTGCCATGTGGCACTCACTTATTGCTCCACATCATGTGACCGTTACCCGGTCCTCCTCGACTATAAATACAAGTCCCCTTCACCATTTGACATTTTCAACCTTCATAGAATTTCTCGCTTCATCACCCTACATAGTTGTGCTTCATACCCGATGCGACCGATACAAGCGATTGCATGCGTTTGAGAGACCTTTGACTAGCTTATTTCGCTTGCGTCGGTCGTGTTCTCCACTAGGACACATACTTATGCTTCATACCTGATATAATCGATACAAGCGATTACATGTGTTTGACCAGCCTTTGACTTGCTTATTTCGCTTGCATCATTCATGTTCTCCACTAGGACACACACGTGCTTCATATTCGATACGACCGATACAAGCGTTTACACACATTTGACCAGCCTTTGACTAGCTTGTTTCGCTTGCATCAATCGTGTTCTCCACTAGGAAACACTAGAATAACTAGAGCTGAGATGGAGGAAAAGGATAACTAGAAAGTGCAAAAGGATATCCCCTTCGCCAGGAAAGCTAGATTTATGTCCAGAGCATGAGAGGGATTGCTCTTTGCTCCCCAAGAACATTGCCTTCTTAATATGGCTTGATCACATGTGAAATGACAAGGAGGAAGAATATGTTCATGTTGAAGAGATAGAGCATTGGTCATGTCTTATATTCATTTATAGACTTGGGTTCTTTGGTTTTCTTCTTATGCAATCTCATCATTCATAGATATTTACCAAACAAATGGGAAAATTAGTCTCTATTTCTTATGATTTTCAATCATGCCCTAGTTTCATTACATTATTTGAGATATTTTTTTCTCCCTATGCAAGATCCTTGATGTCTTAGACAAAAAGGAAGTCATCTTAAACCTCATATTCCATGTGAACTTCTCTATCTTACTATTTGCTCAGAATTTCAAGAAACTAATACTACCATTGCATCCGGAATGTGCCAAAACCCTAAGATTGACTGTCTATTTGCATGATACTGATATCGATCTTAGGGTTTTGGCACGTTCCGGATGCTAACTTTCTCCAAATTCCT
Source organism: Ceratopteris richardii (assembly GCA_020310875.1). Lineage (NCBI taxonomy): Eukaryota > Viridiplantae > Streptophyta > Polypodiopsida > Polypodiales > Pteridaceae > Ceratopteris > Ceratopteris richardii. The sequence continues at coordinate 129,278,756 of CM035412.1, read as the reverse complement.
AACCAATAATAAGATATAAAAGTTCACATGCAATCTAAGGTTCAAGATGACCTCCTTTGGACACAACCAATTCAAGCGATTAGGGCCATCCAAGCTTCTTTGATGGGCCTAATCGCTTGGATTGGTCGTGTCCAAACAAGTATCATATTCCTAGCTATATGAATGAATGCGACCGATCCAAGTGATTAGGGGCATCTGAATCTTCTTCATGCCCCTAATCACTTGGATCAGTTGTGTACAAGCTTTTGTGATCCATCATACCTCACACAAAATGTGGTCTATGGAAAGTTTTGAAAAGCATGTAAAAAACGTGAAGGCAATGGCAACTCAGTGCTAGCAAGGAGTTCACAAAAAAATGAAGAAAAGTGAATAGCGGAGCTTAAATAGGTCTTTGGAATGAGTTGACCATTGGTGACATGTGGCAGCTTGTGATTGGTCCATGTTATCTAGTTGTTACAAATCCCAACGTAAATGCCACATGGCATCATTTGAGTGGGCCATGTCATCTAGCAGTTATGATTCCTAATGTTCTTTTGCCATGTGGCACTTGCTTATTGGTCCACATCATGTGATCGTTACCCAGTCCTCCTCGACTATAAATACAAGTCCCCTTCACCATTTGACATTTTCAACCTTCATAGAATTTCTCTCTTCATCACCCTACATAGTGGTGCTTCATACCCGATGCAACTGATTGCATGCATTTGATAGACCTTTGACTAGCTTATTTTGCTTGCGTCGATCGTGTTCTCCACTAGGACACATACTTGTGCTTCATACCCGATATGACCGATACAAGTGATTACATGTGTTTGACCGGCCTTTGACTTGCTTATTTCACTTGCATCATTCGTGTTCTCCACTAGGATACATACTTGTGCTTCATACTCGATACGATCGATACAAGCGATTACACGCATTTGACTGGCCTTTGACTAGCTTATTTCACTTGCATCCGTCGTGTTCTCCACTAGGACACACTTGAATAACTAGAGCTAAGATGGAGGAAAAGGATAACTAGAAAGTGCAAAAGGATATCCCCTTTGCCAGGAAACCTAGATTTATGCCCAAAGCATGAAAGGGATTGCTCTTAGCTCCCCTTGAACATTGCCTTCTTAATATGGCTTGGTCACATGTGAAATGAAAAGGAGGAAGAATATGTTCATGTTGAAGAGATAGAGCATTGGTCATGTCCTCTATTCATTTATATACTTGGGTTCTTTGGTTTTCTTCTTATGCAATCTCATCATTCATAGATATTTACCAAAGAAATGGGAAAATTAGCCTCTATTTCTTATGATTTTCAGTCATGCCCTAGTTTCATTGCATTATTTGAGAATTTTTTTTTCTCCCTATGCAAGATCCTTGATGACTTAGACAAAAAGGAAGTCATCTTAAATCTCATATTCCATGTGAAGTTATCTATATTTCTATTTGCTCAGAATTTCAAGAAACTAATACTACTATTACATCCGGAATGTGCCAAAACCCTAAGATTGACTGTCTGTTTGCATGATTCTGATACCGGGAGGTCTTGATGAGCTTATTTATACATGAATCTAGGACACGACCAATGCAAGTGATTAGTCTCATATGGAAATGTTGGATGGGCCTATTCGCTTGCATCGGTCGTGTTTGGAAATCAGTATAAAAAGGCTTATCAAGACCTCTGGATATCAAAATCATGCAAATAGATAGTCAACCTTAGGGTTTTGGCACATTCCGGACGCAATGGTAGCATAATTTTCTCTAGATTCTTAACCAATAATAAGATATAAAAGTTCACATGCAATCTAAGGTTCAAGATGACCACCTTTGGACATGACCAATTCAAGCGATTAGGGCCATCCAAGCTTCTTTAATGGGCGTAATCGCTTGGATTGGTCGTGGCCAAACAAGTATCATATTCCTAGCTATATGAATGAATGCTCCATATATAACAACTTAATGTGTGTATAAATGCTATTTTCAACATTAATTATATGTTTCTGTAAAGTTTAGGGTGAGAAATCGAACATGATCGATGCAAGCGATTAGGCCCATCCGATATTCTCTAATGACCCTAATCGCTTGTTTCTACTTGTGTTTCCACTTATTTCTATGACTTTAAAAGTTTCCTTGGACTTTTTCTAACCTAGGTTTTTTATTTTTTCCACAGTTATCTATATTGGACGAAGACAACTATCTTGGCAGGGGAAAGGGAACAAGGAAAACCATAGAGGAGAAAGGAAAGACAAAGGTGGATATTCATTAGTGATCCACTATCTTCCAAAATTGAATCCAAAATTATTTTGTGTTATTCATAAGCACTATAGTGAAGAGCCAGATTTTGCATTATTCTCCTTGAGGACTCTTTCAAGATACATGGGTTTTACTTCAATACCTTTTAATACATACAAAGTTTTGCTACTTGAAAGAACAACTGCATTTAGAATTTTTGGATATGCCCCAAGATTCAATGCTTCAAGGGCAGGCTACTTCCTTTGTTACTCAAGCTATGGAATGGTTGCAGGGGTGTCAGATGTTAAAAGTATTGTTGGCTATAGAAGAAAAGAGTACCTCAGATATAGGGGAGATTTGCCAGATCCAAGCTCATTCAAAAGACTTAAGAAGGATTAAATATATTTCTTTTCAACGCTTATTACTCATGAAATGTACATAGATACACATATTTATTGCCCAAAGGGATATAAGACACTGCAAAATGAATGATGTAATCCTTTTTTTGTGTAATTGATCCATGTCCTAATATTAATCCTTATTGATCCATGATCTATTTTTCTCTAGTGAAAGTCCTATTTATCTGATGATAATAGTTTTCATGAGCTCTTTTGTAATTTTCTTCTCAAGAATCAATCAAAAATATCTTTGAAGGCACATTTGCCAAATTCAAGCTCATTCAGAAGACTCAAAAAAGATGTACATACATAGACATATTTCTTTTCAAAGATTATTACATCATGAAATGTACATATGTAGACATCTTTATTTCTCAAAGAAATAAAAGACATTGCAAATATTAAGGTTTCCTTTGGAATGTAATCTTTTTCATTTTGTGATATTGATCCATGATGTTTTTGTCTGGTGATAGTCCTGTTCTTTTGATGACAATATTTGGCATGAGCTCATTTGTAATTGTCTTCTAAAGAACCAATCAAAAAGCTCTTTGGAGGCATTACTTTTTGTTACTCCTCCTCCTTTCCTTGTTCACCTAAAGAAGCTTGTCCTTGCTTGATAATGAGATTTTTCCATGCCTTGGGTGTTCCATTTGGCAAGTCTTTCCTTTTTTGCAAAGAATGCACCATGCACAAGAAGAATAAGCTAGAATAACAGAAGAGTTTCATCAAATGTTTATTTCAATTAAAGAAAAATAAAGTGAGTAAATTATCTTTGAAACTCACCAAGTAGTTTGTTATGTCTTTTTCACTCCATGCATGTATGCTGGTTTTTATAAGTTCTATGGTCACCTTTTTGAAATCTGTCACATAGCTATTTGATGTTACTTGTTGCCTCATGATCTTTTAAAAATTGTCTAGTTTGACCCACACCTCCATTCTCTTTTTTGCTATTTCTCATTTGCTTTTTACATTAGTCGTGAACTCATAAAATGTTTTCCAACAATTCCACATGGGATTTAATTGTTTGTCATCATGGTTACTGAAGAATCTCCTTGCTTTTCCACCCCCCATTGAGACATCCTATAGTACATTCCCTATATTTTGTGAAAGATTTGGATCTTCTCTTAGATGAACATCGCCACCATGAAATCCCATTTCTGAAAGTAGAGATTCACAATTTCTTATGTATTGTACATAATTTCTTGAAATCTCTCAGAGCCTTGAACGATAGCCTCGTAAACCATCCTCACCATCTCCTACAAATATAATTAGATCATGAAGATTATGAAAAAGGGGATACCTTCCAGTTTGTGGATCAAATGGATAAATAGATCCATCTGCCCATATGTCGATATGTTTTTTGCCTTCTTTCCGCAATCCATCCACTTCAGAAGGTTGAAGAGCCTTTCGAAATACCGTTCTTGTCGTTGCATACTCATGACTAACTGCAATGTTGATATGGAACTTATCACAATGATTTTGGATGGTTGAAAGCTGAGTGATAGTGTTCGGGTTGAGGTTCTCCATGGTCTGCTATGAAGAGTGACGTGAAAGTTTCTAAAATGACATGAAAGAGAGAAACAGGCCTTCAATGGAAAGTAGAGTAAAAAAGTGCAAAACGTCATAAGCACACATTATATACGTCCTTCAAAATACCTTTCTTGTCGTTGCATACTAATGACTAACTGCAATGTTCATATGGAACTTATCACAATGATTTCCGCTGGTTGAAAGCTCAGTGATAGTGTTTGGGTCAAGGTTAAGTGTCTAAAATGACATGAAAGAGAGAAACAGGCCTGCAATGGAAAGTAGATTAAAAAAGTGCAAAACGTCATAAGCACACATTATATAGGTCCGTGAACAAGAGGAAAATTCCAAATTTCATGAATGCCCGATGAGCACAAACTTCAAGGCGTAAGATATCACACATACTTTTCATGATTATCGCACACGTTTCTCTCTCTTCAAAATTTGCATAAGATACGTTTTAAATGCGCTTACATAGAATTTTTTAAAATGATTTGACAACTTTAATCCAGATTAAGCACAACTAATTGAAATCTGTTTTTCACCCTAATGAGATAGATAGATAGATAGATAGATAGATAGATAGATAGATAGATAGATAGATAGATAGATAGATAGATAGATAGATAGATAGATAGATAGATAGATAGACAGATAGATAGATGGATAGATGGATAGACAGACAGATAGATAGATAGATAGATAGATAGATAGATAGATAGATAGATAGATAGATAGATAGATAGATAGATAGATAGATAGATAGATAGATAGATGGATGGATTAAAAAATAGATAGATAGATGGATTCAAAATTAGATAGATAGATAGATAGATAGATAGATAGATAGATAGATAGATAGATAGATAGATAGATAGATAGATAGATAGATAGATAGATAGTTAGATAGATAGATACATAGATAGATAGATAGATAGATAGATAGATAGATAGATAGATAGATAGATAGATAGATAGATAGATAGATAGATAGATAGATAGATAGATAGATAGATAGATATATATATAGATAGATAGAATGATAGATGAATAAATAGACAGACAGACATACAGAGAGATAGACAGAAGGTGGTTCACACCTAATTGTGTCATAACATTTCATTCCCCTTAGTTCAGGCTTTTCCTCTAACCTGGTCATGGAAGGCATAGGTGAGAAAGAAAAAGAATATATTTGTTGTTCCCATTGAATCGCACGTACTGGTGTACACTTAAGAAGACTCTTATAAAGTCTTCATAAAGGTGGGAAACCATCTTTGAAGGGTATTAACCCACTCCCAAGAAGCACTATCTTCTAAATCTATCTTTCCGCTTAACTAGGTACTCTTTATATAAATGACTTCTCGTCCATGTTTCTCTAGTACATAGCATGCTCTCAAGCTCACCTAGAATAGATTGAATAGAAATAGGCTCTATTACCTCATTATGTAGAATGAGGTTGTTAGATTCAATTAATCTTGTCTTTAACATACTAACATGAAATATTGGATGAACTTGAGTTCTTTTTTGAAGTGGAGCTGGTAAGCCATATGAACTATTCTCTTAAGTATTGGGAATGGACCACAATACCTAGGAGATAACTTAGGACAAGGCCTTGTCTTCATGGTTTCAGACCTAGGAGGAACTCGAAGACAGACTTGGTCTCCTACCTCAAAATTAATTACTCTCCTTTGAGGGTCAACATAGGCTCTAGCGATATCCCGAGCTTTCCTTATATTGTCGTTAGCAAGTCTAATCATATCATTCATTTCTTCCAAGAAATCCTTTGTGGCTTGTACTTTCTCATTCTGCAACTACATAAGGAGCTCTTGGAAGAAACCCATACATAAGCGTAAATGGACTATGTCATGTGGAAGAGTGCTTGGCACTATTATATGAAAAATCTACTATAGGTAAGTACTCTTCCCAATTAATTTTCCTTTCATTTACATATGCTTGATGCATATCCTCTAAGATTTGGTTAACCCTTTCTGTTCGCCCATCCGACTATGGATGCTCAACTGTACTCATACTAAGTTTAGTATCCAACCTTTTGAAAACTACTCTCCAAAAATGGCTCATGAATTTCCTATCCTGATTAGAAACAATATCTAAAGAAAGACCATATAATCAATACAGGTTCTCTACAAACAATTAGCCAACTCAGATGTCTTCATTGTAGTATGTGCTGGAATAAGCCTAGCTAGTTTGGTTAACCTATCCATAATTACCTTGACTGAGTCTTGAACTCTCCGTGTCTTAGGTAAACTGTGAGAAGTGGAGAATGACATCCCTGGGACACAACTCCCAACCTATTTATAGCCCTTGCCTAGTCACCATTTAGAGTTCTCTCTATGGTCCGTCGACTCATCATGCCATCATGAGTAGGTATCTCATATGAACTCTCTAGCTTTTGGCCTTAGCTATCCCTCGAGCAAGGAACTTCTTGTTCCTCAAGACATGTACATCTCTAGAATATAACACTATGTCCCCCATTCTCAAGATAATTGTCCTCAATGATATAGAAGGAGCTGTAAACCTGGGAATAAAAATCTATGATTCCAAATAATAAGAGTAGAGTGTGCTAGGTGTCTGAAATACTAGATGCTAAAAAAGTAGACAACTAGTCTCTTTGCTTCCTATCTAGCATTTCCACCAATAAATAGTAGTCCTTGTCTTGGGCATACTCTGGGAATCCCTCTAAGGCCCAATGAAACCATATGTGTGCATCATCAGTACTCAGAATATCATCAGACTCCCTATGCCTAGACTTGACCATTAAGTTCTTATGGCTTGACACCTGTAGAGACCTTGGCATCTTGCCCTTGTCTCCTAGAAATACCCACTGATAGCTTGTCCTATGGTATAAGTGTGCAAAATCACTTACTCCACTAGAGTAATGAAAACTACTATGCTCATCCAAAACAATTTGACTATGCCCCAATCTCTGTGGAAAAATAATAACTGGAAATCTTTTCCAGATAGTCCTTTATCTCTGAGCTCAAGTAAATTTGCTTGATTTAATCATTGTAATGAAATGAAACTAAAGGAAGTTTTATCATGATCCAAACTAAAAATCCAAGATGACAACCTATCAATGATCCATACTATGGACCAAGATCTCAATCTATCATATCCAAACTATGGACCAAAATCTCGATCTATCATATGGATACTATGTATCCAAATATGCCCCATACAAAGTATATCCAAATCCACTCTGTGGAATTAAGTATTTCATGCCAAACGAAGATGTGCTGAGAGACTACAACAACTAGTGGAACTACCACCACCTTCTCAATAATAAAAGCAACTTGTTCCAAGTGGATGAAACTTGCTTTATCTCTGATCATCACTGTCTAATCATCACTGTCTAATCATCACTATCTGATCATCACTATCATCAAATATATCTCTAGTAAACTATTGTAATACTCTGACATTTCTAGATATAATAAGGATCATAATGTGAGTGCACTAAA
>CM035412.1:129236654-129241132 GCA_020310875.1 Ceratopteris richardii | reverse complement strand
TCTATTACTTTCTCTCATACATTTCTTGTCATAATTATCTTATATATACATGACTTTGGACTCATCTCGCGTCTATGACTCTACTCCTTATCATCCTAAGGATTTAACTATGGTAGCTTACAAGATTCTTCACTTATATGTACATATGTGTACAAGACAACATTCTGACTTCTTCTTCATTTTTGCAAATGTCTTCCTTTGCTTCATTCTGACCATAAGCATTCTCCAAGATCTGTATAATCACCAATTTGTGATTGGTTTGCTCCAACAGCTCCCCCTCAATCACTAATTGTGATTATTCCATTCTTCTTCACTCCTGCCATCTCCTTGAATCTCTGTAACTTAGGTCCATCCAAGCTCTTTGTCATCATATCTGCCACTTGTTCTTTTGTTGGAGTGTACATCACTTCAATCTCTTTATCAAGTACCTTTTCCCTCAAGAAATGATACTGTATCTCTATATGCTTAGTCCTGGCATGAAAAACAGGGTTAGCTGCCAAATACAAAGAACTCATGTTGTCTCCAAAAATTATTGGAGTACTATGATCAATCTCAAAACTTTTCATCAAGGTCTTCAACCATATGACTTCTTTTGCAGCTTCTACCATTCCCTTATACTCGGCTTCTGTGGATGATAAAGCAACTGTATGTTGCTTCTTTGAACACCAAGATACTAGCTTATCTCCAACATAACATAGATATCCATGGGTAGACCTTCTATCATCTGAGTCACCTGCCCAATCTGCATCACTAAACACTTTGATTCTTGTGTCAGAAGTGAAACCATAGTACAAACCTTCACTTAGGGTTCCCTTGATATATCTGAGTACCCTTTGGGCTGCAATCCAATGAGTCTTCTTTGGACAATGCATGAATTGTGACAACACACCTACTGCATATGATAGGTCTGGCCTTGTCAAAGTAGCATAGATCAAACTACCTACCAAACTCTGATATTTCTTCATGTCATTGAACTCTTCACCTCCATACCTGCTTAATTTATGATTTACCTCCAATGGTGTAGTTGAGGTTTTGCAATCTTCCATGTTAAACTTGGCTAGAAGATTCTTCAAGTATCTTTCTTGTGAAACATATACTCCATGTTGAGTATACACAATCTGCATTCCTAGAAAATAGATAAGTTTCCCAAATCACTTATCTTAAACTCCTTCTCTATTTGCTTCTTGAGTTCATTGATTCCTTGAGCATCTGTTCCTGTAACAATAATATCATCAACATAAATGCACATGTAAATATATCCATTTTCACTTGCCTTCACTAGCAAGCTACTATCTGCCTTTGATGCTTGAAATCCACATTCATTCAAGAACTTGACCAATCTGTAATTCCAAGCTCTTGGGGCTTGCTTCAACCCATATAAAGCTCTCTTGAGCTTACACACATAATCTGATCCAATTGACTCCATGAAGCCTTCTGGTTGCTCCATATATACTTCATCTGCAATATAACCATTAAGAAATGCATTCTTCACATCCAATTGTGATAATTTCCATCCTTTGCAAGCAGCAATAGCAATCAATGTCCTAATTGTAGACATCTTAGCAACAGGACTAAAGGTTTCATCATAATCTATCCCATAAGTTTGGGCATAACCTTTAACCACAAGTCTAGCCTTATATCTAGACACCTTACCATCTGCAAACCTCTTTGTTTTATATACCCACTTGCATCCAATGACCTTTCTGATTCTTTGGTCTTGGTACTAACTCCCAAGTTTCATTTTCAAGTAGAGCATCATACTCTTCTTGCATTGCCTTCTCCCAATTCTGTTTACTTTTGGCTTCTTCATAAGTGGTTGGATCTTCTTCTGTTTTCACAATGTAGGCATAATCTTTTGTTGTTAGGAAAGATGTATCATAACTATACCTTATAGGCTCTTTCCTTTCTCTTGTAGATCTTCTGATTTCTGCACTTCTTGAAGTTTCAGCCTCATTTGATTCTGGATCAAATCTTGGCCCTTCTTCTACATGATCCTGCACTCTACATCTAGAGTCAACTTCATCAACAATTTCTTCACAAACTTTTACCTTTGCCTTTCCTTTCCTTTGAATTTCTTCAACACCTGTATACTCATTTAGTGATCCTGTATACCATGTGTTTTGCTCATCAAATGTCACATCTTTAGTAACAAGAAATTGCTTTGTGGATGGACTCCACAACCTGTAACCCATCTGTCTATCATCATATCCAATAAACACATACTTCTCTGCTTTTGGTTCTAGCTTATGTCTTAATTGTGAAGGAACATAAGCATATGCAATACATCCAAATACTTTACAATGATCAAGACTAGGCTTCTTACCCCACCATGCTTCATAAGGGGTTCCTCCATCCAAAGCTTTGCAAGGCAAACCTATTCACAAGATATGTTGCAGTGTTAATGGCCTCTGCCCATAAGTAATTTGGACAATTCTTTTCCTTCATCATGGCTCTTGCAAATTCTACAAGAGTCCTATTCCTCCTTTCTGCTACTCCATTTTGTTGAGGGGAGTACCTGCAAGTCACTTCTCTTTTGATACCTGCATTCCACAAATAATCATCAAACTCTTTTGAGAAATACTCTCCCCCTCCATCTGATCTTAACCTCTTTAGTTTTGTCCTGTGATCCTTTCTGCATAAGCATGAAATGTTTGAATGTCTTAAAGACTTCTGATTTGTCCTTGATTACATACAAAGTAATCCACCTGGTTGCATCATCAACAAACAACACATAATATCTGGATCCATTTATGCTATAGTCCCTTGAGGGACCCCATACATCTGTATGAACCAATTCAAGCAAATTTTGAATACTTGTACCCTGATTTGTTATAAGAACTTTTATGTGCTTTACCTAATTGACAAGCTTCACACTTGTACACCATATGTTGCCCTTCAATGTTTGGCAATCCAAGCACCACCTGATTCTTTGACATCTCTTTTATAGCTCTCTCATTGAAATGACCTAGCCTCTTATGCCATAGGTCTAATTCAGATACCTTTTGACCTCCATAGGTAAACAATGCATGTCCCACATTACCTTGGACTTTGAGAGTAAACAATCTTCCTTCCTTTTTACCTGCAATTATGGTTCTATATCCCTGATTTGGATCTTGTACATAGACACCATCATTTGTGAATCTTACCTCATATCCTTTCTCCACAATTTGCCCTACACTTATCAAATTTTTAGGAATAGTAGGAACATAAAGTACCTTGCTCAGAAGTGTACTTCCACTCTTTGTCTTCACTGATCCAATGCTCTCCACTTTATGTTTGGTATTGTCACCTGTTTGAACTGTATGTCCATTCACCCTTGCTTCCATATCAGTCATCAAGGATAGATTCCCACTCAGATGGTTGCTGCACCCTGAGTCAATATAGAACACTCTTTGATCTTCTCCCATTGATTCATGAGTTGCATTCAAAATAAGAGTCATGTCATCCTTCTGATCTGATGCATAATTGTAATAATTATTGTTGTAGGACTGAGATTGGAAGTTTCTTCCACCTCCTCTACCATATGATGTCCTACCACCTCTTCCTCTGAAATTACCTCTTTGGTTTCTGCCTCCTCTACCTCTTTGACTATAATTCTGATTGTTGTATCCTCCACTTTGATTATTATACCAACAATCATTTGCCAAATGATTTGTTCTGCCACAAATCCAACAAGCTTTAGCATTATCTTTGTTCTTACCTCCTCTTCCTTTACCTCTGAAATTTGTCTTTCCTTTTGTGAAGTTGGCTTGATTTGAATTCCCTTCATCATCATTTGACTGCTTTCCCTTGCCATTCTTTTTCTTGTCTTTGGAGTACATAGCTTGACTTGTACTTCTATCATTGTCTCCTTTAAGATCCTGCTCAAAGGTTAGCATGTGTCCTAGCAATTGATTAAGGTCAGGAGTAAAGTGATCAAGTGACAATTCTATGGACAAGATAAAAGGCTTCCACTTCTCATCACCTCTTAGACCTGTAAGTATTTGTCTTACCAACTTTTCTTCTTCAATATCTTCATCCACTGCTCCCAAGCTATCTGCAATATCTTTCATCTTTGCCACATAATCTGAAATTGATTGTGAGCTCTTTTTCTTGAATGTTGTGAACTCAGCCCATAGTGAGGACTTCCTTGACTTAGTAGTATTTTGGAAATGCTCTTCCAAGGCATTCCAAACATCTGTAGCACTTTCCAAACCTCTGATGTGAGGTAGAAGGTAATCATTCACAGACATGTAGATGATGCTCCTTGCTTGAGCATCCTTTCTCATCCAAGTCTTCAACATTGCAAGTTCTTCCCTAGTAGGAATACTTGGATCTGCAAATTCTGGTTTTTCTTCATCTCCTGTAATAAATGCTATAAGGTCTTTGCTCATGAGGTGTGCTTCCATCCTCATGGACCATGCTGGATAGTTCTCCCTATCTAGCTTATCAATCTGCAAGCTTTCTCCCATCCTTGACTTTCTGTATCTGCAATTACT
>CM035412.1:129131654-129216654 GCA_020310875.1 Ceratopteris richardii | reverse complement strand
AGAATCTATTATGAGTTTCAGCTTCAGCCAAGATTGGCTTGGTTGTGAGTTTGTTGATGACAGCACACACAGATATGCATAGACAGACACATAGAGACATATACACACATATATATGCATACACACACATAGAGACACATACACACACATACACATGCATGCATACATATGCATACATAATGCATATGCATATGCATATGCATACATACATACTTACATGCATACACACACACATGCATACATTTGCATACATAGTGCATGTGCATACGCATACATACATGCTTACATGCATACACACAGGCACATATACACCTACATACACATATACACACATACATATGTACACGTATATATATTGATTTCTAACCCATTTTGTTTTATATGTACAAGTATTATGGATCCTATTAGAGAGAGAAAGGCGAAACTCACTCTCATAAAAAGTCTTATGAGAGCAAGAGTTTTGTCTGATACTCTAGGGATCATCATGCATGAGTACTCAGAGATTGTTGATGATGAGCTGGATTATACAATCCAGATGCTTACCCAGCGATCAGAGGAGGGCTCTTTTGTGGGTCCACATGCAGGAAGACAGCTATCTACTCATAGGTATGTTTTTTATCACCAATTTTTTTCATGATATTATAACACATATTTTTATTTATTTTTATCTATCTATTTTCAGGACACCTATACCACCTCCATATCATGATAGCAGAGCACAGGTGCCTATGAGGACATGCATAGGCACCTTAGGGCTAGAGTGCGATATAGAGCCAAAGGGGAACATTGTGTACATAGGGAATGGATTGGAGTTCAAGAGAAGACTGCGAGCATTATGAGACTCTTATCTGTGCCTTGTCCACTTACAGTGAAAGTAAGTATAAATTTTACATATAAATTGAAATAAATATCTTATGTTTTATTTACATGATTTTTTTTATTTTTGTAGTGAGCATGATGAGAGGGATAAAAAAATATGTACTTAGTTCACTTGAGACAGAGTTTGGGCAGGATGGTCACATAAGTGGTGTCTAAAAGAGATGCGAACACTTATGGCTCATCGTCGTGATAATGCATAGTACGCATTGCTTTTATGTATATATATGTGGATATGAGTATGTGTGTTTATGTGTGTATGTATGTATGTATATGAGCAAGAGAGAGAGAGAGAGAGAGAAAAGAGTGAGACTAGAGGTACAAATACACGCATACATACACATATACATCATACATGCACATTTACACACATATACACATACATGCACATTTATACATACACACACACATGCACATTTTTACACACACATATACATCCATGCAGTTACACACATATAATGAATACACACATAGACACATACACATACTCACATACACATACACATACATAATCATATGTACACACACATAGACTCACATAATCATATTTACATGCATATATACATATACACATGCATACACACACACAACACATGCATATGCACATATAGATACACATACATACACACACAGGCATATGCACATATAGATACACATACAAATATAAATAAATAAATATATATATATATATATATATATATATGTATATATATATATATATGTGTGTGTGTGTGTGTATAATAAATACATAAATTATAGTATATATATCTCATTTTATAACAATACATATATACATATACACACACACACACATATATGTGTGTGTGTGTGTGTATATATATATATATATATATATATATATATATATATATATATATTCTAATTCAAAAATCCTAATTCGAAAACACTAATTTTGATATTAAGGTTTTAAAACCCCTTATTTAGAAACTCTAATTCAGCCTTTTATCCATATGATTGAAGTATATGTACGCATTGCATCTATTCCTCCGACGTCTTGCTAGAGAGATGTCTCTCCCCCAACCTTATGCCTCTATATATAGCTACTAGAATCAACGAGGATCATAATATATATAAAGATATGTACACATCATGTAGATACACATACATAAATATAAAATGGAGTACTAGATACATTATGCATCACACATACATGCCTAAATGCACACATAAATATATTTACATGCATACATATTTACATGTACACATTTACACATAGACACATATACATATATACATGTACACATCACATATACATGCCTACATGCACACATGTATACTTATACATGCATACATAATTATAAACACTTGCATATATTACATGAATACATGAATATTTTACACAAATGCATATGCATATATACACGTATCCATACTAACACATGTATACATATATCACACACATGCACACACATACATATACATGAAACACGTATATATGCATACTAACACATGTATACATATAATACACATGAATACACACACATATGCATACATACATGAGAAAATTTGCTCCTCGAAGATAAAGCTAGATATAAAATAATTAAGCATACCCCCGAGCTTCATGTTCCAAATTAAAAGAACATGATTTCATCTCTCTAGTAGGATTCATCGATATTCAAGTTGAATAAAGAATCTATTATCTGATATCATTCAGAAGCTTCAAGTTATTGATTGATAATTAGAGTAGAATTTACTACCTAATCTGCTCATATGTTTTCATTATTGCCAACATTTTGGTAAGACATCAATATAGTCTCATCTTCATTATCCTTATTGATTTCATTTATTTCTTCTATTGTTAAGTCTGTGTTCTCTGAGTCACATCATCTATTGATGGGTTAATATCGATTTCTGGTAATTCCTCTTCCTCATCAGTAGAATCATCATGTAGAGTATTATCTTCTTCATCAAAAAGATTAGTATCATTATCACGTATAATGATTCTAATTTCTCTTTCAGATGTTGATGTATCAGTATCTGATGGTGAATCATCAAGAGGACTTTCTTCGATCCCTCTAACAATAAATTGTTCAAACAATGACCTATCTCTAGGTTGAACATGAATGACTTTCCACCAAGGGTGAGTATATGGGTTTTTATAAAAAAATGCTTGTTCAATATGCCTAGGAAGAATATATGGTTCTTTAGTAGATCACATTACCTTAAAAGAATCAATTGCCCAAAACCTAGATAATTCCTTTCTTAATGTGGAATTACTACCTTTATACTCGGCTCAAAACCATTCAACCTTCAAATGACCTATCAAAATATATAAAAACAAAAACCCATTATTAGGTGCTCAAAAAAATAACTAACTCTATCATAAAAAATATAAACTTTTTTCTACCTGTTTGAATGTACGAAATGATATTTCATAGATACCAACAACAGTTCCCATGTAACCAAGTTCGCCATCTATAAGGTTCGTGTCTTTTGAGCTAGCACGTGATAGTTGCTTGAAAGAAGCAACAATACTAGAATCCTCTTTTTTACGTAAAGAATCAATGGCTTTGATTCTAATATGCTATCCAAAAGCCCACATATTAGTGAACATTCGAGCCTACAAAATAAATTAAATTAGTAAATAGAAACTAATATACATATATGAAAAAAACAATATTATTAAAATAAAATTACCTTTCATTCACAACCTATCATCAACTCTCTCTGCTCATCTGAGATTTCTTTGTTGGCGTGTTGCAAACGACTATATAGCCAATCCGTGAAAGAAGATATGTTTGTAATCTCATTATTATCGAGATTACGTCTATATCTTTTGTTTCTTTGCCTTTTACTTTGGAGATTTTGAAGTTCCTGTTTGTACTCACTAAGGAATGCTTGCATGCATTGGCTATTATATGCTACAAATGTAGAAACATCATTTTTTTCTTGAAATGTAAATAAAAATGGAACTCCCTTACCTGATAATACCTCATTTGTTATTTTTGAAGAAGACTCGTTGGTCCATGCATGCGGAGCTTCTTCATGAACTCTTTCAAAATACTCACTAACATAATACATGCACTCTTCAAGCATCCAACCCTTTGCCATGGATCCTTCTCGTTTCGCTCTTTGTCGCACATAACCTTTTAATATTCCCATAAATCGCTCGACCCAAAACATCCATCGAGTGTTGAAAACACCTGCAATCTCTATTTCATCTACAAGATGGACTAATAAATGAACCTAAATATCAAAAAATGAAGTAGGAATCTCTTTCTCCATCAAACATAGTAGCTCTTTGCATTCACATTTTTTTTGTGGGATCGAGTTTTTGTCAATCTTTTTTTATGTAATCCACCTATACATATTATAAAAAAATATATAAAGAAGTTAATTCAAAAATAAAAGATATCAAATATTCATATATATTAAATGCAAAAGTATCATAATTATCTTATAAGCTATCCAAGACGATAGATCACATCTCGTACTCCTTTTGTTGTACATCCATCGATAACCAAAGGTAAAATATGTTTCAAAAAGTTATGTCAGTCATGGGTCTTTAACCCAGATAAGCTCTTATCATCCATAGTAAACATGTTTTGGAAAGATGCTCCATATCCTGTAGGAGTCCAAATCAATAAAATCCTATTGTTGATAGTCTGTATCTCTTTTGTTGTAAGTACTCAAGAAGCAGGTGCATAAGTCGTTTCCTATCAATGTCTATCAAAAACTGGCCATAACTTTGGTTTTGAGTTTTGATCTTTCAAATCATTCCTTGATGTTATGGTATTTTTTAGTCCAAGAAGATGTTGCCATAGTGAATAACCAATATTCTTGAATATATGCATAGGATCAAGAAGATGACATATGTTTAACTCTTTCCAATACTCCAAAGAGTACCATATTGATATGTTCTCTGCGAGTGCCAATTTTCCTTTACCTCTCATTTTCCTAACCACCTAATACCTCCATAGCTAAATGATACTTAATATTTGCATGCAAAGTTCTTAAAGAGTTAGAAGTACAGGTATTAGGTCGACTAGAATAGGAGAAACAGATGTGTCAGGAAGATTCTAAAAGTTAGGTGGACAATTCTAAAGGCTAGATGGACAAAACATCTTCATTTGATACGGGTATGTATAATTTGACCTTACGCTCATAACATGTGTATGTGTGTATATGTGTGTGTATGTTTATATGTGTGTATGCATTCATGTATAATTATGTGTATATCTATATATGCATGTATTTATATGTATATATTATGCATGTATATATATAAATAGATAGAGAATTGAAAATTATACCTTAATAGTGCCGAAATAGATACATTACTCCATCCAAAATGATTTTGAAGATTGAGAATAAGTAAGCTCGCACTTAGTCGTGTCAAATGACTTCCTTTATATACATGCTTTAGACATTCCTCTTGAAGATATTTCTCATTTTTAGAAATATCAATGCTCTCATTGTCATTTTTATACCAATCCTCAATCAAATCTGCCATGCCATCATCTTCATCATTATTGCACAAATCTTGTACTTTATCTTCTTTTGAATATAGATCTTTCAACCTTGCATATTTCACAGGATCACTTTTGCATAGCCTCTTCATAGAAGCTTCTGATAAATGAGTTCTTACTGGCAATTGTGAATGGTATGGAGGAATATCATCAACATCATATGTTGGAATCTACACACATGAATAAAAATCATTAGTATTCCATAAATGAATAAAAAGTAAACTTTAAACATAAAATTAAATATATAAGTTATTAAATATGGATAGAAAATTTTCATTCTCTCTCTAGCTAAAAGGTGCTCTTGGAGGTCTACGCCATCCAGAATTCACTAATAATTCATCACCAGCATGTAATGAAGTAATAGCATTGACAACTATGTACCTTGATACATCTCTACGCATGTATGGTCATTCATGACTATTTTCATGCTCCTCAAATGTGTAATTAGTCCTTGAACTATTATGTAACCCTCGACTACTATTGATTAAACTTGTTATATTTCCTGCGTATAAGGTCTTCCATCAATATATAATCTTTCATTTTCTGCATGTGAAATCCTTCTACTAGTAAGGGATGCTGCATTCAAGCATATTCCATAAGTACTCATGCTTTGAACATAATGTGCAAGTCGATGCCAATCTCCCCATCCATATATAGGACCACAAAATGACATAAGGGTGACTTCAGAGTTCAGAGGCACATACAAATCCTCTACAATAAAGAGACCATGACCAGCATTAGTAATAGTGGATGGAACAATCATATAGCAATTACCCCAAAAGTTGAAAACCTCTCCATCTAAAGGAAGTGGTCCTTTATTCCATCCTCCATATCTTCTTCTATCATATATTTGTACTAGAGAACGATCACGAGCTGGCAATGGATAATCTCTAGTCGTTTCAGTCTCTAAACCAGGAGGTGGAGGATTTCTAGAAACCTCTGCTTGTAATTGATGAATAGCAAGTCCATGACGTGTACGAGGTATATTAACATTATGAGAAAAACTATCATCATCATCATCATCATCGAGCAAGTATTCGTGTATATCAACAGTAATATGATTTTGTATATGGTTTTTAAATAAAATAATGACATTAATTTATAGAAAAAATACATACCCAAGCATTATCACCTTGACCAGGTGATGGTGCACGCTAAAAAGTACCATACTCTACCTCATGTTCAATACATTCCAATCGTGGTCTTCGATACGTGCCATAGCAAGAGTTACACAAAAATATAATATGCTCTTGATAGTAAAATTCATTATGATTCCTATTGGAGGACACATGTGAAGTCGTTGCATGGGTAGGAGGTGGTGGAGTACCCTCTAATTGACCAGAATCTGATTTTAACAAGAAACAAAAAAAATATATCAGTTATGTACCTATCAAATATATTTAAAATTAAAAGTTTGATATACTTACAGTATATAGTCCTTGCACGATTAGGAGACGGTGGTGGAGTTCCGTCTAATTGATCAGAATCTACAAATAATGGTATTTGATATTAATAATTTACATACATAAACATTCACATATACATATTTACACATGCACACATATTCACATATACACATTTACACATACACACATATTCACATATACACAAATACACATTATTGTGGGATAAATGCATGTATTTTGTATGAATGAGTGTATATGCATGCATGTGTATGTGTGTACGTATATATGTGGATATGTATATGTGTGTTTATGTTATATGCATGTATATGTGTATATGTATGCATATATGTATGTGTATATGTTTGCATGGGTATGTGTATGTGTATGTGTGTGTATATATGTGTATGTATTCTGATTCTTTTTTTCTGTTTGAGATTAAATTAAGAGGAGATATTGTATGGTGGAAAAAATAAGAGGTGACCTAACATACCACCTGAGATGTGGCAGTTTTTTCGTAGACAGTTACATCTTCAAGGGTCATTTCCTCAGCAGAAGGTAAACAAATTAATAGTTTATATTTATAATTTTCCTATATTTTAGTAATTTTTTACATTTAATTTATGTATTTCTTTTTTCTTTAAATAAATAGGTTGCTGCAAAGAAGAGAGTTGAGTTTGGGGCCACACATTGCACCTAGGCCAAATGGGCCATCATGGTTTTGTAGCTACATTTGTAAGTGTATGTGTTATTGTGAGTATATTTTTTATTTTAGTTAAAATGCAAGAAACTAATCTTTTTTATTTCTTTCAATGCAACGAAAGGATTATGGCCGATATCCTACGAAACATGAGATCGAGTATGCTACACATTTGGACATCGGCATTTGAGCGAGTATATGCGAGATCATCTGGATGCCTTTGTGAGTATTATTAAATTTTATATAATTATTTTATTTTTATGGATGTTTTAATTGTTTTACTTATTTATGCTTGTTATATGTAATACAGGAGTATTATGGAGAGGCAGATATGGATGAGGTGGAGAGACAGACACAGGAGGGACGATCTCGATCATCACAGGGTGATCATGATGATGAGGATGAGGATGATCATGATGTTGATGATGATGATCATGATGATGATGATCATGATGATGATGATCATGATGATGATGATTAGGATTTTTTATTATGACATTGGATATGTATTTACATATATATATATATATATATATATATATATATATATATATATATATATATATATATATATATATATATATATATATATATATATATATATATACACACACATAAAGAGGTGGAAAGAGAGAAACAGAGACAGAGAGAGACAATAAGATAGAGATTAGGCAAAAAAACAATTCTGCATATACTTGTTTTAGCTCATAAGTGTAGTGCAACTGTGAACGCTGGATAGCTCTTCGATCAAATGTGTGAACATGCCGATCAAAGAGCCTCCAACGTTTTATTTTTTTCGTCAACAAGCCATTGTGTAAGCGATGGTAAGGTGTCATAAAAACCACTACAATTGGCATCGCATAAGCGACGTTATTTATCATTGCTTGCGATGCAAAAAAGCGTCGCTTATGTGATGCAAAAAAGCGTTGCTTATGCGACGCTTTTTTAAACCGTTGCTTTAGCGATGCTCATTACAAGCGTCGCACATCCCATCACGCCACACGTCAAAAAAACATCATTTTGCTCGTCGTTTAATCGATGGTCCACGCTCAATGCTTGTTGCGATGTTTTTTTCAATTTTATAGCAACGAAATTATGTCGCCTTAACCATCACTATGCACCCGTATTCCTTGTAGTGACACCTTCGAAGCCGCTTCCTATACATTGGCCATTCAGAAACTATATTGCAATATGCAAGCCATATGGGCGCGCTGACAGTTATCAGAAGAGCAAAGTCAAGAAATGCCGCAACAAGAACTCGCTAGCGAAGGATTTGAAGACTCCTTCATTCAGGGCTTTAATGAACTAGTCAAGTTAGTGGGAACTGTCAAGGCGCTTCATTTTTTGATGAGGAAACCTTTACTGCAGTTCTACCCTCGACGAATTTGTCTGATGTCCAAACCAGGCCAATACATCCACGTCCCCACTGATGCCTAGTCCTCCCAACACCCAGAAGAAGCATACTTAATACGAGAACCCCCACCCAAATCACCTGCAGCAGGAGCTACAATCATCATTGACTCCCCACCAGAACCAACAACCTCCATGTAGGCAAACACCATCGAAATCACCTCTGCTCCCACTGAAACTCCTCCTTCTCTTGTACATCCAACTTCTCATGTACACCCCAGCTCAACTCTAGTATCCTCATTCATAGTAAGTGCTGCAACCAAAGCGATAGCATCTCCCGTCACCCAAGCTATACCCAAAACATAGCATCTCCCTTCACCCAAGCTATACCCGAAACCTTTACCCCTAGTACATCAAACTTGATTCCCCCCAATCCATTTACCCCATCCTTTCCTTCATTTCCCCACCTTGCACGACCACTTTTTCCCTTCCCTCAACATGTGACCTTCTCACATGTATCCCCTCCCCATCCATCTACATCACCTCTGCCTTCTCCTCTATATCAAGCCATCCATGAAACTCAATAGGTCATATATTCCTCCTCCTATGTAAATCCCATGTTCACACCCACTAACGCACCCACCGTCACACCACTATTCATTATTAGTGCACTAGATGCCACGTCCAGTGACATGGATATTTCGCCACCTACAGAACCACCACCCACATCCACCATTTCAACACCACATCTCAGCACTTCAAAATTTTCTACGATCACCATGGCATTCACCCTCCCATTCCAATTTCCCCTTCCCCCTGCATCAACAACCACACTAGCGTCATCTTCACACAACGCACCATTGTTATTATCACTGTTATCGACACTGCATTTCATCAAATTTTTGCATGCATGAATCAAGTCAGAAACAAATTTGCATTTCTCCGAAGCAACTACCAGACCCTGCAACATACTACCACACATCTGCAGGTGCAATTAAATTTTTTGACCATTGAGAATCCTTCCTTGAATGCACGCAATCCGGAACTATGTGAGGCTTACCACTCCTTGGAGTTAGAATCCGAACAAAAGATTAAAGAAGCCCTCACATGTCAAGAATCTTCTACATGCCCAAATAGTACGGAACGTCATGCTAACATGAAATATGGGACTTTTATGAAGACACCTCGCAACCGCCAAAGAAGAGAACCAAATGTTACAAGAGAAGAATCATGAGAACTTCGAAGTTGCGATGGATAGACCTAATGAACCATTAAGTCCCAACAGATTCAAAGCGGTCCCCTCTAAGACCATGAAAGTACTATTGGACGATCATGCGTGATTACTTGACGATTATGATAGGATCAACGAAGAATATCAAAAGCTCTAGACCGATCACAAAGCCTTACTACTATCAAAACCTGCACAGCCACAAAATGTTCTCGAAGTCACACCCCAAAAATCCTAGACGAACTCACTACTTTATGGGCATGTGTAATCGATCTTCAATCTTAGGTGGCAGCTCACTCAGATGCCCCCATGCTAGATTCCTCATCGGAGATTCCTTCTGACGAAGAGACAATCTCAATCCCAATGGAGGACTACATACAAAGAAGCATATGAACCACAACTGGTCCCAGGCAGACGTATCACAGTAGAAGGGAAGGACACATTTGAACTTCCTATTCTCGCATGGCTCAAATCAGTTAAAGAGCTAGGTAAGACTCACTCGATATGCGTAGAAGTGCAGCCACATGCTCTGGCCATAATCGAGGAACGAATTTTACAATCACCCTATTTCGCTCAGTTGGCATCCCGACTGTATATCTCCATCAATGAGCTTCAGTACAAACCCTACTTCCTATACATGGCAGAATACCAATTAGCTATTGAAAAGGAAACTGAGAAGAAACCAACTCATGCCACCCAGTTTGAGCCCGAAGACCTACCCCTTGAAGCAAAGAAAGGAAAAATCTTTCAACTGAATTGGCACAAGGAACTCCTTCAAGAATACCCTGAAATGATGCATACCTCGACAAAAGCACCACTGCACCTAAAGTACAACCCGTGCTAGGTTCTGATGCCACGATGCCGCTCTTGGACGGCATTAGTGATCAAAGTTCAAAATAATAAGCAGTGCTAGGATTGGCTGAACTATCCCTATCTAGCATCACCACGTGGCCCTCCAATTGTTCAATACATGATGGCAACCATCTTCCATTGACTCCCTCGACTACATCGCATGGACGATGTCGGCGCATATATGACCATTAAGATCTTTGATATGATGCAAACAGTTTTTAAGAACTTTTTTCATGTCAAAGCGCCACATGTCAATACACCCGACTTTGAGCATGGCAACCAAGACCTCGCATATGATATGAACACCACACCATCACTCCAGGTATGTTACGCATGGCACTACCGCATCAAGTATTTACCTGCATGTTACAAAATGACTTTTGAAGAAATGTTCACGATGGGATTTTGGGAATACCATTCTGAAGCCTTCATTAGCCGACCTACTCATCTCCTTCAGTTGTTTGCTTGCAAGAAACTTGTATATTCAACACACTACCGACTTTTGCCTCCCGACGAACCTCAGGCTATAGATTGGGAAAAACTAGAAGTTGATCTTGCACGAGGAAATCGCATCATGGAGCACACCCTCGCACAGGACCTCTTGCAAAACTACATTATGAAAGCCCCACAACAAGGATCTGTCGGGGACGATAGATGCGAGAGGGAGGGGGGTATTGGCAGTAGCCAAAGGCATCGACGTAGAGGAACTATGTAGAGGCGGATTGCAAAGAGTTGTGAGGGGGACAGACATTCATTTTTTTCAAAGAAATATACTTGATATTACTTTTTCAAAACTCCAAATAGTGATTTTCATCACTTTTGTAATATATGTATCATAAAACACCCACTTCTATATGTAGTAGCTCCATTTTGTGCAAGCTGAGGAGACCTCGAGCTTGAGGAGCCTTGGTAGAACGAGCATACCAATTTTGCTTATCTTTAGATCTCATTTGGACCTCCAAATGACCCTGAGAATCTATTTTCTAACTATGTCGGACACTAGATATAAAACGGGTCAAAACTAGTCTAGAATCTATAAAAAGAGCTAGAGAGTTCATTTTTGAGGTTAGCTTCTATGAGTTGAGGAAAGATTACAGCTAGATTGAGCTTGTAGTAGGGTTCTTGAGCAATAGAGTATATTTTCTACTTTCCATTGTGTCTCACTTGTCTCTTCCTTGTGTGTGTGTGTGTGTATGTGTGTGTTGTGTGTGTGTATGTGTGTGTGTATATGTGTGTGCATCCTCATGCTTCTCACCTTCACATTCACTACTTCTTGCATTCACGATTTTCATATCACTCCTATCTCTTCCACGGTTTGACATTAAGGAGGTGGAGCTTCTTAACTTGGTACTTATCATTATGCTAGAGCAAAACTGTTCATCCACAAACGAAGAGTAGAAGAAAAACTCAGATATGAATCAGGAAGACCATTCAGAACGGTCTACATAAGTGAGCTATCTGGTATAAATTCATTAGCAGAAATCAAGTGTTCCTTCAAGTCTTTGATCTTTGTCAAAAAAATTGTCCATAGAATCATCTTCATTCATGTGCTCACTCTCCAGTTGTTTTCGGAGGTAAGAACCATGAGCCTCATTCCTTGTATGGTATAAAGTGGTAAGTGTATCCCAAGCATCCTTAGCTTTTCTGCAAGAGTGAATGTGAGGAATAATGGCACGTTTGATAGACAAGGCTATCAATGCATGTGCCTGAGCATCTCTGCCATCCCAACAAATTTATTGTGCAGTAGGTGCAGCAGAAATCGCAGCACGAATAGAAACCTACAGAATATCATCATCTTCGATGCCATCTGCATCAAGTTCAGTACCTGTATTTGCAGGTGAAATAGGATGTTTTTCAACACCCTGCACAATATTCCATAGTCCTCTTGTGACTAATACATGATGCATCATATAAGCCCATAATGGGTAATTTGTACCATCCAACTTTTCCTCAACATCCAACATATGGAATACATCACTACTTTCAGCCATGGCCACTAACTAAAATACCTTGATGCAAAAAAATGATTGTATCTCAAAAAGTTGAACAGAACTACCCTGTCAAGTTCTGCTAAACCTATAGCATACTTTGAGATGCTTATATTGGCAAACCAAAACCTGTATATATATTTTGCACAAAAAGACAAAATATTGTGCACAAGCACTATTATAGTGCATTTGGAGGCCAAAACGAGCTCAGATCATGATTTTGGCACCACTTGTGAAGCTATTTTGATCTTCTAATCACCCTGAGTATGCTCACCAAATTTCGTGCGATTTTGAGACTATGACCGAAGGAGTGTCGATGATGCCCTAGATGAAGCGGTGACCTGCTCTTATACCAATTGTTGGAGTTTGAGGTCTGCGAAAGCACGCAAAAATCACAAGGAAGAAGAAGAAGTATGGAGCACGACACACAATACTGAATGTATTACCAGTAGAATGTACAAAGATAAGTAACCCATTAGGGCAATAGGCGTATATACAAGCTGGGGGAAAAAAACCTCCTAAAGAGGGAAAGAAGTCCCGCGGTAGTCCTAATGTGTTCACACACATCACTACCTAAATATATCAATACTCTTCTCTTCTCAATACAAGTGTGATTTTCTTTGGGGCTTTTGTGTCTTGTTGGTGAGTGTGGCTTGTGCACATGTTTGTATGTGTATGCTCATGCATGTGTGCATAAATCCTCTTGTGTGTGCATGTGTACTTGTGTGGTGAAGTCCATCATATCACAACTCATCTCTCACATTGAAATTTTTTGGGTAAGGATTTACTACTTAATGTCAGTGTAGTATGTGTGTCACATTTGAAGGGGCGGTCTACATCTTGAACACCTACATTGAGTAGGGTCCTAGTCGTGTGTTCATTCCCCTAATATCCTCCACATACATCATCATGTGGGAGTTTCAAAGCATCACGTATCTCTTCCTCATAGTTCTTAGCCTTATTGAATAGGGATCTCTTTTGCATCATGACCGCACACCCTGGCATTTGGCCATTTTCAAGATTATCTTCCACAACTGCTAGGGATTCTCTTCCTTCATATGAAAGCAATAAGGCCCCAACCACAATTTTGTTTCATTAGGTTTCTTCAAAGCTTCTTCATCTCTACTTTCCTTTCTTACTACCTAATAGTTGGTATTCTTATCTTTAGGAACATGGAGGATATGGAATTCATTAGAATTCTGAATCATCCTCTTCCTAATTGTAAAGGGATGGGTTTTAAGCTTATTTTCATTATAATTCCATATGCTTTCTACTTGCCTCACTATAAGGATAGAGTCCCCTTGCACACATATTCTTTGGATTTCTTTCTCTAGACACAACTCTAGACCCTCCCATAAGGCCAAGTATTCAGCTTCATTATTAGTAATGGTTGGTACAAGGCTTCCAAGCTCTTCGAAATCCTCACTATTTATATGTTTGAATGTTATCCCACTTGAAGCAACCTCTTTGTTGCACTTGTAAGATCCCTCAAAGAATAAAATCCCCCCAATAGTATCAATTATTTTGATAATGTTATCTCTTTGGAAGGCCCCTTGCTTACCCCAAAATGTCAAAGCTCAAATCGAGGTAAAAGGTCTCATCCCAATTTGGTGGTTGTCTTTCTACATTAGGACTACCCCAAAAGGTCAAAGCTCAAATCGAGGTAGAAGGTCTCCTCCAAATTTGGTGGTTGTAACACTCATAACATGCATAGTTTCACTTGAATCATTTCAAAAGTACCCATGTTATAGGGGGGCCCACTAAATGGCTCACTTTGGTCGCCACATGGAGTACATACACATACTAGGAGAGCATGGATAAAGGTCAGGACGAGTACCTGACCTTTCAGATAAAGCTCACTAAATCATTCGCATTACATGGGGGATCTTGAGATACCAATGCTTCAATTTTTTCTCCGACGAGGGAAGATTCTGTTTTCACTTATTGTGTGTCCAATGACACACATGAAGTAAATCTATTTTGCATTATTTAGGGTTTAATTGTCCCCCCTGTCCTTAACATTTTTATGAAAGACTTCTTTTACCTTTATCAATCTAATGCTCGAGAATTATATACATAAAAATCATCTATAAATATCCTTGCCCATTTTCCTAAGGAAGGAGCCAAAATCCTATACATTTGACTTTGGAATTTGGCTTATATATTTAGTAAACCAAAGGACATCAATGGATAACAAAAGGTACTCCAAGGTGTGATGAATCTCATCTTCTTTTGATCCTCTTCCACAATCTTCATATGTTAATAGCCATGGAATTTATCATAGATGGAGTATTAATCATGTCTCGCTTCTTGGTCTAGAATCTCATCTTTGAAGGGTACTAGACAATCAAGGCAGAAAGTGGCAACATTAACAATCTTATAGTCTATGTGCACCCTCCATTTTCCAGTCTTCTTTGGCACAATCATTATTGAAGACACCCATGTAGCATCTTCTACCCTAATATGAAACCAACCTTCAAGAGTTTCATTATTTCAACTTACAAACCTCCTATCTCCCTCAAATGACAAATCTTATGAGCAATAGCTCTTTTGAGCTTTATGGTATGAACCTAACTCTCTTGATTTCTTCATTTGAAAGTACCCATCCCCGGATAACATGGGGAACTCAAAGAGAAGTTCTACATATTCATCCTTTTCTCATTGTGTGAGATCAAGGGTATCATATATGCAAGATTATTGTAGTATACTATAGGATTGGAAGAGCTCCCTATATTCTCACTAGTGTATGAAACCATATATAGATCTAGAGTGTTTATATGTTTAACCAACTCTTACTTTCTCCTGCTAACAGAAGAGGAACTCCCAAATACATTACTATAGGAATCCAAGTAGCCTTCATAATTGTCAATTGGACTTGGATTGGACTTGGATCTAATACCTATTGCTACTCCTCACTCATAGTCACAACTCACCTTGTCTGCATGTCCATATCAATCCTTCTAGATTCAAGTTTATTAAAAAATATGTCCACGATCCCCTTGTGCCAATCTTGACTAGACCTCATCACAATAAGCCATGGTCTCCCAAGTATAATGGGGTAGACCTCTATCCCTGTGGATATAACATATATGTCCAAAAGTAGATCTTTTCCTAATATATTCATTTCCAAATCTTTAACCAAGCCTAAACATTTCAATCAGTTTTAGTTAGCCATCTTTACGTAAAATTCTAAGGGTATAATCATCTCCAAACTAAAATAAATATACATTTTTTAGTTATCACATTGATATACCTTCCGTATTCTTCTTCCTAGTATATACACATCAATCACTAGCACAGAGCTTTCATAGGTCCCCATCTTGAGTACCTTGGCTTCAGCTTCTTTCTTTCTTTTAGTCATAGTACTAGGAAGATGTCTTCACTCTGTCCTCAACATAGGGTAAAGCACTAAAAACTTCCAAAAGTGAAGCCTAAGTCTCCTCTTGCTTTTTCTTCACGCACATATGCATCCCCAATCTCAACTATTTCACCACTTTCAACAGAGGTGTCACTTGTTTAGTGTGAGATTAGTTATCAATCATTGCACATAACAACCAAGCCTTACAATTTAGAACTCTTGTTACATATGTCAACTTCATTAATTAAACACATTCCCTTATGAGTGCATTTGATTTTTGTAACACACTCGTTCATGCACATATGCTCACATGCACGCACTCTTTGATACACAGTACTATCACAAATGCAATCACAATCAAATGCTCCCCCCCCCCCCCCCCCCCCCCCCCCCCCCCCCCCCCCCCCCCCCCCCCCCCCCACAGAAGCAACATGCATTCACACATAAAACATATGGAGTTTAACTCTTTTAGGAATCTTCGAGCCTGATTCACATTCACATTCATGATTCAAGTAGTTTTGGTGTACATCTTCATTGTCACTCTCAGTAGATAAATCTAGTAAACCTCACTAAAAGTATCCTTGACAGATATCAGCATAACCACTATACATGTAACAGAAATGAAAAGTGGTACATGTCATCCTCCATCATCACATGTTAAGGTCAATATCTCAAACATTTCTCAATAGCCCTCTACTTGCCAACCTTCCTTCAGAGTCTCCCTCTTTCGAATAAGCACCTCATGTCATGGATTTTGTGATCCCTGAGTCCTTCTACCCTTTAGGTAGGGGAACAATACCAAAAATCCAGCTACTAAGATACAATTCGCTAATCGTAATTTCCACAAGGTAGAACAATGCTCTCACTTCTGTGCAACTCAATGCATTAGAAATAAGTCCCAACAATCAATTGCTGTCTGCCGGACATGATGCGGTGCTACTTATTATCCCACTTTAGGGGCAGTCAAATAATAATAAAAATAATTAGAAATAAAATTCGTTACAGGTAACGATCAAGGCTGGGCTCAGGCTAGGCGGCACGGAACACACCACATTTCTAGATGCCACCATTGCAATGTACACACAGAGCGGTATGGAACTTCAAAACTGAAAAATTAAAACAATTTATTTTTTTCACCGCACAGAAACGAGCCAGTCAGAGTGAGATTTCTGCTCAGCACACTTTTGTCCCGAGGGGCGAGACTCATCTCAAAATCTTGTAGACCCGGAACAAGCTCATTTTTTCCCTCCAATTATAATTCTGCACGTGGCTGGCACAAGTGTGCAGCCAGTCAGTCTGAACCCACTCTTGTTAAGTGTTCATTGCTTACAGAGAACTGAGCACAGACTTCGGGCAACATTCACAAATTAGGAATATACTTAGGAATAGTGTCTGACTGCAGATAGAGGTGGACAATAGGCAGAAAGATCATCAAGTTATCTCACAAAAGGATGCATGAGAAAAGAAAGCGAAAAAAAGGCATGATCCAATCATAAGAAAACTAAAGAGTTCAAGATTAAATAACAGATGCGATGATACAAAGACTTCAAGACAATGGACATCTGCATTTCATGAGTAAGAATGACACATATCAGGGTGACCATTTCCCTCTCCTTGAACTGGAGATGCATAGGACGATAATATGACCATACACATCTAAAATAAGAAGGGAACACATAATTAATATGGTGTTTCATTAACCTCCCAAGCAATGATTGAACATACAATTCTTAATGGCATTTCGAAGAGCACATGAAACAATATGACATGACGTTCCTATCTCTCTCTCTCTTAAACCTCCCAAATATGACACTCAAAAGGGGCATGGTCTCCTCCACCTCTACTTGAGCTCCTCAATAAATCACTTCAACATAATCTCCTCCCTCTCATGGATTGCACCCCCAAAGCCTTCACCAGGGATAGCCAAGGAGAGGGAATCTATGTCCCTCCCTTGACATTAACTTGGACAAGGCCTTCTTCCTTTGCCATGTGACCATCTGTCAAAGGAAAAAGAAATAAGAGAATCCGCAAAGCTCAAAACCACTCCTTTATGTCGGATATTTAAGATCAAATAAGACTATGCAATGTTAGAATTTAGAAGGGAGCACAATCTTACATGTCCTTCACAGTACCAAGAATATTTGGAAGCTTCTCATTTATGTAGCAATTTAGCACTACATTCTTTCACTTTTACTAAAGAATCTACTTTGAGACATGCCATAAATAAGGTACGGTGGACAATGTTTCCTTATTTATTCAGTTTCTAAATTAAAAGGGAGTTCCTCTACATTCATTTCTTTTCTTATCTTCTTTGTGAAGAGTGGGTTCATGCCTTCAAAATTTAGTCAATCCAAGAGCTTCAAAAAAACTGTCAAATGAAAATATAAATTACATGATAGCAATTTCAATCAGAAACCATATTAAAGACTAAAGAAAATACATCAAGCCATACAAATACACATCAAGCATCTTTTTGGGGCAAATTTTTTTAGCAAACACTATCAAGTGCAAATCCCTTCACGAAGGCTTCCTAAACTATCTAGCTGCAGTCAGACCATGGCAGGCATAGCCCTTACCAGTGGTCTCCTCACACTGCCAGGGCAATTCCCTGACAAATCTGACACTCGTGGGGGACAAAATTCAATGGGTCTACAGAGAACCTGGGCCAAGTGCTTCATCCAGCAATATCCACCAGACAAAGCCTCAATCACATCCAGTAGATCCTTGGAGACCTGAATCAACATCCACAATCCTCAAAATCCTGTGAACATGTGCCCAAGGATTCATCTTTCCACCTTGCATCCCATGGTTGTATTGTCCCTTCTCTTCCTCTGGTCTCCCACATGCCATAAACCATGTTGAAGACCTCAGCCTTCCATTCTCACCAATTACAAGGTGTTCTCGTAGCTCCCTGGTGGAACCATGATCTAGGTCACTCGTATCCCCATAAAAATCCTACATCTCCACTGGTTTGCCTCAACATCCTCATAACTAAAATGCCCATCATGCAACTGAGGCAAAGAGGAAGAATCCGCCCAAGATGTCGCATGTGCACATTTACAGACATCCTGCTGATTTCAGCTCAACAACAACGGCTAGCTGAGAAGTAGTGACCAAAGCAAGCTCTCTATGGCCACATGATCATGGAAGTGATACATATGCAATGGTGGAATGGAGGTTAGCGGACTCATGCAAAGATTTTGCCTGGTGTGCTATGTGAAGCCATGAGTGTCATGCTTCATGAATGGTTGTTTTTTTTTTTTTCCCTGTGTGTGTGCGCGCGCGCGTGTTTTTTTTTTGTTTGGCCCGGGGGGGGGGGGGGGGGGGGGGGGTGTGTGTGTGTGTGTGTGTGTGTGTGTGTGTGTGTGTGTGTGTGTGTGGGTGGGTGTGTGGTGTGGTGTGTGGGGGGTTTATATGCTGGAATACCCTCCACTACCAAAAAAACAATAGTCAGGACCCTCAGCCTCCCTAAAATTCTTTCAGGGGCAAAAATAGCATGCCTTGCTGCCCAATTGTCTTCTCATAACCTGGATTTTTCTAGAACATAAGAAATTTTACTTCTGGATTTTGATTTACATAAATTCCAAAAATAAAATGAAAATACCTTCTAAAATATCCCATACCAACACTGTATCTGCAATCGACCATATTGGGCTGAGAAGTCAGTCACCTTGGGCTGGGCTAAAGGCTCCTTCATGGCTGCCTTCAGGCAACCCCAAGGGGTCAATTGACTGCCACCCGCAGAGCTGGCCTTTTGACTGCCCCAAAGGGATCAGCTGGTCATTGCCTTTAGGGTTGGCCCCAGGCCTCCTGCACATATGACCCCCCCCCTTCGGGGGGATGTTCACACAAAACCCAAGTAAACTAAGTGCTCAACTTCAGGAATATTCACTGGCACACACAACACAAAAGCATACATATAGAGAAAGAAGGGAAGGGGGGGGGAAGGGGGGGGGGGGGATATTTCATTGTGCTGGAATGCCCTCCACCAAGGGGTTGCTCTCGTCGCAACCTATCCAGGCTGTTCCTGCCTGCTGAGCTGCCATGTTCCCATACCTCTTCTTCATCGCCCTTCATTTCAGATTAGCTACCACCCTAAAAGTGCATGCTCTCTGCTGTATCTACAATTGCACATATGAGGCTGAGAAGGTAGTCAACTTGGGGTGGGCTAAAGCCTCCCTAGGGCTGGCCTCAGGCCACCCCAAAGGGGTCAGTTTACTGCCACCCACGGCCTTTTGGCCACCCCAGGGCAGGCCTTAGCTGCTCTTGGGGAGTCTTTGACCTTGTGTGAGTGCCATACCTCCAAGAATATTTCCTTCTTATTCTTACAGCAGGGAAGGTATTCAAAAGCAAGAGTGCATGAAGAAGAGGCCTGCAAATCATGTGGAGCAGTTCCAAAGCATTTTCTTTCCCTCCACATTTTCTTTAGAAAATGGTGGTCTCCATCCATCATAGCCTCCTTCCCTACTTCATGGGCAAACCCCTTCCCTCTGCAGTAGGAAAGGGAGCATGGCAACAATCAGGATGATGAAGAGGAACTCATAGTCCTGAGCTACCAATTACCCTAAAGATACATAAAAGAGGAGAACTTCCATGTATCTCTAACCACTGGCTTGTACATGCCAACCCTTGTCCTCTCTTCTTGTCCGAGAGGTCCCATACCAACCCATGCAAGAGGTTTAAAGACCTCATGAGCTCTGATAGTTTTGTGCACGTCGCTTTGCCTCATTCCACACCCACACCATACAGGCATATGAATGACTCCACCAAAGGCCAAGATTCCAAGCATGAGGAAATGCCTTATGCGAGGAATAAATAAGAAAAGAATCCTATTTATAAACTCATTTAAGAAGGCAGCCCAATTCACGAAGGCCAGACACTTTAGCCGTAGGCACCCAGCCAGATGTCCTTTGAGTTCGGAGACATAATGAAAACAAAAGCTACTCAAATATGCACATTAATCATACGCTGTCATCACATTTAAAAAAAGGGATAAATCCTTGATAATCACAATTAAATACCGACAGGACATTCCATGTGAAATTTTTAGGCATTACAACTAAGATATTTTGAAATCCACATGCCCAGTGGTAACTAATCTGTAGATGGAATGTTGCAACCAAAACACAGCACCCATTGATTGCCACACTACATGAAGGGACTAACATAATGAACCTTTTCATACAAACCATCCGTTGAGCCCAAAACTCAAAGATTCTACCTGGAGAAATTTCATATTTCAGAATGAAAGATAAAGAAAGTAAAGTGCCTTCTTATAAATTGAGAGAAAGTTGGCCATACATTGCAGACAGCCTCTCACTATATTCAACTTTTTAAAAAGAGATAATGATCAACCATGAGTCTTTCAGCATCATGAATGCTGGAGATTAGCATGAAGGAAATATGCCTCCTTTGGTGATCTCTAACTGAACCCATCACACTTCTCCAAACATAAGACAATTGCAGGGACATCTCAAGAATACTTCGGAAACAAGGTTGTTAAGCCGTCATTATCCTCATGCATTACTTGCATCATGACCTTGCTACATGGAGTCACACCACCATGAGATTTTCCGAAGATGTTTTGTATACTGAACCAAGCCTGAGGATTCATGAGGCAATAATTTACCTTATATAATTGCTAGATTGAGCTTTTTTGACAATTTGAACCTAAGATACTATAATTATTCCTTTGCCTACTTGCATGTGTAGGGTTGCATTCAGGAATAGGCATGTAGATTAGCACAGAACACAGTAAAACACAGCCCAAGGATTCCAATTTTCTATGGTTTCAGATTCTAAAAAGCTCTAAGGACATTAAATAAACAAAGACGGGACAGTCTATACACTTGAGCAAGTTTAGACACATTACAACAAATAAAGCTGTTTAGCCAAAGTATCATGCTACAAAAATGGGGAATTCTTCCCATTCGATTCCAAATTTAAAGGTACAAAGCCTTAAATGTTGATGCTCTCACCAGAAAAATGAGCAAAATCCCATAACCTTCAATCAATTACATTTCACCTCTTTGCCCTCTTGTGAGGCAGAGAATAAAGAAATCCGCTAAAAAGTATGGCTGAAAGGACTGCCAGCAAAATCTGATACTCTTCGCTCACTGTAGCATGTGTAAATATATGCTACTGTCCTATAAAGATGATGACAAATTCAATTCTATAATCTGAGTCATCTGTACATATCTTTTGAATAGTATCCTCCTGGCGTTGGTGTGTTCTTCATTGCACTTCCTATCTCCAGTTTCTTTGAATTCAAATATTCATGTACAACAAATGAGAGGGAACACCTATCCAGAAGATGAAGGGAGGAACAGGGCGAGTAGTTCTGGATACTTATGAAGGAAGTCTCTAAAATCATCCCAGTTAATGATACCATCTCCATCCACGTCCAACTTCTTCTCAAATTTCTGCACCTGGTCACATTTTGAGCATATGAATCAATGGAAAAGATATAAGCTGAAATTTGTTAATAAAAAACATCCTAGCGCTGCAAACAACTACCTGTGTAGAGGTTAGCTCTGGAAAAACCAACCTTAGACTCCGTTCTATCTGCAACTCAACAGGAAACATAATCAATCATCTTGCTCCTCTTAAATGCAACCCAATTCCCAATATAAGGAAACCTTATGAATTGAAAGTGTAGAATAACTAAGAGTACCTCTACCCTTGAAAGGAAACCCTGCTTTCTGAAATCACAAAACTCAAACGATACTTTGCACATCATACCAAATGATGGATGCTTCAGGATGAATGCTGATCCTGCAAGAAACTGCATGATCCAAAAAAAGTTATAGGACTATCTGCCAATACTTAAAACATTCACAAACAAGCTACTTTTTTCCTTTTTCAAGGTTCAATATGTATCACTTTTATTTTGAAATACCTCTCTGAAAGATATTGAACCTTCATCCTCTTTATTAAAGAAGCCAAATATCTGCACAAAAGCATATCTTGAAGGATATGATATATTGCTATTATGTTAATCATCAGCATGATCTACCAAGATTAATGAGCATCGATCAATGAATTGACCTGTTGTGAAATGGTAGTCTTAGGCAAATCTAAAGCATCCAAAAATTGAGATTCAGTAAGCCTGCCACTGTTGCACATAAATATGAATATTAACTCCACTGAAAGAGAAGTACAGTCCTAAATCCAGAAATAATATGAATGAGGTGAACAGCCTGTGACCCAACTGAAAGGCATTTAGATGGATCAACACCTAAGAACCTTGGTGAGTCTGCTATAAGTAGACTGCTGGGTCAAGGAGGAATACCTCAAAAAGCCGCTTCATGTCTTTCAGAATGTTTTCTGCTTGACAATTAACGAGGTAAAAAGAGTGGCACTTTTTTTGTATACAAAGAATAAAATAATGGATTCCAGAATGCATGAACAGTCCCTACTTGACAATATGAGCAGTAACAAAGATCAAAGACATGGCCCAACATATAAAGATAATGGTGAAGTCTAATATAAGCAAACTACCAGGTCAAGAATAATTACCTCACAATCCCCCCCCCCTTTTACTTAATTTCGCATGTCTTTGACAACTACCCAAGGTAATAAGGAGAATAACTCTACTTTTTTTGGAGATTAAAACCAGTTCAAAGGAGAAGAGAAACCAGCTGCCTTAATGAAGACAGTACCATTCTTAAATAATTAGAAATGATAGAGGCACACCTGCAGTTCGTGTCAAGAGCTTGGAATTTCTCTAGTAACACAGCGGATTCCCTTGTAGTAATATGAAACAACTGCAAAATACAAATAAAGTTTTCAATCTACATTCCTCTGATAATTTCAATTCAATACTGCAAAAAAATAACTACTTCAAAGAAACCAAAGAGAAAAAGAAAAACAAAAACAACAACAAACAAGCGAAGGATTGTCCGTGTGCGTGCGTGCGTGTGTGTGTGTGTGTGTGTGTGTGTGTGTGTGTGTGTGTGTGTGTGTGTGTGTGTGTGTGTGTGTGTGTGTGTGTGTGTGTGTGTGTGTGTGTGTGTGTTGGGGGGACCTGCCGAGACGGGGAAAACGAAAAACAGGGAAAAAGGGGAAAAAGAGGGGGGTTGTTTGCTACGACTCACGAGGCATGTAAGATTAGGAGCTGACAAATAAAACAATTAATTTAGAATGGAGTGACGCAGCATAGCTCAGAAGTTATATATGATGGCTACTCAGGATCTCTCTTTTATTTTCATTAAAATGGAGGAATAAAATTGAAGCTTCACAATCAACACTATTGATTGCTACATCATTGAGCTAAGAATAAATGAATTGAAGACTAATGCTCTAACTACTGCAACAACTTGGGTTCGTCTGCATAGCCTTCACAGCAAACCTATTTAAGATGTTGTGTTAAGCAACAAAAGAAACCTGCACCTTCTCCATTTTTGCCATCTCCACCATATAAGATGCAAAATCATCCTGCAACAAAAGACGGGAATCACATAATTGAGGAAATGAACATTCAACAATTTGGCTTTAGCCAGATTGAATAAATTCCACTCACATTCTTGGGTTCTTTCAATTTTGTGGAAAGAATCAAATCACTATATGAATGACTGGTGGATGGCACATTCAATGCCTTGGCCATTACACGTTTTACCTGAACTTCATAAACAAACCATCAATCAGACTATGTTGGCTACTTTTTACTATGGAAAAGAGGAGTCCAATAAGAGACCTTCTTTGCAAAAAGTGCTGGATGATCTTTCTCTCTTGATGTTGGGTATATGACTGGTAAGTATTCAACCTGCAAAACATCTCAAAATGAGATTTGTGAAAAAAGGAAGTGTGTGGGCTATGGTCTTCCAATAAAAAGGCTTTTCCTTCATCTACATCCTACAAAGATAGCATGCCACAGACGATAATACTATCAAAAGAGGGTATATATTCTTTACAAGAAGGCTACTGCATGATATCAACTGTTGCTGAAATAAGAGGATGATATTGCAAAGATTTATATAAAAAATGAGGAAATTGAAGAAACATTCAAAAAAGCCAACCTCCATGAAGTTGTGCAATTGTGAGAGCATCCTCCATACAAGTTTCAAGATTGAAGTTCTACCCCTGTAACATTAGTAACTAGTTCCGTAACTGACATGCCATTAAAAAGGAGAACACGCACATGCACATAGAGAACATACCAAGAATTATCAAAGTGCACATATGGATATCGCAAAACAACAGGCTGTACAGGTAAGCCTGGCATGAAAGCCCCAAGCTGGAAAAATATTAAGGCTTTTCCATTTGTAGTTGTTCCTTCCGGAAATACCATAACATGTGGAAATTCATTGGACATTGCCCTATTCTGCCAAGATGTAGAAACATGATTGAAAACTGTCTCATTGCACCCAATCTACAGCTCAAAACATTCACCTTACCTTTATCTCCTTTAAGGCATATTTCTTTGATTCTGCAGATGATCTCTCAACATTAATGACCTGCATAAACTCAGTGGTTGAAATAAAGAATCATAATATATTAATCAAATCTTTGAGGCTGACGAATTAATACCTGCATAGGCTTTATAATCATTCCAATACCAGGTAATTCTGAATGTGCTGCTGAACTGACAAAGCTAGGGAACAGCTCAAAGAAGAAAAATATTGGATCTATAAAAGAAATGTGATTGGAGACAACAACTGGCGCCACTTCTCTTTTCACTGGTTTCCCAACTCTACGAATCCAATGATAACTGTCAAAAGAAAAGAAGAACAAGTTCTTTAAACCAATTAGGTACACGTCCCTCGAAAGGTATTGTCACCACAAAACTTTCTTTCAAAATCTCGTTGGCACTTCTAATAAGTTCAAATGCACATATACAACCATGTGAATCCATATACTAGTTTTCTTTGTCCCATCACCTTTTTCCAGTGCAATGTTGATTTTTGTGAGCGAAGGCACAAATGTGAAAAAGGCATTAGGACTGATGAGTTTTTTGGATACATGTACAAAAATTTAAGGCTTTGCTTTGTTCACTATGACAAGAGCAATGATGTCATTGAAAGAGGACGACAAGAACTTCGTGCTCATACCAAGTACGTTTAATTTGACTAAAGGAAAGGGCAGCTGCTGAGAAGAGAACAGGGCTGACTGTGAAAAAGGCATTAGGATTGACGAGTTTCTTAGGATACATGTACAAAAATTTAAGGCTTTGCTTTGTTCACTATGACAAGAGCAATGATGTCATTGAAAGAGGATGACAAGAACTTCGTGCTCATACCAAATATGTTCAATTTGACTAAAGGAAAGGGCAGCTGCTGACAAGAGGACAGGGCTGACTGTGGAAGCTTA
This sequence comes from Ceratopteris richardii, assembly GCA_020310875.1. Lineage (NCBI taxonomy): Eukaryota > Viridiplantae > Streptophyta > Polypodiopsida > Polypodiales > Pteridaceae > Ceratopteris > Ceratopteris richardii. The sequence goes on along the minus strand of CM035412.1, from coordinate 129,190,101 downwards.
AGTTTGTGCAGAAAATTGAAGATCGAGATAAAGAAGATGAAATAAGTACACTTTGCTAAATGTCTTGCACTTGAGATGTGAGTTAGGACCTTAGTTTTATTGAAATGAGGATTTGGTCACTTGGTCAATGTGAAAAGGCCAAAGTGACCATAAGTCATTAAGAATTACATAAATGCCTATGTCTCTCCAATTGGAGCCAAAGAATATTACAAAAATATGTCTCAAAAGCTCTTTAAGAGAGCTATCACTTGACGGGTCAAAATGTACAAAAGAAGGCTCTTTTGGGTCCTTTATTCCCAACAACCTCCCACTTAATGGGCCAAGGAGGCTCCTTTAAGCTAAGTGACTTCCACCATCTGTATACATATGATGTTCTGCCTTTGTAGGCACTTGATGAGAGCGTCTGCGAGATTCTGTGATGTGTTGAATGGATCAGGGCATCCTCAAGTACTTCTCTCATGAAGTGATGTTGCGCATCTATATGCTTTGTGCGGGCATTAACATGGCATTCTTTGCCAGACAGATGTCATCCCAACTATCAGAGTCATGAACAGGTGCCTTGTCAGGCAACCAAACTCGCTGTATAGACATGCTAACCAAATGTTAGAAGCCTCTATGGCTGAAATATATTCAGCCTCTGTAGTACATAGTGATACTATCCTCTGAAGTCTAGAGCACAAAGAAATAGCACCTTCTGCAAGAGTGCATACACATCCCCTTGTGGATTTATGTGTATGCACATCAATCACAGAATCCTCTCAACTTGTGAGCTAGGAAACACATATACATAGCACACATAAGAGAACATGCACACATAAACAAGAGAACAAGTACACAATACACAAAATATGGTCAAAAATTACTATGCTCCAATTAATGATCAAGATGTACAAAATAATTATATGCTTCAAATACAAACTAAAGAAATATAATCTCCACTCATAAACACCAAAGAGGGCAAGTGAAGGAATAGGAAAATAAGATATGAAGAGGTTTAGGATAAATATAGACTCCAAAAGCAGGCCTCTAACAAAAGAGTATGAGAGACCTCTAAGTGTACCAGCATACACTACTGAACTCCAACACCTCCAAGGTCTTCAAGAGAGTAAGCACACTCAATCATGTGACACTAGTGCACACACGAGTGGCATAGCACCCATCCCTGTCAGAGTAAGAAAAAGCACGTAAATCTAGTGGTAGTGAACCCCCCTTCGGATAAAACAATCCAAGTAGCCGGGTACCACTCAACTAGCGAAAGATGAGCTTAACCGCCTCCCAATACTTGACACTTGGGCAATGCATAAACTTTCTCATCTATGAGACAGCAAACTGAGTGTCAGTCCAACTTATGCATAAGTAAATCAAGCATCCAACAGCTTGCTCATAGAGAACAGCATCAAATGCATCTCAAGCATCATGAAGACTCAACCATAAACCTATTTCCATAGGAGTGGCAATAAATTTGCAATCTTTGAGGCCAAAATGCTGTAATAATGTGTCAATATATTTTCTTTGACACAAAGCTATTCCACCATTAACTTGCATAAACCGAATGCCCAAATAATGATGTAAATGCCCCAAATCTGACATCTTAAATGAGGCATGCAAATCAGCCTTAAAATCAGCAATATGCTTCTCATTAAGACCAATGCACAGCATGTCATCATCATAGACAACAATGATCAGAAGCATGTCATTTGCATGCTTAACATATAAGGTGCTCTCAATCGGGCTATTCTCAAAACCATGTGCAATCAAGTAAGCATGTATCTTTTCATACCAAGCACATGGTGCTTGTTTCAAACCACATAATGCCTTTTTCAACCTGCACACTTTGTTTTCATGCCCTTTTTGCACAAAACCACGGGGCTAAAAAAACATACACTTCTTCAGGTAAATCACCATTCAGAAATCTAGTTTTAATGTCCAACTCATGTACATTCCAACCATGATGGGCTTCAAGTGCCCAGATGCTACGAACAGTAGTCATTCCACATGTGGGTAAAGGTCTCATCAAAATCAATGTCTCTTTCTTGAGCATAACCTTTTGCAACAAGCCTAGCCTTGTACCTGTCAACTGTTCCATCAAGTTTACGTTTCGGCTTGTATACCCATTTAGTGCCAATGGCCTTTTCGCGAGGAAGCAAATCACATAAAGAGAAGGTACAATTCTTCATAATAGCATCATATTCTGATTGCATAATCACCATCCGACTTTTTGAATTTTGTGCTTCATGAAAAGGAACAGGTTCATTCTCATCACAGAGACTAGAGGCAGCCATAGCATAGCAATCTAATGCAAAAGAAGCACTATGAGAGCATGAAAGAGTACGACATTACGAAGGTGCATTTAATTTGCTATCTCACAAAGTCTGTACAAGCCATTTAGGCATATTTTTGCCTCCTCTATATCACCCCTCTCATCAACAAGTGCATCATGAAAATCTACATCAGAAATGGAAAGGTCTGCATCACGTGAAACTTGTAAAGGATGAGAAATTGCCTCATTTGGACGAGCACCTTACTTTCCATCTGTCCACTTGGAGTTGATTTATGTCTCCTTAGTACATGAAAGTAATGAAGCATCCTCCACAAAAAGAACATCACGGCTAACCAAAATGTGTTTAGTTTGTGGATGGTACATACGATAGCCTTGTTTTCAAAACTTTACCCAACAAAATACATTTCAATGCTTTACCATCCAATTTTGTACATTGTTGTTCAAGCACTAATGCATATGCAAGACAACCAAAGACACGAAGACGAGAAATAGATGGTTTGCGACCATACCAAGCCTCATATGGCTCCCATGTATGCCTGGAAAAATCATCAATAAAAGTCACAAAGTAAAGGTAGTTCCCAAAAGAGGGTGTTTTCATACGACCACAGACATCACTGTGAACAAGCTTCAATTTCTGATTAGCTCGAACTGAACCATCTTTTGGGAAGGCGGAACGTTGCCTTAAAAGTTAAGTTTGGGTAGAGAGGACACCATTTTGGATTTCTGCATTTCTGCAAGCATAGAAAATTAGCATAATTCAAGTGACCAAAGCGTGCATGCCAAAGCTTTGCATCTGACATAGCCTAAGAATCGAACCTTGAACTACACATGCTGAATCATTCACAGATTTTGCATAATCTATGAGCTTATAGAGATGACGACATAAAATGCCAGAAGCAATAATAACATCGCCATTTGACACATCATGAATTGTATATCTGTCATCAACAAATTTCACGACCAAACCAATCTTGGTTAATGCTGAAGCTAATAACAGATTTTTCTTAATACCTGGCACAAACAAAGCATTTCACAATGTGAAAGAACTACCATCAGCAGCAGTTAGAATGATCTTACCAACTCCCATTACAGGATAAGAGTTGTTAGCGTATGTGACAGTATTCCCAGTCAAGACAGGCTCAAGTCAACTGAAGAAGTTGCACTGCAAGGTAATATGTTTGGTTACCCCACTGTCAAAGTACCAAACATCTGAGTCTATTGTGGACATACACAGTTCATGGGAAGATGGGTCATAATTGCAAACACTAGTAAATGCCCATTCTTCATTCTGCACAAGATTTGCACGCTTTGTTTTAGTAGAGGCCTTTGCAACAACCATTCCAATCTCTTTTTTCTTTGCCTCTTTTGCAGGCAGTCTTGGACAACTCTTTATGACATGATCATTTCCTTAATAGTATTTGCAAAACAATTTTTGCTTTTCTATTTTCTTCTCGTCTTTGTCTTCCTTTTTCAAAGGTGCAAAATTAGCAGATTTCTACTTAATAGTAGATGAGCTCCATTTACCTTTGCCCATCTGACTAGCTAAGAAAGCTTGATCTTCTACACGCATGATGGACCTGTCCTGCCTGAACTCACCTTCCTGCAACAAAACAAAGACTAACTCCTTAAATGTTAAGGCATTTGGATTGTCTTTCGTCATCAATCAAAGAGTAGAAGCAAAACTTTGATATGAATATGGAAGCCCATTCAAAACAATCTCCACAAGTGCACTGTCTCGCAAGACTTCATAGCAAAAATCAAGACTTCATCGGCAGAAACCAAGAGTTCATCAGCAAAAACCAGGACTTCATCTGCAAAAATCAACTGCTGTATCCCAAGCATCCTTAGCTGTTTTGCAAGAGCGAATATGAGGGATAATGGCATGTTTGACACGCAAGGCTATCAATGCATGTGTCCGAGCATCTATGCAATCCCAACGAAGTTTCTCTACAGTAGGTGCAGCAAGAACTGAAGCATGAACAAGAACATGCAATCCAAATGAAGTTTCTTTGCAATAGGTGCAACAAGAACCGAAGCATGAACAAGAACCTGAAGATCATAATCTTCAACACATTTGCATCGCCTTCAATAATTGTATTTGCAGGTGTAGTAGAGAATCTTTCAACACTTTCCACGGTCCTTTTGCGACCAATACATTACACATCATATATGCCCATAATGGGTAATTGGTACCATCCAACTTATCCTCAACTGCAAACATACAGAATACATCATTGCTTTCGGCCATGGCCACTGACTAAAATACCATGATGCAGAAAAATGATTGTATCTCGACAAGTTCAACAGAACCACCCTGTCGAGTTCTACTAAACTTGTAGCTTACTTTGAGGTGCTTGTACTCACGAACCGAGACCTGTATATATGTTTGGCACAAAAAGACGAAATAGCCTGCATGAGCGCTTCGATAATGCGTTCGAAGGCCAGAACGAGCTCAAATCGAAATTTTGGCACGACAAAGTGATGCATTTTTGAACTCCTAATCACCCCGCGTATGCTCACCAATTTTCTTGCGATTCTAAGACTGGGACCGCAGGGGTGTCGACGATGCCCTAGATGACAGCAACCTGCTCTAATACCAATTGTTGGAGTTTGAGGTCTGCGGAAGCAAGCAGAAAGCACAGGGAAGAAGAAGAAGCTTGGAGCACATCACACAATACTAGATGTATTACCAAGTGAATGTACAAAAATAAGTGACCCGTTAGGGTTATAGGCATATATAGAAGCAAGGAAAAAAACCTCCTAAAGAGGGAAAAAAGTGTCCCGACGGTCCTAAGTGTGTTCACACACATCACTACCGAAATATATCAACACTAATTGTGCCACATCACCATAATTGTGCCATATCACCATAATTGTGCCACATCATCATAATTTACCACACTTAGCAAAAATCTTGACTCCTTTATGGCTCTTCTTGCAGAAAATGCGCGCGAGCTAGGGCTTTTATGCCATATACGTTACAAGATGCGAGAATTCGGCCTATATCATGAGCTTGTGGTTCTTCGCTTCCTCGATCACAAGGGAGGGAGGGCTAAGAAGCCTCCCTTCTCGAGCAACTACACCTGAGCGCAGGAAGGCGCCGCGGACTTTCAGGTAGTGTGTGGCCCTCTCTATGGGGCACCGTGTATGCACGGGCCTCCTTGAGGGGGTTTGTCATTTGAGCTCCTCTCAAGGGGGCTCAAGTCTCTTCTCTTCTTTTTCTTCTTCAAAAAAGAGCTCCTTGACGGCGTAGAGAACCAAAGTCAAGCACAATGATGAGTCACCAAAATCAAGCAAGGCAAAAGCTACTAAGAACTCAAAACAATTCTTCCCAAAAGATCTAATTGCTCATATATCAAATGTAGGACTCTCCTAAAATCTCTCTCAAAAGTTGTGTGTGGAACTCTCCTCCAATCCTTTATATCCCCTTGTATTCAAAATAGCAATGCTCTGCAATGATCTAGTGTCGACGTGTGGCCACCATGCAACACTCATTCCCATTACCATTGAATACCTTAGGATATCCCCCGAGCTAGGGACCTTGGCTATGACTAGCCCTTGTCCCACACACACATGAGATGGTCTACGTAGGCAAATGTCTAACATGGTAGGTGATTGCATTAATATTTTTGCTAAGATGGAAGAGCCAAATCATTATTGATCTTCATGAAAAATTCTATTTGAGAAGCCAGACCTTGTTTCTAATCTTCAACCAAACCTTGTTTCTAATCTTCAACACTAGATTTTGTTACTAAACTTCAACACTAGATTTTGGAGACACCATTGGCCTACATAGAGTTTATATCAGGTTCGGACCCAATGCTTATCTCCTAGACACTAACTTATCACATGCTGCAAGGTCTTGACTTGATTCAAAGAGTGAATGTCCATCCTTGGATATTCTCATAATTTACAAAGGAAGAAACCTTCTTCATAATTCTATGCGAGATGGACTAGATTTTTTAGTTGCACATAATTCTCTAATATGCTGAGTTCCGTACATGATAACCCATCTCACTTTCTTCGAGTGAAAACATATATGGTGGCTTCATGTACCTCTATCTGCTCAAATCTAATTTACATGAATATGCCCTTTTGAGTTAAAAAACATATATAGTAGCTTCATGTACCTCTATATGCTCAAATCTAATTTAGTCGCCTCATAAGTGAACACGTATATGGAAACTTCATGTACATCTATATGCTCAAAAACCTTTCTTAATTTTAGCAACTTTGTTCATGTACATAGGCTTCATATCTTCCTTCATGATGAATATTTAACCTCAGTGAACAACAGCATACTACAAATGGTAGGCATTTAAATAACTAAAGTAACAACCAACATATGAGGGAGAGAACACAAGTAAGACATTCACTAGAAGATACCCAACCGAACTTCAGAAACCTATCTGCCAACAAATATGCCCCACATATTCTAACATTAATCAGGCCAAAGTTTTTTTTAGTGGAATTCATCCTTACCGGCAAGAAAATAGCATACATTAAGGCTAATAATAATAGATTCGAAATTAAGGTGATGTTAAAGTGCAGGGTTGCTTTTTCAAGTACAAAATGGACATACTTTTTGGAGTGACAAATGAGCATAATCCACTACTCTGCTCATGTTCAATAAGAATTGTTGTTTGCATGTGATGTATAATTTTCATGCATACAAAACAATATATTATAGAGTGCTTACCCACAGCAGAACAACACTAGTCGAGCAAGAATTCGTGTTATATACACTATCTTGCGTCTCCACTTTGGCATTGGAACAACCTTTTCATCCCATCCAAGAAGGAGAAGCTTGGCAATCAGAATACCTCCACCAGTGATAATAATGATCAACAGCAGTCTAACAATAACCAAGGGAAAACAAACAATCGCTTTAATCCATTCATACACACTGTCCATCACTTCGGTGTGGTTTCTGAAAGGATCAATGGTCGGCGGAGGTCCCAGGGGGGGCTGAACACCTAGAAAACTGTACAAGCCACGAAGTTCATCAGTTTGGATAGGAGTGACGCTCCCAACACTTGCATTTATTTCTCTTTTGTCTTCGTCTATTTCAGCATCCTCGTCGAAGCTGGATGAATCCTCAACTTGAGTTCCGTTACTGTCCTCGATTTCATTCTCACTATCATCCTCAGGAGCAATATCAAGAACAATATCTACCTTCCCGTTAACCGTAGTGTGATTGTCCACGAGTAGTGCATTTGGGACTGACTCATCTTGCTTCGGAAGCAGCGGTGTGTGACAATCTGTTTCTACGGGCATGTCGATTAACGGTCTTCTCAAGAGCCCCTACAGTGGGGAAGAGAAAACGTACGATTACGATGTAAAGACGACCTTAGAGAAGATTGCAAAAGTAACCATTGCAAAAGTGCGGCATATTTACCATTCAAATGCTGTCTGGAAACGTCTGAACCGCTCTGTGCCCTCAAAAGAGGGCATTCATAAGGTAAACGAAGAGGGAAAACAGGAAAGGCAGTCTTCTGGGAAATCGATAAATATCAGAATGCTTCTTCTCGTTCTATACGGCAAAATCAGGACCGAACGGCATGTCGAAGAGAAACAGGAGAAAGCGAAACAGAGGTACTAACGATCTGTACTGAGATAACGAATATGCACCAGCGATAACCAGCGAAAGAAGATCGAATCGTCCTGATGTCTCTGTGTGAAAGCTCGAACCATGCAGAGTAGCGACAGGAAGGACAAATAGAGAGTGAAAGCATGAGCAGTTTCACAAGGCGCAAGTCCTTTCGACCGTCACGAGAAAATGGGGAAGAACTAGTATGCTGACGATCGGAATATCAAGCTATACGATCTTCTTCAGCAAAAAGAGGGTTGCACATGATGGATGTGAAGAAGAACAAACGGCAAAAGAACTGGCGTGGGCAAGATGCGCCCCGGAATCGAAGACCAGCGCCTCCGCGAGTCTCAATGGCAACCGAAGGTCAGAAATCGCTGTCCAAGCCTCCGGATGATAAAATCCTCAGCAGCGAGGAGTCAGAGCCCGTCATAGCGTCGGGCATTGACGTAGCCTGTCGGTGTCTAACATTCCCCGAAATACAAAATCTATGTGTACCACTTGTCTCAGATACAAGACGGCAACCTTACAGCTCTTCTGCTCTGAAGTTCACGTACGAGCAAATCTGTCTTCCCCATTTTTACCCGAAAGAATTCTGCCTTCCGTGGTTCTCACTAGCTAAGGTGGAACAGACACCATATTTTTTTATTTTTTATTTTTTTTATATATAAATAAATCAAAGAGGAAGTTCAGCCGAAGCTTAATCTTCCTTGCTTGAATACATTGAAAATCAAACAACAACAATTTTACACGTGAATGGCATAGTATTCATGGGACCTCCACTATCTTATAGGTCAGGAATTAGATTTTTCGAAGGCGACACTCCAAAAAGGTTGCTCAAAAGAAATTGGTTTAACAACTTGTTTTTACACTGGCCTAAGATCCACAATTGTCCTGCCGTAAGGAAGAGTTGAACCCTCACCCCCGCCTCAAGAGGTGAAAGGCCCAACCATAATTTTTTGTCATCACTTATCCATTGACATAGATGGAGGAAGATATAAAGTAATAAAAGCAAAGCATCCTTACCCCCATCTCAACATTTCGCTAGTTTTCGAGCCTCATCTATTACAAAACAGGGAACTTACATAGCAATGTTGGAGTGCTTTATCTTACAAAGGAGGGCTATACAGTAGCTTAAAGGTTGGTCAGCAAATGGCAAGGTTGGTCAACAAATGGCTCATTGGTTTGCCACTTGAAGGCCCACTCATTTGTGGCATGAAAGCCAGCTTCTTTGTAATCTCAAGCCCACCAATTTTTGGGTCACCGACCTAGTCTTTTTCATCACCCTTTGTATGGCTCAGTGACTTCTGTCACATAACATACTTGACCACTTGATCTCCATGTCCCAGAGACAACACCATACTATCCATAGCTTCCACATTATCCACCCAAAGGATACACCCAAAGTCCTATATTTGTCTATATGCTTAGCATCCATACTAGAGGAGGTTCAAGCCCATGACTACACCCAAAGGCCTATACAATCATTTGTCTTTATGTTTAGCACCCATAAGAGAGGCCCAAACCCATTAATAAAGTCATGAGTAGTCCTAAGCCATGCTCAATAAGCAAATCATTCATCTTTCTTCTAGAAAACATCAAAAAAGAGGAGACTACCATTTGTTTTTCCCCTCATCAATGGCACTAAGATCCTATCATTTTCTATGCTTCTCTTCTATCATTTTCTATGCTTCTTTTCTGGTACTACATTGTTCTTCAATGCATCATCAAGAACCTCTCATCTCCTATCCTTTTGTCCCATGTGATCTTCTGAAGTCCTTTGTAGTTGTTATTCATAGTTTTTGGGATCTCCAACCAACTCTTTCAACCTCTCTCAAATAAAAAGAATCCTACTCTACTGTGATTTTTAAACCTATTCTCGTCGCTCCCATGGCTTTGTGAATATCTGAAACATTGGCTTTTTCTATTAGTTCCATGACATAGCGCCCTTAATTGTTTGGAGCATATGTAAGTCATAGTTGAAACCAACATTATGTGAAATTTAGAAGACTAACTCTTTATATGATGTTTCTTGTTCTTCTAAGTCATAGTTGAAACCAACATTATGTGAAATTTAGAAGACTAACTCTTTATATGATGTTTCTTGTTCTTCTACATAAAGTTTAGATCCTCTTCACTTTTTCTTTTTATCCTCAATTATTTATTGATTCACTTTGTAGTTGTTGTACTCATAATTTTGTAGTCTATAACCAGCTTCTTCAATCTCCCTCATTTCATAATCTTGCTCTATTTAATTCTTTCATTCTCACTTCAAGGGCCATGATAAGCTTTTGCATTTATTTATTTGTGTGTTCAAGTGACATTTAATTTTATACTTTTATAAACTTTTGCATTTATTTATTTGTGTGGTCAAGTGACATTAACCTTTTCATAAGCTTAGAAACTATTCAATTCTCAACCCTTCATACATATAAGTGATGTTGAAACCCGACATTATGTGATTTTCTAGAGGCGAACTATCGGCTGGGTCAACCTTGAGCAAGATATAAGGTTATGTTTGAAAAAGAGGTGAAATAAGAAAGGATATTTAGGGTGGCTAATGATCCTTATGCAAGAACATGTCTCTCATGGAGATGGCCAAGGATTATGGTAAAAAGTCCTAACGTTTTCATGTCTAAAGAATGTAATCTCAAAAGCATCAAGTTGATAATATATCATATTCATTGCCCCTAGTTTCATTTTGGCCCACAAGAATCACAATGGGAGGTGGAGGAACTTAGAAAATGATAATTTCTACACACACACACACATATATATATATATAGAGAGAGAGAGTATCCCTTAGTCTCCTCTATCCTTATCCTTCCCATTGAATAGACTCTTGCGAAGGAAAATATTGACCTTTTTCTTAAAATTATTTTTTGTACATGATTATATGTTCTTTTGTGATTCCAAGTGCAATTTGTAACAAAATTTTGTAAGATACGTTCAATGTTCCACTCTCATAAGATTCCACTAATTATCCTTTCCATTGAATATTATCCTTCCCATTGAATAAACGCTTGGGAAGAAAAATATTGATCTTTTTTTTTTGTTATTTTTTGTGCACCATTATATGTTCTTTTGTGATTATAGGTCTGATTGTAACAACATATTGTTAGATATCTTCAATATTCCACTCTCATAAGATTCCACTAATGATCCATGGAGCACTAAGGCCCCTTCTATGAAGAGAAGCCACATTGTAAGTTCAAGTCATTAGTTAGGTATTGACTAGTAAGTTAGGTGAGGCCTATATGATTGGAGGACAAAAACGAGTAGATAAATTGGTGGCAAGTTGAGATATTTTGTAAGGAATGCGAGTTACTAAGTTCCCTATGGACTTAGGGCAATTCTATCATGTAAAAACTATACTTAGGAGCATCTAACACCTATCACTTGGTTGCCCACAAAGATTGGAGAAAGAGAATAAGAGATGATGCGTTTTAGGGGATGCATGATGGGGAGGAGGAACCACCTTTATGCATCTCACTACAACATATGAAGGGCATACCGATGCTACCTATACCGACGGTCACTCTCGGCGTTGGTATAAACGTTGGAAAAGGTCACTTAAAGATATCGACAGTCAAGTGACTGTCGATATGACCGTTTTAAATGGATCGTCAGTGTGTACGTGTGTATGTATGTATGCATTTCACTATTTAAAGCACGCTATTCCAAAGCACTACGTAAAACTGTCTATGAAGGACACCATAGATATTTGCCTGATGGACATGTTTTACGTCAAGGACAAATTGGTCGACAAGCGCAACGTCAAATGAAAGCTAGCGATTGGAAACAACTGTGGGATTCAGAAAATCTAGTCGCTGGCATGAAACGGTTGTCCATTTTTCATGAACTCCCTTATTGGAGTGAATTGTTGATCAATCATTTGGTAGACCCGATGCATATTTTTAAGAATGTGGGAGAGATTCTTTGGAAAACTTTGATCGGAAAGAAAGAAAGAAAAGCACAAAGGGAGGACTTAGAAGAGCGAGGTTGTATGCGAGAGTTGTGGGCAATTACTAAGCCCAACCGAACAGTATCGTTACCAAGAGCTCCTTGGGTGCTTCATAGGATGGAAGAGCAACAAGTGAAGAAAACAATTTCAGAGTTTCGGACACCTACTGGATGCATGAGGTGACTGCTTTCACACAAAACGACAATCTTGGAGGGCTAAAGTCTCATGATTGGCACAAGTTTTTATAGTTTGTGCTCCCTGTAGCCCTAAAAGATTGTCTTTCGGAGGATGTACGAAGAACCATTTATAAAATTAGGTCTTTAGTACGGTGGATATCTTCTAAAGAGATAAATAAAGATAGCATAGAGAGTGCGAAACTCAATGCTATCAAGGTTTTTTGTATGGTAGAGAAATACTTTCCCACAAGTATTCTCACTATTCAACTTCATTTACTGGTTCATGTGGTAGATGAAGTTGCAATAGCAAGAATTGTCCATGGTCGATGGATGTTCTTCTTAGAGCGCTTTATGAAGACATTAAAAGGGTTTGTTCGACAAAGAGCACATCCAGAGGGTAGCATGGCAGAGGGATGGCTTGTACAAGAGTCTCTTGTATTCATAACTGAGTTTCTACGTATGTCGGATCCCGAAATGCCTCGCTTATGGAGTGATAATGAAGATGTTTGTCTCGTAGGCGATGAACCACAAGGTAAAGGATTGCAAAGAAAAATGGATGCAACTTTCAGAGACAAGGCAATGAAGTTTTGCATAGTTAAATCTGAGCCTATGCAGAAGTGGTTAGAAAGGTATGAGCTTGCCAAGGAAACCAACACAAAGGAAAGAACTCAGTTTTGAAGGAATCGTTCCACTCGATTTTTGCCTCTTCTAGAAAGTCTTCGACCTCTTCCACCTTTTCCAATGAGCAAATGGCTAGATACAACGGTTTCACAAGCAAAGGCGGCGGGTGAAGATATCTCTGAAGAAGAAGAAGAACTCGCAAAGGGATGTGATTGGGAGTATACTAAATACGGTGCACTATGGTCTCATGGATGACACTTTCGGATCGCACGAATCGATAAAAATAGGTCTACTTTTGATAGTGGGGTGATGGTGAACTTTTTGCAAAAAAGTAGAGCAAGTGCAAGAGATGATAATGCTCAAGAAGGCCAGCTAGATTATTGTGGTGTGATTCAAAATATCTTGAAACTATCTTTTAGGAAGTTTGATTTTTCTTTTTTGATGTGAAATGGTTCAAAGTAGTCACCTCTAGAAGAAACACAAAAGTGAGACGGGATAAAAGCGTTTTGCTTCAAGTCGACTCCACAAAATTATGGACGGATGAAAGGGATACATTTTTACTTCCTGAACACTGTGAGCAAGTTGTTTTTATACGAGATTCAAAAGAACCAGAGTGGCTATTTGTTTTACAAGTCGCCCCACGTAGTAGACAAATTTGTGAGAACATAGCTGTAGAAGAAAGTCCATCTATAGTGGACTCAGAGATTCATTTGATAGTCGAGGAGGAAGAGATCATTGTTCGAGAAGAAGAGGTCATTGAAGAAGAGGTCATTGTTCGAGAAGACGAAGCAATAGACGATGATCAGGAAGAAACCAGCATAGCAAGCGATTTAGAAGCCATCAATATAGAGATAGATATTCTCGGTGCATCGGATCTTCAAGAGGATGCTAGATTAGAGGATTTTTGAATAAAACACTTGTACGCACTAATTTTTGTTTTTTTTTTATTATTCTCTATATTACCTTTATTATCACATGCTAATTATTTGAGTTCTTTTGTTACAGAGCAAGATGGGAGACAGTCCTCCAGTCACTCCACATTCGATGACAGAGGAGCATTTTTTAGAGTTCATCTCTCAGGTACCTCCCACGTATATGGCCGCTACGTCACAGTATTGGATCGCTCGTGGTAGCACTCCTCCCGGCCTCACTCCTGCCGGCCTCACTCCCGCCGGCCTCACTCCTGCTGGTGTCACTCTCGCCAGGGTCACTCCTGCCAGTGTCACTCCTCCGGGTGGTGCTACTCCCGTAGGAGGTATGTCTCCTAGCTTTGTGACTCCACCACGACCATCTTTTCAGCCATCTCCTACTTGCTGTAGTAGTAGACATCTGCGTTCGACGCCTCAACGCGATACAAGTTCTGGCCCGTCTCGTAGGTCGAGATCACGCTTTGGAGTAGGAGGTTCTAGGAGTGGATCTACAGGTAGATCTGGAGGAGGCGGATGTTGTGGAGGCAATGCGACGGACATTGTGTCGCTCGCTTCTACTCCTAGGACGAGTACCTCAGATGTAGGTACGCCACACAGTACACCACGTGGAACACCACGTACACCTTGGGGTGCTCATGACCATGATGACTCCAAGGTGTATAGTATCCGAGATGGAGCTCCGGTGATGGATGCGGCTGACAAAGCAATGCGTGCACATATATGATAGCTTTGCTCCATACAGTTTGGACACTCTATCATGCTGAAATGGAGTGAACAGGATAAAGATCGGAAAAATTATATCACACAAATGATTTATCAGGAGTTTCGACCAGTCGATGGACAGTCTCTTGTCAGTTCATAGTGGATTCTGCACACCGCACGTGAGGTTATGTCCCATCGATGATCCGAGGCTCGTGATGCTTTCAGAGCAGACTTACCAAAGCCTGTATGGTTAGATGCTGAGGAGTGGGATATGATTCGCGACGAGCAGCAACAGACTCCTGACCGATATCGCCAGCAGCGAGATGCCGCAGCCACACGTTTAGATACGGTTGGACTATCACATTTGGGCAGCGACTGATATGACACGATGTGTCATGAGTTTGTAAGTACCATTTCATTTATTGAATTTATTTGTGTTAAGTTTCTCATGTATGTTCCTCTAATGTTTTGTATATTTGTTGCAGGAGCTGGCAATGGGTCGTCCTCCAACACGAGCGGAGGAGGCTTACGGATATCGTCATGGATTGACTGCACTATTGGAGGACTTGGAGGGACGCAGTGCAGTCGTTTCATGGGAGCGTTTGCGATGAGGTGATTGATTTATAAACTTGGTTTTTACTTGTTGTTTGTAAATTTCATGTGAATTTATCTCATTCCATTAATGTTCTTTGTTGCAGGACTGTTGATATGGAACGTTCTTTGCATGTGTATGGCAGTGGCACACCAAAATTTTGTATTTGATTTTTATATGGCAATGCATTGCTTTGCCACATTTTGTAAAAGCATCATATATGACAGTGGTTTGCCACACTGTTGTACATGCTTCATTTATGAAATATATAACTTTTTTTGTACATGGTTCATGGTTCATTCTAATTATCTCTTTTGTGTCCAATAATATTCTGTTTTATGAAATCATATTTCAGTTGACATTAGAGTACACATCACATGTACTCGGTTTTTTTTGAGCAGAGTGTATTGTCTTTTGTTAAGCAACATCATGGTAATGTTGTTGTAGCAAAAGACAACACACTCTGCCCAAAAAAAATTTTACAGATATGGTCATCGGTATACGTGACGGTACTCCCAGTAATGTCATTGAAATAAGCGTCGGTACACCCAACGAGCGACGGTATACGCAACGGTACACCCATCAAAGGTGTCGGTATGGGTGTCGGTATGGGCGTCGGTAATACTGACGTTTATACCGACGCCCATACCGACGCATATATCGACGCTAATACCGACACCCATATCGACGCCCATACCGGCGCACATACCGACGCGCATATCAACGCTTTAGTACCGACATCTACACTGACGTCGGGGCAAAAATAGGCGCGTTCATTTCCCTTGATAAAAACCTCGGTATACGCTCGATCTGTTGTAGTGTCTTTCTGTTGTGCAAGGACGTTCACAGTCATTCTCAAGCAAGGAGAAGTCTCAAAGAGGATGCTTATAGAAATCTAATGGTACAAGAATCAAACAACAACCATCTCCAACATTCATGCATGCACATAATGACACCTCAACACATGTATTCATTCTCCATATCTAAGCTACCCCCTTTCCCCCCACACAAATGAGAACACACACAGGATAAAACCCAATAGCCTAAATCCCATAAGCAAAGGAGGGGCACCTTCCTCATTTTAAGTTGAACTAAGAGCTAACAACACTTATGTTGGACTTTTCACACTCTTCCTATATTTCCTATGGGATTATGTGAGGCCTTTCCAAGATCTTGAGTCCATGGTTCGACAATGCCAAAGAGGAAAGGGAAGGAGAAACAAATGGAGAAACAAGAAGAGGAGGAAAGAAGAAGAAAGGGAGGAAAATTAAAGTTAATCAACGTATTGCAAGCATTAATTCTTTTCTTATTTATCTCCAAGATTGAAACATGAAGAGGTCAAATATGGCTTTCAATAGCCAAAATCTCAAAGTATCTAGTACCTTACTCCAAATCTATCTGTCTATGTCTTTTTCTCCTTCCAAAATCCATTGGCATACCTGCACATTTTTTAACCCCATAACTCTTTCTCCAAGAATCCTTTGGGTGATCACTAACTTATTTTGACGCCCTCAATTTCAACTATTCAATTATGTAAAAGTCTTTGTGGAAGAATAAGGTTAAAATAATTTTGTAGCCATCTTGGATGTTGGTTCTTTAGCAAGGGGTCTCAATATTTTGTTGATATATTTTGGTAGTGATGTGTGTGAACACACTAGGAACATTGGCGCACTTTTTTCCCTCTTTAGGAGGTTTCTCTCCTCGGGTTATATATACGCTTATAACCCTAACAAGTCACTTATCTTTGTACATTCACTTTGTAATACATTCACTATTGTGTGTTGTGCTGCAAGCTTCTTCTTCTTCCGTTTTGTTGTTCTTGTGCTTCCCCATACCTCAAACTCCAACAATCAGTATCAGAGCAGGTTCATCTAGGGCATTGTCGATACCCCTCCGGTCATAGTCTCAAAATGACGTGAAAATTGGTGAGCATACTTAGGGTGATTAGGAGCTCAAAATTACTTTGGTCTATGGTGTTGAATTTTTTTATTTTAGCTTGTTTCAACCTTTGAACACACTATTGTAGTGCATGTGCAGGCAATTTCATCCTTTTATGACAAACATATATACAGGTTTCGACTTGCTAGTACAAGCAACTCAAAGTTTGCTACATGTTTAGCAGAGATTGACAGGGTAATTTTGTTCAACTTTTTGAGATATAGTCATTTTTTTGCATCAGGGTATTTTAGTCAATGGCCATGCTGAAAGCAATGATGTATTCTGTATGTTGGGTGTTGAGGACAATTTGGATAGTACCAAATACCCATTATGGGAATATATGATGCATCATGTATTGGTCGCAAAAGGATTGTGGAATATTGTGCGAGGTGTTGAAAAACAACCTACAACACATGCAAATATAGTCATTAAATGTGATGTAGATGGCATTGAAGATGATGATCTTCACATTCTTGTTCTTATTCTGGTTCCTACTGCACCTACTGTAGAGCAACTTTGATGGAATGGCAGAGATGCTCAGGCACATGCATTGATAGATTTGTCTACCAAATGTGCCATTATCCCTCACATTCCCTCTTGCAAAATAGCAAAGGATGCTTGGGATACACTTACCACTTTGTACCAAGCAAGAAATGAGGCTCGTGTTGCTTACCTATGAAAATAGTTGGGGAGTGAGCATACGAATGAAGGAAATTCTACGAACATTTTTTTGACAAAGATCAAAGATTTGAAAGAGTAGTTGATTTTTGCGGATGAAGTCATGCCAGATAGTTCACTTTATGCAGGCTATTCTCAATTGTCTTCTTGATTCATATCAACGTTTTGTTCTACTCTTAGGTTGATGAAGAAAGGCAATCAAAATGCCTTAATATTTGAGGAGTTACTCTCCACCTTATTGCATGAAGATCAATCTAGGTAGAACGGTCCATTATGTGTATTGCAGATCAAGCTTTCTTAGCTAGTATGAAGAGCAAAGGTAAATGGAGCTCATCTACTAGTAAGTAGAAATCCGCTAATTCTGCATAGTAAAAAAATGGAAGACAAAGACAAGAAGAAAACAAAAAAGTTGAAACAGTTCTGCAAATACTGTAAAGGAAATGATAATGTCATAAAGAGTTGTCCAAAATTAGCTGCAAAAGAGGCAAAGAAGAAGAGGTTGGAATGGTTGTTGTAGAGGCCTCTACACCTAAAGCAGAGTCTGCTAATCTTGTGCAGAATTAACAATGGGCATTTACTTCTTTTTGCAGCTATGATCCATCTTCTCATGAACATTGTATGCCTGTAGTAGACTTAGATGTTTGCCAGTTTTTTGAAGTGAGGCAGCCAAACATATTACCTCATAGTGCAGTTTCTTTAGTTCACTTGAGCCTACCCTTATAGGGAATATTGTCACATGTGCTAACAACTCCTCTTATCCTATAATGGGATTTGGTAAGATCATTTTGACTATTGTTGATGGTAGTTCTCTCACATTGTCACATGCTTTGCTTGTGCCAGGGATCAAGAAAAATCTATTGTCAGTTTCAACATTACCCAAGATCGGCTTGGTTGTCGAATTTGTTGATGACATATGTACAGTTCATGATCTATCAAATGGTGATGTTATTATTGCTTTTGGAATTTTATTTCGTGGGCTATATAATCTCGTAGAATATGCAAAATTTGTGAATGATTCAACATGTGTAGTTCAAGATTCTTAGGCTATCCAAGATGCAAAGCTTTGACATGCATGCTTTGGTCTTTTGAATTTTGCTAGTTTGCTACACCTGCAAAAATCTAAAATGGTGTCCTCTCTGTCGAAGCTTCACACGCCTGGTAAACATGTCTATGAAGGTTGTATTATGGACAAATGTAGATTTCCTCCTTCCCAAAAGATGGTTTAGTCTGAGATATTCAAAAACTGCAGCTTGTTCATGGTGATGTTTGTGGTTTATGCAAACACCTTCTTTTGGGAACTACCTTTAGTGCGTGACTTTTAGTGATGATTTTTCCAGGCATGCATGGGTGTATCTGTCCCGCCGCCACCTTAATACCTCTCAATGATGCTCTCCATTTTGTGTAGTCTTCAGTACTTTAGTACCTGCTCAAACCCGTCTGAAGCTCGATGCGCGCACAGAGACCGAGATGTTTCTTATCCGCCCAGCCGCGTACCCCCCTCTTGACCTATGACTCCTTAATTGGAGTAGTAATTGTGGCATCTCACATGAGTGCCACATGGCACTCATGTGTATCCTTCTAATGGAGCCCAAGAGATGGTTCACACCATCTCTACTAGAGGGACTCCCTTCATAACATTTCCTTCCCCTTAACTCCTCAAAAATGGTATTGGAAGGTCTAAAATCAAGAGGGTAGTACTCCCACTATATCCCCATGCATAAAAATACATGGTCCTGTCTCCGTGTTGTTTCCCCATATCCTTCCCCTTACGAAGACTCTTGGGAAGGTAAACTAAAACTAGGAAACCGTCTCTGAAGGGTGCTAACCCGCTCCCATGTGGCACTATCTTCTGAACTATCTTTCCACTTTACTAGACACTCTTTATACAAGTGACTCCTCGTCTGTTTCTCTCGAGTGCGTAGTATGCTCTCAGGCTCATGTGGAATAGATTGACTCGCGTCAGTCTCAACCACAAATGGTTTGTTGGGATCTGCTATGTGTAAAAGTGGAGTTGTAGCAATTGCTACTTTCAACTTTTCCATACTTTGCTTCTAATCATCTCCCCAATGAAAGGCTTTCCCTTTCCCTTTAAGCTATTCCGTCATCGGGACAACAATTTTGGCATAGTTCTTAATGAATCTTCGATAGAAACCTGATAAACCTAGGAAGATCTGCAACTCTTCCAGGTTCCGTGGATGTGGCCATTCCATAATAGCCCTTACTTTTTCAGGATCCATCTGGATTCCATCCTGGGAGACTATATGTCCAAGGTATCTAACCTCTGTCTTGAAAAATTCACACTTTGACTCCTTAGCAAAGAGCGAATTTTCCCTTAGCACTTGAAATACTTTTCTCAAGTGTTCCAAGTGCTCCTCTTCTGATGCACTATAGATCAGAATGTCATCCAAAAAGTCTACTACAAAGTGTCCTAGATAAGGCCGTAAAACACTACTCATGAGTTTCATGAAAGTGGCAGGAGCATTGGTGAGACCAAAAGGCATCACCAAAAACTCATAGTGCCCATATCTAGTCCTAAATGCAGTCTTAGGGACATCCTCTGCCCTAATCCTGATCTGATGGTATCCTGATCTAAGGTCAAGCTTGGTAAAATACCTAGCTTGATGTAACTGATCAAATAGATCTTCCAACATGGGCATTGGAAATCTATTTTTGATAGTTACCTTATTAAGTGCTCTATAGTCTATACATAATCTCATAGAGCCATCTTTCTTTTTAACTAGGAGCATTGGCGATGCCCATGGTGAGTTACTAGGTTTGATGAAGCCTTTATCTAAATAATCCTGTAATTGCTTCTCAACCTCCTCATGCTGAGAAACACTAAGCCTATAAGGTGGTCTGCAAATAGGGTTAGTGTTAGCAACAACCTCTATGGCATGGTCAATGTCCCCTCTCTTAGGTGGTAGCCCTCTAGGTAAGTCAGTGGGAAAAACATCTCTGTACTCAAACATAAGATCCTTAAAACTTTTAACCACACACTCTTGCAAAAAAGAATAGTAGAAAGTCCTATTCATATTTACATTCATAGCATGAAAATATACATCAGATGAGCTGTCTGTACAATGCTCCATATCATGACTATACAATAAAAACATGTCCTGTACATGCTGAGAATAACAGAGACTATACAACTCTAGTGATGAAATGAGAGGTGCACTAGGTACATCTCTCTCTCCCTGAATACAAACTTTACTTCCATTCTTTTCAAATTCGAGTGTGTTGTTCTGATAGCTGCGTTTAAGTGTATCTCCCAACCCCCATAGCCACTCTCTTCCTAAAACTAGATCTATCCTTTCCATGTTCATAATTTGGAAGTCCATAAAATCTGTATAGTCCTGCATCTTGACTTCCAAATTGGATACCATAGTATCCCATATTCTTTTATCTTGCCCTTGCATCATAGATACAATGTATTTATGTGCACTAGGCTGCTGGGGAATCTTTAATTTCTTGACCAAAGTATAGTTAATAAAATTATGAGTGGCAGAGTCATCTATCATGACCCGCACCCTGGTCCTGTATACACTACCATGTAGCTTAACTAACTCATGTGGTCCAAACTGCGGTGACCACAATGACTGAGTCAAACAACAGGTGTGCTCTAAATCCTTGTGCATCACCTCCACTCCCTTGCAGCTAGAGCTGCCATGAATAGGAAGGGTCTGCACTAGGTGGACCGCCTTTTTGCCCTTTTCAGGGGCCGTACTAGACTCTGGTCCCTTCTTCTTTTGTTCCCCCTTCTTGAGTGGACAGTTCCACTGTGAATGGCTAGGGGATAGGCACCTAAAACACAGGTTCTCTCTTTTGGCCTTCTCAAACTGGTCTGTGGATAGTCTAGGCCCTTGTGATCTTTGTTTTTTAATAAAAACTTTGTTTTTCCCAAAAGGCAACTTCTTCTTGAATTTAGTTGTACTAAGAGGCTTGAGGGGCTGATCCGTCTCCATAGGAGTATACTGAGGACGGTTATGGTCCTCATATATGTGTGCATACTTGATCGCTTCCTCAAACATCTTAGGTGCATTCCTTCTGACTTCCCTCTTTATGGCTTTGTCTAAGCCCCTAACAAACCCTCTGGTCTTCTGAAAATCATCTAGGCCCTTAAGTTTCAAAATGATCTCTCTATAGTGGGATAGGTAGAACGAAAGAGGCCTACCTCTCTGTGTAATCCTATCCCACTCATCCCAATTCCTCTCCTCCTCATTCTCAGGAAGAAACTCTTTTAGAAAAAGAGTCCCAAACTGAGTCCGGTCAGTAGGGATAGAGCTCGCTTCCTTAAGACTCATCCACCACTTATAAGCACGCGGGCCGAGGGAGAGACTCGCCTCTAGCACCCGATACTCAGGTGGGGTGCCCTTCAATTGATGCAAATCATGCCACTTTTGTAAAAAAGTGTAGATTGCATCCTTGTTCCTATCTCGCTCATCCCCCGTAAAGGTAGGTGCCTTCAAGTCTTTCAGGAGGGGAGCTTCCCTAGAGCTCTCTCCTTTGTGTTTACTAGGAAGAGAAGTCTCTTTCCTAGTAATCTCTAGAGGGATAGGAGGGGTCTCTCTTTCCTTCCTAGCTAGGAAAGAGGTGACACTAGTCTCAAGTGAGATCATTTGAGACTTAAGCTGTTGTATAAGAGATGTGATGCTACCCAAATCTTTCTCTAATTTAAGGGTTTGCTCTTTCAAGTCTATGAATTGGTCACGAGTGACAAATTCATCTATAAGCTCTTCATAAGTATATTCTTCTTGTGAAGGCTCTTTCTCTTCTAAGTTCTCTTCTATTTCTTGCACTAATTCTACTTCTTCCATTCTAGCATCAGGATCCTCTAGTTGCTCTTTAGGTGGGGAAGTGGTTTCAACTACTTGTTTGCCTTTAGTTTCCATGTTTAAGTTCCCTTCCCCCGTTTGCTAACTAGAGTGTATGAAAATGAATGGAAGTAAAGTTCAAATATGCAAGAAGAAGAGAAATATATCACAAGAGCACTTCCCTATTACAAAGTAGAGCTGCGGAAGCGAAATCCAAGTGGTCCTTGATGCTTCAAGCCGCTGATTTTGAATCCTCGCCAAGCCCAAAAGAAAATTGGAAATATCCGCTTGGTCCGGGGAGGTTCTAAACACCATAAACCATCCAAAACAATGCCAAAAACACGTGGGAAAAGCCCCAATCAGGCAAATTGAGTGAAACTAAGCAATTTCAAAGATGTAACAATCCTCGCCAGTCCAAAATTGCTACCAAGCACCTGTACTTCAAGAATTTGAGACTATCCCAAGTGAAAAAAGTGGATTTGGAGTCCGGATGACGAAAAACTAGGCTCGGGAGTGGCTGCCTAGTTCTTGCTGAAGCGCTGCAGAGAGATTTTGGTGGGGCAAATCTCGTCCAAAACCAACATCAATGGTTTCTAAACAAAGCTTAGGAGTGTAGCTTCGAAACCTGACCAAGATTTTTGGAATCCGATATCGTATGAAGAAGTTATGGCGCGGGGAAGTTGGGTATGTCATTGATGGAAAGTGAAAAACCTCATCTTCATGGATGGATGACTTTGAAAAGCTCAAAACTAAGAGACTAAAGCTTTTTGAATCACCCCAAAGCCCATAGCCCATCTCCACAACCCATATTACATATATACATGATAGTTTTTGCAAAACTTTGATCCAAAAGGTCTCTTTTGCTCCTGTAAAATCAAGGAAAATTTCCAATTTTATCTTACTTGCTCTTGTCCTCTCGAAAAATCTTGTCCATAAGCTTCAGCAGTCGACGAGGATGAAGCTAGTTATCCCACATAGCTTTTTTCGGGCGCCAGCAGCAAGTATATATAGAAGAAGAGCTTCATACTTCTTTCATCCAAGAGGGAGAGTGGAGAGAAATGGGAGCTCGAAGCTGCCCTCTGCGTGCACTCTGCCTGGAAACTTGAGCCCCTGTCCACACGGTCGTGCGCACTGGTTGCCGGTCTGAGATCGCGTGTGCCTGTTGGCTCCGATACCAATGTCCCGCCGCCGCCTTAATACCTCTCAATGATGCTCTCCATTTTGTGTAGTCTTCAGTACTTCAGTACCTGCTCAAACCCGTCTGAAGCTTGATGCGCGCACGGAGACCGAGATGTGTCTTATCCGCCTAGCCGCGTACCCCCCTCTTGACCATGACTCCTTAATTGGAGTAGTAATTGTGGCATCTCACATGAGTATCCTTCTAATGGAGCCCAAGAGATGGTTCACACCATCTCTACTAGAGGGACTCCCTTCATAACAATATCCATTGAAAGAAAAGTCTAAAATTTTATGTGCTTTAAACAGTTTCTGGTTTTGATTGAAAATCTATTAGCATGTAAAATAGGCACCCTCGTCCTCATGGAGGGGGGAATACATGTCTTTTGATTTTAATGCATTTCTAGTTGAACATAGGATAAAACATGAATGCATAGTGCCGTATACACCTCAAAAAAATGTTTCGAAATAAAAGAATATGTCTCTCATGGAGATGGCTAGGTGTATAGTCAAAAGTCAAGCTATACCACATAGTTTTTAGCTTGAGGCTATTATGTGTGCAGCATATGTACTTAACAGTTGTCCCACCAAAGCACTACAATCCATCACTCCATATGAGGCTTGGCATGGTCGCAAGCCATCTGTTTCTCATCTTCATGTTTTTGGTTGTTTGGCATATGCATTAGTTCTTGAACAACAATGAAGAAAATTGGATGATAAAGCAATAAAATGTTTTTTTTTTGTATAGTTTTGAAACAAAGGCTATTGTCTGTATCATCCATAGACTAAACACATTTTGGTTAGCCGTGATGTTGTTTTTTTGGAAGATGCAATTCAACCACTACTTTCATGTACTAAGGAGACATCAATTAGCTCCAAACATGTGTATGGCACTTTGATGTCTCCTTTTATAGGTGGACAGACAATCAAGTGTTGGTCGAAATGAGCCAATGTCTCAATCTTTTATAGGTTTCACATGATGATGCATATCATTCCATTTTTTATGTAGATTTACATGATGCACTTGTTGATAAGAAGGCTGATATAGAGGAGGCAAAAACTTTGCCCAAATGGCTGGTGCAGACTTTGCGAAATAGCAAATTAGATGCATGTTTGTCATATCATACTCATTCAAGATCTCATAGTGCTTGTTTTTCATGAGATTGCTATGCTATGGATTCCTCTAGTCTTTGTGATGAGAATGAGTATGTATCTTTTGATGAAGCATAAAATTAAAAAAATTGGATGGCTGCTATGCAATCAAAATATGATGCCATGATGAAGAATGGTACTTGGTCTTCATGTGATTTTCCTCTCAGAAAAAAGGCCATTGGCACTAAATGGGTATACAAGCTCAAATGTAAACATGGTGGAACACTTGATAGCTATAAGGCTAGGCTTGTTGCAAAAGGTTATGCTCAAGAGAGAAGCATTGATTTTGATGAGACCTTTGCACCCACATCCCGAATGACCACTATTCATAACATCTGTGCACTTGCAGTTCATCATACTTGGAATGTACATCAGTTGGACATTAAAACATCATTTTGAATGGGGACTTACATGAAGAAGTGTATGTGTTTCAGCCCCATGGTTTTTGTGTAGAAAGGGCATGAAAAGAAAGTGTGCAGGTTGAAAAAGGCATTTATGGTTTGAAGCAAGCACCATGTGCTTGGTATGAAAAGATACATGCCTACTTGATTGCACATGGTTTTGAGAAGAGTCCAACTGAGAGCACCTTATATGTTAAGCGTGCACATGATGTGCTTCTGATCATTGTTTTCTATGTTGATGACATGCTGCTCACTGTCCTAATGAGAAGCATATTGTTGATTTTAAGGCTGATTTGCATGCGTCTTTTGAGGTATCAGATTTGGGGCATTTGCATTATTATTTGGGCATTCAATTTATGCAAGTTGATGATGGAATAGTTCTATGTCAAACAAAATATATTGACACATCATTGCAACATTTTAGACTTGAAGATTGCAAACCTATTGCCACTCTTATGGAAACAAGTTTGCAATTGAGTCATCATGATGCTCGAGATGCATTTGATGTTGTTCTCTATCAGCAGACTGTTGGATGCGTGATTTACTTATGCATAAATCAGCCTGATATTCACTTTGTTGTCTCTTAGATGAGCAAGTTTATGCATTTCCTAGGTATCAAGCATGTTGGGTGTGTGTAGAAGTGCGAGAGACACAGAAGAAGCAAACACAAGGAGCACAAATGCAGCAAGAGACACATTGAAGACGGATGGCTGGAATAGCTCTCTTTATTGACGATGAACTGAACTAAAGTAAGAGCTGAATAACATCCCTAGTAACAAAGTACCACCACATATGAGTGAATCATGTATGTGGTAACATGAGAAAAAACTTATAGCCAAAAAGTGCCCATGTATAGGGAAAACGTTCACATCAAAGCTACTCGAGGAACGTGTGTGTAGAAGTGTGAAAGACACACAAGAAACACACACACACAAGGAGCACAAATGAAACAAGACACACAGTGAAGACGGATGGTTGGAATAGCTCTCTCTATTGACAATGGATTGAACTGAAGTAAGAGTTGAATAGTATCCTTAAGTACAAAGTACCACCACATATAAGTGAATCATTTATGTGGTAACATGGGGAAAAAACCTCTAGCCAGCACTAGAGTAAAAAGTGTCCATGTATAGGGAAAAGGTTCACATCAAAGCTACTCTAGGAACACACAAGTGTAACAAACCCCCTGGATTGAATGATGTGAACACATACAGGGAGTGATAGATCAGCCCCCACAAGGCAATAAGCCTAAAGCTTTGCGAAAAGCTTCAAACTTTTCTCGTGGAAGAGCTTTGGTGAATAGTTCTATGTCAAACAAAATATATTGACACATCATTGCAACATTTTAGACTTGAAGATTGCAAACCTATTGCCACTCTTATGGAAACAAGTTTGCAATTGAGTCTTCATGATGCTTGAGATGCATTTGATGTTGTTCTCTATCAGCAGACTGTTGGATGCGTGATTTACTTATGCATAAATCAGCCTGATATTCACTTTGTTGTCTCTTAGATGAGCAAGTTTATTGGAATAGTTCTATGTCAAACAAAATATATTGACACATCATTGCAACATTTTAGACTTGAAGATTGCAAACCTATTGCCACTCTTATGGAAACAAGTTTGCAATTGAGTCTTCATGATGCTCGAGATGCATTTGATGTTGTTCTCTATCAGCAGACTGTTGGATGCGTGATTTACTTATGCATAAATCAGCCTGATATTCACTTTGTTGTCTCTTAGATGAGCAAGTTTATGCATTTCCTAGGTATCAAGCATGTTGGGTGTGTGTAGAAGTGCGAGAGACACAGAAGAAGCAAACACAAGGAGCACAAATGCAGCAAGAGACACATTGAAGACGGATGGCTGGAATAGCTCTCTTTATTGACGATGAACTGAACTAAAGTAAGAGCTGAATAACATCCCTAGTAACAAAGTACCACCACATATGAGTGAATCATGTATGTGGTAACATGAGAAAAAACTTATAGCCAACACTAGAGTAAAAAGTGCCCATGTATAGGGAAAACGTTCACATCAAAGCTACTCGAGGAACGTGTGTGTAGAAGTGTGAAAGACACACAAGAAACACACACACAAGGAGCACAAATGAAACAAGACACACAGTGAAGACGGATGGTTGGAATAGCTCTCTCTATTGACAATGGATTGAACTGAAGTAAGAGTTGAATAGTATCCTTAAGTACAAAGTACCACCACATATAAGTGAATCATGTATGTGGTAACATGGGGAAAAAACCTCTAGCCAGCACTAGAGTAAAAAGTGCCCATGTATAGGGAAAAGGTTCACATCAAAGCTACTCTAGGAACACACAAGTGTAACAAACCCCCTGGATTGAATGATGTGAACACATACAGGGAGTGATAGATCAGCCCCCACAAGGCAATAAGCCTAAAGCTTTGCGAAAAGCTTCAAACTTTTCTCGTGGAAGAGCTTTGGTGAATATGTCTACCACATTATCTTGTGTAGGCACATATACCAAATCAATATCTCCTGCATGAAGGCGCTCTCTCACATAGTGATAATGCACCTCAATATGTTTGGTCCATGCATGAAACATTGGGTTCTATGCAACAGACAATGCACTCTAACTTTTAGTGAGAATATGTGTAGCAACATCAATCTCCATGCAAAGATCCATCAATAGGTGTCTCAGCCATATACAATCCAATGTAGCTATGAAAACTACCATGGACTTAGCTTCACAACTCGATGTTGCCATTGTAGGTTGCTTCTTGCTCAACCAAGATATGCATGAGTCTCCAAAGAAAAAGCAATTGCCACTAGTGGACATGCGAGTTGTTTGAAGATAAATGTACAAGCTCATTTTCACATGAGCTATGTTTGGATAAATTTACCAAATATAAAGATAAAGGAAAAGAAGAGAAAATAAAAAAAGAAAAAAAATTTAGTCAAAATTCATGATGAGTAAAAGATACAATATCTGCCTTGTAGTAAGTGGCATGTAGTGGGCAATCAAATGAAAGTGGTGAGTTAACTAGACAGGTAGTCTATTTTGGTCGATTAAGTTTCCCAACCAAAATGTATCCGAATTGCTTGATTTTTAGCTTGTTGGAAATCTCTTTGCATGTACTTTCTCTGTCTCAAATATGTCACTCAAAGGATTTATATTTTGTGAGATATTTGTCAGAGAGTGAAGTCCAATTTTTTAGTATACTTGTGTGTGGAGGTGGTCTATTTTGGTCAGTTGAGTTTCTTGACCAAAACTCATCCAAATTACTTGGTTTTTAGCTTGTTAGAAAGCTGTTTTTCTTTAATTTATTTTTATCAAATATCTTCCTCAAAGGATATATATTCAAGGAGTTATCAGTCCGAGAGTGAAGTTGAATTCTTCAACATACTTGTGTGGATAGGTAGTTCATCTTTGTCAGTTTTGTTTCCTAATGAAAACTTATCCAAATTAAGTTATTTATAGCTTGTTAGAAAGATCTCTTTGTCTACTTTGATTGACTAAAGCCACAAGTCCATTTGAGTTTTTCATTGAGAGCAACAAGCTATCTAAGGTGCAGTTGTTTGTCCAAGTGTTGGACATACAAGGGTTCACTACACGTTTTCGTTGTGCATAGGAGAACTCATTCTCCACATGAGTGTCATAACAACAGCCCAATCACTATTTGTAAAAGCATGCAAGCATGGCTGAATATCTCTTCCATAAAAGAGACCTAAGCTCAAAGTGCCTTTGAGATATCTAAACACACGTTTCACTGCTTGCCAATGCTTAGTGTCAGGGCTATGCATGAATCGACTCAATTGAGAAACTGCATCACTGGAATCCTCAACTGAGAACCTAAATCGTGTCTCAATTGTTGTGGAAATTGGCTTGCAATCCTCAAAGTCAAAACATTGAAGTAATTTTTCAACATACCTTGCTTGATCCATAACAATTCCCCCCTCAACGGATACAAACTGGATGCCAAGATGGTAACTCAAAAGACCAAGATAAGTGATATCAAAAGTATGCTGCAAATCAGCCATAAAAATGTGAAGTTTTGCATCACATGACCCAGTCAAGAGTATGTCATCGACATAAAGAACAAGCATTGTAAGACCAGGCCCATTTTTGGGTACATAGAGTGTGCTTTCAATTGGACTACATGTGAAGCCAAGAGCAATCAAGTGCTTATGGATTTTCTCATACCATGCATATGGAGCTTGCTTGAGACCATACAAGGCTTTATGCAAGAGACAAACCATATGCTCTTGCCCTTTCATGGCAAATCCAGGAGGTTGCTTCACATAAACCTCTTCTTGCAAATCACCATTCAAGAAAGCCGTTTTTATGTCCAACTAATGTAGTTTCCAACCTCGATGGGCAGCCAATACAACCACGGTATGAATGGTAGTCATGCATGAAGTAGGTGCAAAAGTTTCCTCATATTCAATGCCATATTGTTGTGCATATCCTTTGGCAACCGATCTAGCTTTGTAGCAATCAATGCTACCATCACACTTTCTCTTAATCTTGTAAACCCACTTTGTACCAATGGAATTCTTTCCTTTTGGAAATTCACATAACTCCCAAGTAGATGTATGGAATCCATTTCTGATTGCATAGCGCTCATCCAACGTGGATCATCACATGCATCTTCAAAAGTAAGTGGCTCTTCATTACATGATGTTGCAATAAGAGAATAAATTACTTGATGCCTCGTGAGCACTCAATTTGTTGTCGTGCAAACTTTGTTTCAGCCACTTTGGCATAGTTTGTGCACTCTTGATGAACATGTGTTCATTATGTAGTACATTATCAACATGTATATCATGCATGAGCTGAATTTCATGCTCATTTTCAGCCATATTTTGATGCAAATGTTTAGCCATATTGGTGAAAAACTTTCGGCCATGTTTGGCTGGAAATTCATTGCATTTTCAACTCTATTTTGCTAGATTTTTTTAGTCTTTTGAGCCTCAGTTGGTTGGTCTACATGGCCATAGTCAAGCGCACTATTTTGGAACAAAGGCATGAGTGTATCAAACACATCTTGTGAGCTAATTGTTGGTTGTTTTTTTACATTCAAGTAGAGGGAAAACTGAATTTTTAGCAAATACCACATCTCGACTCACAATAATTGTGTTCATCAATGGATGATACAAACGAGATATCCCTTACTTTTAGCACTATAACCAACAAATATACATTTCTTTGGCTTCTCATCAAGTTTGTGATCTTGTTGTGATGGCACAAGAGCATATGCCAAACAACCAAACATGCACATATGGCTAACCATAGTCTTATGTCCTTTCCAAGCCTCATAAGGAGTGATGGCTCTCAATGCTCTTGTAGGGAAGCGATTCGACACATAGTTTGCACACATGACCGCTTCCATCCAAAACTTGTCAGGAAGATGCTTTCCTTTAATGATACATCATTTCATTTCAAGGCGATTTCTATTTTTACGCTCAACAACACCATTTTCCTGAGTTGTATATGGCACTGTACATTGGTGTGAAATTCCTCTTTCATGAAGAAAATCATTAAACTCATGTGACATGTATTCACCACCACAATCCGTGCATAGAGTCAAAAGCTTTTGTGAAGAAAAATTTCTAGCCATAGCTAAAAATACTTTGAAGTAAGAAAATACCTTATTCTTTGCTTTCATAGGA
The DNA here is from genome assembly GCA_020310875.1 of Ceratopteris richardii. NCBI lineage: Eukaryota > Viridiplantae > Streptophyta > Polypodiopsida > Polypodiales > Pteridaceae > Ceratopteris > Ceratopteris richardii. The sequence goes on along the minus strand of CM035412.1, from coordinate 129,159,440 downwards.
TACACACATACATGGCGAGTAGCATCATTAATGAAGGTAACAAAATATACATGCTTCCCAAAAGATGGAGTCTTGATGGGACCACATACATCACTATGAACAAGTTGTAATTTTCTTGTAGTGTGTGTACGACTATCTTTTGGAAAAGAAGCACGATGCATTTTTCCAAGAATGCAACCTTCACATGCATGCTTTTCAATGGACTCAAGTGTTGTCAAACCAATAACCATGTCCTTCTTTTGCAAGTAAAGCAAACTGTTGAAGTTCAAGTGACCAAAACGAGCATGCCAAAGCTCCATTTCAGCCATGGAAGAAGTAGGGCATTGTTTGCACACACCACATGTCCTCCTTTGGATGTATCTTTCAAAGATGCAAAAAACATTTTGCATGAAGTTATGTGCTTTGAAGCACCACTATCAAAGAACCAATCCAAATCAGCCTCACTCACAACCATACATTTAGAATGCAAAGATGCATCATAATGACATGTAACAACACATGCCCAAAAATCTTGAGCCATGTTGGCTTCACCATTCTTTGCATTTGCTGAATTTTCAGCAATAGACATGTTGGATGCCTTCTTCTTACCTTGTCCTCTATAATTGTTGTTGTTTCTTTGATTCCCTTGTCTTTGAGCTCTATGATAACATTCATTTGCAAAATGATCGGGCTTACCGCATACAAAGCATCCCTTTGAAGTGGGTTGTCCCCTTCCACCAAATGTTCCACCTCTTCCTCTATTTGTTGCTCTTCCACCTCTTTGACCTACATTTTCTTGTTGTCCTTGATCTCCTTGGTTGCTTCGATATCTTCCTCTTCGTCCTATAGCACCTCAGGTGTGTCTTCCTCTTCCTCTACCTGCATACAACAATTGCCCTTGGCTATCCTTGGCATTATGACCCCCAAGGTTCATCTCCTCTATCACCATGAGAGTGATTAGTTGATCAAAATCAAGAAGAGAGTCCCTTACATACATTGAAGTTGTGAAGGCCCTCCATTTTTCATCATCCCTAAGTCCATTTAGGGTATGGGCTACAAGATCATCATAATCTAGGGCACAACCGATTGAGCCTAGTGCATTTGCAAGCTCTTTAACCTTTAATATGTAACATTAGCACCTTGAGAGGGGTCTTTCCTAAGATTATTTAGCTCATTCTTGAGCTGAATTTTCTAGATTTTGTGGAGGTTGAGTACAATATCTCCAAGCACTCCCACACCTTCTTTGATGTATCCAAATCTTGAATATGTCCTATGATGGAGCTGCTAATATGCTGAAATAAAATAAAAATGACTCTTTTGGCCTTTTCATCCCACTCTCTTACTGCTCTTCTCTGGTCATTGTTTGAATTTAACTCATCTATATAGGGTTTTGGATCTCCATACCACTCACAATTCCCCACAAGCCTTTCTCCATAAAAAAATTACTTATCCTAAATCACCACGATTGGTAGTTTCGCTTTTCAAGCTTCTCAATTTGAGCATTGAGATTATCCATGGTGCCCTCTAGCTCTTTTGAACCTCCCCCTTGATGGAATGAAGTTGAAAAAGATGGTTTTCACCTCAAAAAATAGAGCTACTCCTCTTGATGAAGTTTCATCTTTGATATGATGACGTTTGGTTCCCCTTGTTGTTGGCATGCCCGTTCTTTGCTTCTTTCCTTCAAAATTTGATGAGGTCTTTACTTCACTTTATTAGCTCCTTCTTCTCTCTTTGATACGCCACTTATAGCTCTGATACCACTATTGGAGGATAAACACTCCTATGTGCACAACGAAAGCAAATGAACCCTCTTAGGATCCAGAATTTTTTCAAAAATAGGCTCTGTATTTTTTGAGTTTCTCTGCTAAATGCAAGGAATGACAATGGAATTTTTTGAGCTAAAATTAGACTTAAAGAGATGTCAAATGAGAGTAAAAAAACTCCATTTGAATATTGGATGATTCATCAACTAGCTACAACAAAACAGATAACTTGATCTCTTCTTAGACTATTAGCTAACTACACAAACAATGTTCTGGACATTTCTCTACACATGCACAGGCATTGATTCCAGACTTATCCCAATCAAAGTAGAACTTATAATATTTCCAACAAGACAAAAATCATTGCAAATGGATTCGGGATGAAGGAGAAACAACAATTACAAGATCAGGGGTTCTGCTAATATCATCTAGAGAGATAGAATATGTAAAAGTGAATTTTTTGCAAAATATGCAGAGAAATAGTAGGGGGTGTGCTTTATCAAGGGGGAAGCTTGGGCATGTATTTTCACAACTCTAAGTCATAATACAAAACGTTAGAGGTTTTAAAGATCACATACTAACCTCTTTAACCAATCAAAAACATATACATGTCAAAAAGTGAGGTCCAATCACATCAAGAGGTGACCTAAATCTTCTCTAATCAACTATGGATGATGTGGAGGGTTCAATTTGGGGCATGTTCCCACACTCTTGAGTTTGAAATACAAAACTTTCAATAGGATGCCGTAGATACTTTGTTTTTTGCTAGCACAAAGGCGAGGAAAAACCATCTTTGGAAGGAGTTCAACCAAATGAAGAAGACACCTAAACAAACCATCACATAGTTTGTTACAAAGGTCAAGAAGGTTGCATATCAATTAGCATCCATTGGAGAGTTGATTGAGAAGATGCTATCATGAGGCAAACTCTAAATGGAATTAGAAGTGATAAGCAATGGAAGTCTTTCACCATGGCTTATGAGCTCATCATGGATGTGCAAAATCTAGACTTCAATATGTTTCTTGGACAACTCTTTAATCAACAGACCAATAATAGCATAATTGAAGGTAACTCCTATCATGGTAATTCAACTAGTGCTCTATATGTAGATAAGAAGGACAAGAAGCTGAAAGGCAAGAAGAAGGAAAAATATGAAAAGGAGACTTCCCAATCCAAATTCATAGGCAAGAGCAAGTGGAAAGGGAAGAAGAAAGGAACAAAGAATGACAAAACCAAAGATCAGAATGTTCAACCTTCTGCCATCTGTGATAAGACCAACCACACCACTCAAAATTATTGGTTTAATGGGAAGAACCAGAAAGGAAGTGAAGAGGTGGATATGGTAGCAATAGAGGCAGAGGTGGACACAAATTTCAACAATAACAATAAAGGCCATAATAGAAGGGACTAGAACAATTATTATGAAGATCAACAACACGAAGACTAATTGCTTTTGGGAATCTAAGCCATAAGGAAGGTAAAGAAGATGATCATTTTTTCTACGTAGATTCAAGATATTCAAATCATGTTGTAGGCAACATTGCTCTTCTATCTGACTTGGAAAGTCCAAAGAAATAGGCATTAAGTACAAATAGGGGATGATACTAAGCACAATATGGAGAATATTGGTAATGCCAAAGCTTCTAATGGCAGGACAAATATTCTAAGTAAGGTTCTCTATGTACCCACTATCACTAAAAACCTAATAAGTGTAGGCCAAATAGTTGAAAAAGGCTTGCAAATTAGGTTCACCCAACATGGAACTTTTGTGGAAGATCCATGTCAAGGTTTGAAGAAGACAACCAGAGGTGAGAAGCATGGCAGGCTCTTTACTTTTGAATTAGGAGAAACCAAGAACATAGCTCTATTCAACTTTGGGTCTCAAACCCTAAATGAGCTTGACGTGTGGCATAAGAGACACTCATGTGAATGAAAGAACCTTGAAGGATATATGCAGGGATCAAAGTGCTCTAGGGCTACCAAACATATCAAAGCAACACATGATCAATAGATGTGATGCATGTCAGATTGGGAAGGCCCAAAGATAACCATTCAACCACAAAGGCTACATCCACAACAACATATTGGACTTAGTACATACAAATGTATGGGGGCCAAGTCAAGAAACTTCATTGGTAGGATCAAGGTATAATGTCTCATTTGTTGATGGCCATAGTAGATGGACTATTCCGTACGTTATCAAAAGTAAGAATGAAGTGTTTGACTACTTCAAAAAGTATCTAGAACATGTGGAGAATCATAGAGGTAGATCATTCAAGAAGCTCATATGTGATGGAGGGGGAGAATACTTCTCCAAAGAGTTAGAGAGTTCTTGCAGGATAAAGGTATCAAAAGAGAAGTGACTACAAGGTACTCTCCTCAACAGAATGGAATTGTAGAGAGGAGAAACAAGACTTTGGTTGGATCAACCAGAACAATGCTTGAAGAGAAGACATTGCCACATTATCTATGGGCAGAGGCTATCTCAACTGTTGTGTACCTTGTCAATAGACTACCATCCAAATCACTTCAAGGTATGACTCCTTATGAAGAATGGCATGGAACAAAACCTAGTCTTGGACATTGAAGGGTGTTTAGTTGTTTAGCTTATGTTCATGTACCATCACAAATAAGAGGTAAGCTAGATGAAAGGGCAACAAAGGTAGTGTTTATTGGGTATGACTCAACTCAGATGGGTTACAAGTTCTATAATCTTTCAACCAAGCAATTCACTACAAGTAGGGATGTTGTGTTTGAAGAACATAGGTCTTGGTATGGTGAAAACAAACAAAAGGTAACTCTACCATATGATCTTGATTGTGATTCTCATCAATTAGGAAGCAAGCATGATACATAGGTTCAAGATCCAAGAAGTGATATAGATGATGACCAAGATGAAAGGGAAAAGGATTACAAACTATGGAAATCAAGAGGCAAAGCAAAGATGCATGAGTGTGGAGAATGCTCCAAGCAAGCCCTTAGAAGATCAACAAGCGAGAAGAAACAACCGGAAAGGTATGGATATAATTCCACATTTGTTACAAAGCATTCAATCTACTTGGCAAAAGACTCAATTTTAGAAGAACCCTCAACCTATGAGGAGGCAAAGGGAAACCCTAATTGGGAAAAGGCCATGAAAGAAGAAATAGATGCATTGAAGGAGATGGACAGATGGGATTTGGTTCCAATGTCACCCAATCAAAAGGTAATTGTCTGCAGATGGGTATATAAACTCAAAAGAAATTTAGATGGATCAATTTGTAGGTACAAGGCAAGATTAGTTGCCAAAGGATGTTCAAAAACTCATGGTATAGACGATCAGGAAACATTCTCACTAGTTGCAAAGATGACTACAATCAGAACATTGATAAGTGTAGCTGCTAGAAGAAATTGGAGACTCCTCCAACTTGATGTAAAAAATGCATTTCTAACTGGTTGGATAAGTGAAGAGGTATACATGTCACAACCTCCAAGTTTTCAAAACCCTAATCACACATCTTATGTTTGCTGACTTAAGAAAGCATTGTATGGATTGAAACAATTTCCTAGAGCTTGGAATTATAGGTTGGTTGCATACATTCAAGATCAAGGGTTTAGACCTAGCAACTCAGATTCTTCTCTATTCATCAAAAGGGATCACAATGAGGTTATCTATCTATGTGTATATGTAGATGACATAATTGTGAAAAATGATGATATGAATGGCATTCAAAGGATCAAGAGACACATGTAAGAGGACTTCAAAATTAGTGATTTAGGTGAGCTCATATTCTTCCTAGGTATGCATGTCATATATACACATGAAGGAATACGTTTGAATCAGAGGAAATACATTCAAGATCTACTTCCTAAGTTCAAAATGGAGAACATTGATCCTATAGGTACATCTTTGGAGATGAAGCATAAACTTAGTGTTTATGAAGGTGAGAAAATTGAAGACATTAAAGAGTATCAAAGCTTGGTAGGTATCTTGATATATGCTACTCATGCAAGGGTGGACATCTCATATAGTGTAAGAGTGCTAAGCCAATTCATGCACTTCCCAAGAAGACCACACATGGATGCAACTAAGAGAGTACTTAAGTACCTCAAAGGTACAATCAATGAAGTTATATTCTATCCTTACTCTTTAGATTTGGATATCAAAATCTATTCGGATGCAGATTGGGTAGGAGCTAAGAATGATAGAATAAGTACCTCTGGTTACTTAGCATTTGGAGGTTCAAAGCTAGTGTCATGGAGTTCCAAGAAGCAACCAATAGTTGATTTATCCTAAACTGAAGTAGATTATAAAGGTTTAACCAGAGCAAATCAAAGGAAATATGGTTAAAAGCATTGTATATAGATTTGGGACTTGTGAGTTCCAAACCTCATATATTTGGAGATAATGCAAGTTCCATGCACCTAGCAACAAACCCTATTTCCCATGCAAGAACCAAACACATAGAGGTTCATTACCACTTCATTAGGGAGAAGCTCATGGCAAAGGAGTTATAGTCATACATGTTAACATAAATAAAATGATATATTCTTATTACTATGCTTTAATACTATGCATTCACATGCATGCATAGGTAGATACCTATAGATTCATCAGTATCTTTACATGTATGCATATGTAATTAAGTAACTCTATGATCTAAGGGTTCGGTTTATACAAATAGATTTAAAATTGGACACCATTTGGACACTCGTATGTATGACCAAAGATCTCAAGACTAGACTTACATAGAAGGTCATGTGATCCACTTAGCTTAGTGACCAAGTCTCAAGGATGTGAAGGATGAGGTCTTGGGTTCAACCCCCGTGAGCCTTCTACAAGCATCCACTTGAGTTAACTAGGACACTTGGTGCACATGTAGTTACAATGGCGGAGACATGGATGGTTAGCATTTGCCCAAAAAGGAAGTCCCTTGGAGAGAGCTATATATAGAGGCATATGTTTGGGAAGAGAATCATCTCTCTAGCACATGGTGGTTGTAATCTTCAGTCTCTTGCATTGGTATTAGAGCTTAGTTAAGCTTCCATGGATACCTCACTCTCATCATCTTCTTCCTCACATTGTAGGCATAATTTTTTAATGTAATCCTCACACTCTAGGCATCATTTCTAGTTCACATAGCTACACACAATATCATTTATCTTTGTGTTCATCATCCATAAGTATTTTATGAAAAATGATCAAGTGTTGTTACAAGTTTCAAACAATGAATTCGATCTCAGGTGGCTTTGGCTAGAGAGCCTCATCTTATCCACAAGCTCCACCTAATCTTGTTAACTTCTTTTGTTGTCACCTCAATGAGTATTGAACTCATGCTCTTTGGAAAAGAGAAGCACGCCGTAACCAAGTCAATGTGCATGTTTTGTTGAATCTTTCTATGCACACTTTTTTCATCTTCCTATACTCGAGCATTGCTTATGTTGACTTGGTGGCATAAAAAGTGAAACTCGACATAGCCGTTAGAATCAAACCGAGGATCTGGATTTTGATCTCAACCACTTCTAATACCTAGATGTTGAGCTATCCACAAACTCCCTTCACTTGTAGTATCAATCATTGTCTAGTATACATCTTCAACATGAACCAATTCTAGTACAAACTCTACACATAATCCAAACTGGAGAATGTTTACCTCTATGCTTTCTCAAGTGAGGATGGGAGGGATCATATTTGAGTCTTCATTTACGTCATAAATGTCACTAGGGTCTTCTCTTTTATTATCTTACATGGGAGACAAGAAGGAAAGATTGTCCTTTTGTATCAAGTTCCAAGGAGGTGACCTTTTCTTGTCATGTGTGAAGCATGAAGTGTGGAGATTCATGGACCAAATGATGGAAAACATCTCTTCTCTTGGACAATGGAAGGGCATAGCTTGATTTGGAGAAAAGTATTTTCCAATTTATTATTTTTTTTCAATTCATATATTTGATATTGTTTTAATTACCTTTCACTTCACCTTAAGAAAAAGTTGAAGTAGGGCAAAGACCTCCATAGATTACGTTTAAATCTAGTCCAAGGTGATGAAACTAGCTTATCATTTCAAGCACGAGAAGTATTAAAAGCACTTGGTGCATAACATGGAAACATGAGTTCATGCATGGAAAGGAATGATTGTTGGTGCATTTCTCCTTCCAAAAAGATGCTCTCATGCAAAACACATGCTTCCTTCTTGTTTGAAAAGGAATTAGATGCACTCAAGATTGTGTGCTTTCCTATTTATATTTTTTAAGGTAAGACAAGATGCTTGTGTATGGATGCATGACATGCATGCATTGCAAGCTCACAAATTTCTTGATTTAGTTTAGGGCATGAAAAGAAAAGCATTCCAACACATGCATTTGCATGCAACCACATGCATTTGCATGCAACCACATGCATTTGCATGCAACCACATGCATTTGCATGCAACCACATGCATTTGCATGCAACCACATGCATTTGCATGCAAGCATATGCATTTGCATGCAAGCATATGCATTTGCATATGACAACACATGATTGTTTGCTAAGTACAAAAATGAATGTACTTTCCTAGTAATTAGCTCGCTTTTAAATGCTCAAGATAGACATTGGGAAAGAAGAAAAACTAGTTAGTTGCCTTATGCTAGCTAGCTTGCAACTCAAGTAACTAGTCTATTCTTTCCTAAAGTGATACTTAGGTAACACATACTTAATGAGGACTTCCATTAAGTATGTTAGAAGTCTTGCTTATTAAAAGTAGGAATAAGAAAATCAAGCATTCATTTTTTCTTGCTATTTTGATGAGCATGAAAATGTGGCTACTTGCAAATTTATAAATCTTTATGATGATTCTAAGTCCAATATGTACTTAGAGAATCATAAAGTCAAGTTTAGAAAGAGAATTTCCACTTGATTTTGTAATATCTCATGCATCCAAGTAGGATGATAAATTAAGAAAATTTTTCCTAATTCCATGAGCACATTTAAGTGAACATTTTGACTTAATTCTATCTCAAGGAACTTAACATAAATTGAACTTTTCAAAGATCAATAGATATTTTTTATGTTCCATAAGTTGCATCCCAGGTAAGGATGCAAAATGCCAAGAAAACCATGGAGTTTTTTGCAATTTCTAGCTTGATTCCATTCCAGCGAATGATGGAAATCAAAGATTGAATCTTAGCATCAATTGAAATTTGATGTTCAATAAATGGATGTTAGGTTCCCTGAGTACATATATGGTAATGATGCAGCTTGCTAATCAAACATGAAAACTTTGAAATAACTCTTTCTTTTAGAAGGATTAGAGAGTTAATTTTTGGCTTAAGAGGAAACCCTATTCAAGTGATCTTTAGGAATTGGGATACTTGATCTTTAGGAATTGGGATACTTCTTAAAGATAAGCCATTAAATGAAATAGTTTAGTTATCTATTTCATGAATCAAACTATTCCTATCATATTCAAGGAACTTTTTGGGAATACTAGAAGTTCCAAGAAAGGGATCTCCATTGATTCATGAACTTTTATCCAAAAAATAATAAAGTTCATAAATATGTTGGGATAGGTACGTGAAGATGTCCTTTTGGAAAATAGCTTAAAGATAGAAGCTATCACATGCTAGAACCTTTGGTTTCTTTTCAAGTATATTTTCTAGATAAAAGGAACAAATCATTAAATCCTAAATAATGATTAGGAAAAGAAGACAATGATATGCTCATAGTAATATTATTATCCATTGGTTCAATCATCATAAGATGCTTGTACTTTAAACCATGCAATCGAAGTGGATTGTCACAATATGATTAAATTACTCTAGTAACATTGAAAGATTGACCAATGATAATTTTTGCTTCAAACTCAAGAACAAGAATACATATCAAATAAATGAAAGTTCAAGTCAAACTTTCGTAATGGAATGGGAAACCATATCCTAAAGGTGATATTTATCCTTTAGTTTAATACTCACGAAATGAACATAATTGAAGCAATATAGATTTTGAATAATGTATGAAAATCTAGAATTCCTTTCAAATATCTGAACAATAGTGCAAAAGATTTCAAGATGAATCATTTGCTCACGTAGTTGATTCCTTAAAAGGAATCTCAAGTATTGGATAGATTGTTCCCTAGTAAGTGAGAATGGAATTCTTCAAGCTTGTTAGACAACAAGTTGTTCCCAAGAAGACCCAAATCACTGATAGTGGTACTGAAAGTCCAATGGTTGATATAATCTAGCAGTGTATCAATCTTGATGAGATTCTTAGCATTAGAATCTGAAAAATATTAGCACATGCTTGGACTTGAATTGAGGGAAAGAGAGTAACGAAGATGCTTTTGATAGTTCAAGACATGACTTGATCAAGCTCGACAATGTTTGTCCAAGAACTTGTGATTGGAGCTACTTCAAAGTTTACCCAAGTATTGACAATAAACTCCTTTTCTGATTTCTTAGCTCAAGTTCCATTTATCCAATGGAAAGTGTGAAAAGAGTAACATATTCGAAATTTGAATAGAGTAAAACGTTCCAAGTATGTAGCCTGCAACCGTGACGATGTTAATTAAGTCTGTGGAAGGTACAACGTAATGTTTGCCTATCCGTAAAGGGATTTCTTAAAGATGAAATACAAAAGCATGAGCAAATTCTTAGATTTAAGCAGTAGAGAGATTCCTATAAAGACCTCGAGGTAGCTATTTAATGCTTTAGTAAGAAAGGAATCTAAAGACAAGAAGTGGAACATATCTTGTAACTACAAATTGGTTGTGTGTAACCAATCAAAATTGAACCTGAGAAATTCAAGAACTTGGAATTATAACTAGTTTTCTTGTGAAAACCTTAGCAAAGAAGTGTTGGAGTTAGACGTCTGCGGAAGCACGCGAACAACACAAGGAAGAAGAAGAAGCTTGGAGCACAACACACAATACTAAATGTATTACTAGAGAATGTACAAAAGATTAGTAGCCCATTAGGGAAATAGGCGTATATATAAGCCGGGGGAAAAAAACCTCCTAAAGAGGGAAAAAAGTGCCCCGACGGTCCTAGTGTGTTCACACACATCACTACCTAAATATATCAACAAATCCCCCCTGGTAGTGATGCGGTGAACAAGGAGCTAGCACTCATGTATAAGGAAGTGCCAAGCTATGTGGAAATCACTCCACAAAAGGAAGTAAGCCCAAAGCTTTGCGGAAAGCTTCAAACTTCTCCCTAGGCAGAGCCTTTGTGAAAAGGTCTGCAATGTTCTCCTGCGTGGGCACATACGCCAAGCTGATCTCCCCAGCAGAGAACCTCTCCCTGACATAGTGATAATGCACCTCAATGTGCTTAGTGCGAGCATGGAATACAGGGTTCCTCGCAACTGCCAATGCGCTATGACTGTCAGTGAAGATGGTGGTGGCAGAAGACTGGCCAACACCCAAATCAGCCATAAGGCATCTGAGCCATACACACTCAACAGTCGCTATGAAAGCTGCCCTATACTCAGCCTCACAATTGGAAGTGGCCACAGTAGGCTACTTCTTGCTCAACCAAGATATACATGAGCTACCAAGCATGAAGCAAAAACCACTGTGGACACACGAGTGTCATAGAAACTAGCCCAATCTGAGTCAGAAAAAGCATGCAAATCTGGCGGTAGTGATCCTCGCTTGGGATAAAACAACCCAAGTAGCCGAGTAGCACTCGAGTAGCGAAAGATGCGCTTAACCGCCTTCCAATGCGTGACTCCTCGGCAATGCATAAACCTCCTCATCTGTGAGACAACAAACTGAATATCTGGCCGAGTTATGCATAAGTAAATCAAGCATCCAACAGCTTGCTGATAGAGAACATCATCAAATGCATCTCGACCATCATGAAGACTCAATCGTAAACCTGTCTCCATAAGAGTGGCAATAGGCTTACAGTCTTCAAGGCCAAAACGCTGCAATAATGTGTCAATATATTTCGTTTGACACAAAGACATTCCACCATCAACTTGCATAAACTGAATGCCCAAATAGTGATGCAAATGCCCCAAATCAGACATCTCAAATGAGGCATGCAAATCAGCCTTGAAATCAGCAATATGCTTCTCAATAGGACCAGTGAGCAGCATGTCGTCAACATAGACAACAATGATCAGAAGCACATCATTAGCACGCTTAACATATACGGTGCTTTCAGTTGGACTGTTCTCAAAACCATGTGCAACCAGATAGGCATGTATCTTCTCATACCAAGCACGTGGTGCTTGCTTTAAGCCATATAATGCCTTCTTCAACCCGCACACCTGGTTTTCATGCCCTTTCTGCACAAAGCCACGGGGCTGAAAAACATACACTTCTTCATGCAAGTCACCATTCAAAAATGTTGTTTTAATGTCCAACTGATGTACATTCCAACCATGATGGGCTGCAAGTGCACAAATGCTCCGAACAATAGTCATATGGCATGTAGGTGCAAAGGTCTCATCAAAATCAATGCCTTTTTCCTGCGCATAACCCTTTGCAACAAGCCTAGCCTTATACCTGTCAACTGTACCATCAGGTTTACACTTCAGCTTGTATACCCACTTAGTGCCAATGGCCTTCTTGTCAGGAGGCACGTCACACAAAGACCATGTACCATTCGTCATTATAGCATCATATTCAGATTGCATAGCAGCCATCCAATTTTCTGAATTTTGTGCTTCATCAAAAGAAATAGGCTCATTCTCATCAGAGAGACTAGACGCGGCCATAGCATAGCAATCTCATGCAAAGGAGGCACTATGAGAGCCTGAACGAGTACGATATGACAAAGGTGCATCTAATTTCCTGTCACGCAAAGTCTGCACCAACCATTTTGGCATAGTTTTTGCCTGCTCAATATCAGCTCTCTCATCAACAAGTGCATCATGTAAATCTGCATAAAAAATGGAATGCTTTGCATCATCATATGAAACCTACAAAGGCTGAGAAGTTGCCTCATTAGGACCAGCACTAGACTGTCCACCTATAAAAAGAGGCATCAAAGTATCATACATGTCTTTGGAGCTAATATATGTCTCCTTAGTACATGAAAGCAATGGCTGAATAGCATCTTCCACAAAGAAAACATCACGGCTAACCAGAATGCATTTAGTCTGTGGATGATACAGACGATAGCCTTTACTTTCAGAACTGTACCCAACAAAAATACATTTTACTGCCTTATCATCCAATTTTCTGTGATGTTGTTCAGGCACTAGTGCATATGCCAAACAACCAAAAACACGCAGATGAGCAACAGATGGCTTGCGGTCATGCCAAGACTCATATGGAGTGATAGATTGTAGTGCTTTAGTGGGACACCTGTTCAGTACATATGCTGCATACATGACAGCCTCAAGCCAGAAATTATGTGGTAAAGCGTGACTTTTGACCATGCACCTCGCCATCTCCATGAGTGACTTGTTCTTTCGTTCAGCAACTTCATTCTATTGAGGTGTATAAGGCACTGTACACTGGTGTTTTATCCCACGTTCAGCCAGAAATGTATTAAAATCAGAAGATATATATTCCCCCCCTCGATCAGAACGGAGGGTGCCCATTTTACATGCTGACAAATTTTCAGCCAAAACCAAAAACTGTTTAAAGCACATGAAGACGTCGGACTTTGCTTTGAGTGGATATAACCATGCATGCCTGGAAAAATCATCAATGAAAGTCACGAAGTAAAGGTAATTTCCAAAAGAGGGTGTCTACATAGGACCACAGACATCACTATGTACAAGCTGCAATTTCTATGTAGCCCAAATTGAACCATCTTTTGGAAAGGAGGAATGCTGCATTTTCCCCAAAATACAACCTTCACAAACATGTTTTCTAGGTGCCTCAAGTTTGGGCAAAGAGGACACCATTTCAGATTTCTACAGGCGTAGCAAACTAGCAAAATTCAGATGACCAAAGCGTGCATGTCAAAGCTTTGCATCTGACATAGCCTAAGAATCATTTACTGCACACGCTAAATCATTTTCAGATCTTTCATAGTCTATGAGCTTATACAGCCCACGACATAAAATGCCAGAAGCAATAATAACATTGCCATTTGATAGATCATGAACTATACATCTATCATCAACAAATTTCACAACCAAGCCAATCTTGGCTAATGCAGAAACTGATAACAAGTTCTTCTTGATCAGTGGCACAAATAAAGCATCTAACAAAGTGAAAGAACTACCATCAGCAGTAGTCAAAATGATCTTACCAACTCCCATAACATGATAAGAGGAGTTGTTGGTGCATGTAATAGTATTCCCTGTTGGGGCAGGCTCGAGTGAAGAGAAGAAACTGCGCTGCGAGGTAATATGTTTGGTCGCCCCACTGTCAAAATACCAAACATCTGAGTCTATTGCAAACATGCACTGGTCATGAGAAGATGGGTCAGAACTGCAGACGGTAGTAAACGCCCATTCTTCTTCCTGCACAAGATTAGGAGACTTTGTTTTTGGTGTAGAGGCCTCTACAACAACCATTCCATCCTCTTTCTTCTTTGCCTCTTTAGCAGCCAGTTTTGGATAGTTCTTTATGTGATGATCATTCCCTTTATAGTACTTACAAAACAATTTTTGCTTTTCTGATTTCTTCTCATCTTTATCTTCCTTCTTCAAATAAGCAGAACTAGCAGATTTCTGCTTACTACTTGAAGAGCTCCATTTTCCTTTACCCTTCTGACTAGCCAGGAAAGCTTGATCTGCAACTCGCATAATGGACCTGTTCTGCCTGGACTGATCTTCCTGCAACAGAACAGAGACTAAATCCTCAAATGATAAGGCATTCGGATTGCCTTTCATCATCAATCAAAGAGTAGGAGCAAAACTCTGATATGAATCAGGAAGACCATTCAAAATGGTCTGCACAAGTGAGCTATCTGGTATAACCTCATCAACAGAAATCAATTGTTCCTTCAAGTCTTTGATCTTCGTTAGGAAACTGTCCATAGAATCACCTTCATTCATGTGCTCACTCTCCAACTGTTTTCAGAGGTAAGCAACACGAGCCTCATTCCTAGCTTGGTACAATGTGGTAAGTGTATCCCAAGCATCCTTAGCTGTTCTGCAAGAGCGAATGTGAGGAATAATGGCATGTTTGACAGACAAAGCTATCAATGCATATGCCTGGGCATCTCTGCCATCGCAGCGAATCTGCTCTGAAGTAGGTGCAACAGAAACAGCAGCACGAATAGGAATCTGCGGAATATCATCTTCGACACCATCTTCATCAGCTCCAGCACCTGTATTTGCAGTACCTATAGTCAGAGGTGTAACAGGACGTCTTTCAACACCCTGCACAATGTTCCACAATCCTTTTGCAACCAATACATGTCGCATCATATAAGCCCATAATGGATAGTTGGTACCATCCAACTTATCCTCAACAGCCAACATATGGAATACATCACTGCTTTCAGCCATGGCCGGTGACTAAAATACCTTGATGCAGAAAATTGATTGTATCTCAAAAAGTTGAACAAAACTTCCCATACGAGTTCTGCTAGACCTGTAGCAGACTTTGAGACGTTTATACTGGCGACCAGAAACTGGTATATACCTTTGGCACAAAAAGATGAAATAGCCTGCACAAGCGCTACGATAGTGCGTTCGGAGGCCGAAATGAGCTCAGATCGTGATTTTGGCACCACAAAGCGAAGCTGTTTTGATCTCTGAAACACCCTGAGTATGCTCACCAAATTTCGTGCGAATTTGAGACTGCAAACGGAGGAGTATCGACGGCACCCTAGATGAAGTGACGACCTGCTCTGATACCAATTGTTGGAGTTAGACGTCTGCGGAAGCACGCGAACACCACAAAGAAGAAGAAGAAGCTTGGAGCACAACACACAATACTGAATGTATTACTAGAGAACGTACAAAAGATTAGTACCCCATTAGGGCAATATGCGTATATACAAGCCGGGGGAAAAAAACCTCCTAAAGAGGGAAAAAAGTGCCCTGGCGGTCCTAGTGTGTTCACACACATCACTACCTAAATATATCAACAAGAAGGATGGATGTTCTATCCAAAGCTTTTCAAGTTGCCAAGGAAAAAGCACAAGATCATGAAACAATGATGTGAAGGAATCAAAACCAAGAATATCAAGTTAAAGATAATGCCTGAAACTTCAAAATTCTTATAATGAATTTAAGTGAGAAGGTACTCTATAAAGATATGTTTATACTTTAGGATAAAAATGACTCACAGATCAATGTGAATATAAAATAGGGCGCTATGGGATATCATATTTTATACTTAGATTGATGTAGGAAAGATGCTATGTGACACCATGGGATGATAATTATCTTTTAGTCCTAGAGTGAATCTTGAAGTTAGATTTGATCCTCAAAGGAATTAAAACTTCAATGGAGAAGTTTAACTTCAAGAAGGATAAAAGCATGATCTCAAGGTACTTCAAGATCAAGTAAGTAAGAAGATACAAAGTAAGTAACTTCCAAGATCTTTTTTCAATAGGTAAAAATTTTGTTCTTTTTTGAATTATGGAACACTTCAAGATAAAGTGTTGATTCAAAAATATTTGATTAATTTCTGAAGAAGTAGGAGTGCTACTACGCAATGATACATGCCGGTTACTCGGTCTGGCGAAACGTATCCTAGGAACCATACGACTGGAACACGAAAAGTGCTAAAGACAACCCTAGGAGAAGAAGGTATAACGCGGCCTGACCCAGTGGTCAAGCAAGTTAAGGACGTTAGAATTAATTCCGGTCATATTCCGGTGGAACGATCAACGCCTTTGGTACATTCTGGTGTCACTTCGACCCAGCCTATCGAAAATACAGTAATTCCAGAATCTACCAAGACGCCGCTGGAAACCAGTTTAACAATCTTGGATAAAGATTCAGAGTTATCCACGATCAGAAATACTCTAGGAAAAGAAATCGGTAAAAGCAGAAAAACACTGCAGTCTAGTACACTTTCAGTTCACTCCGGTGATATTCCGGTGATAGAAACACCAACTGGCGGCCAAGGATTAGCATTTTTTGCGGAATCCTCAGCCCGACCCGCGCGCTTGGAAGAAAGATTTCGGATATTGGACATCCAGAAGGAAGGAAAGCTGTTCGAAGCAGAGATCCGAAGTATCCTACGCAAAACAGCACACCGGAAGGCACGCCATCCGGCGATCCAAGTTCTGATAGTTCAACCAATCAACCTCAAGATACAGAAGAAGGGTCGAATACACTCACAATGAACGGACAACAACAGCAACAACAGTTATGTCAACCAAAGCCGCCTCCAACAGGAGTAACATACACGAAATTTGGTGGATTCCCAGGAGATGACCCGGATGCTCACGTACGCACTTTCGAGATCAGTTATGCAGTCCTTAACCATCCACCGGATCAGGCATACAAGGCCATTGTTTTTCAATCTACACTGGTCAATGAAGCGGCTAGATGGCTTACGGAATATGACATTAATCATTTCGGTACCTATGATGCAGTACGAGATGCTTTTCTGCAACGATTCAGGTTAAAGAAGAATCCCACCGAAATCTTTGATTATTTACAGAACAACCGACAAAAGGCGAATCAGACTGTCCAGGAATATGCTACACTTTTTAGAACACACTTGCGACAGATACCACAGGCCCACGTTAACTTACCAGATGATGTCATCACGCAGTGGTTTATCAATGGTTTAAACCCGCAATTGAAGCAGATCATGATCATAAGATGTGTCGGAGCAATGACGTTGGATGCAGTCATTGCCATGGCTATGCAACTGGAATCCAAAGTCGGTGGATTTACAGAAGATCTAGAGTGGTTAAAAACGAACAAAACTATGACTGAAGATATAACCAGACAAGTGTATTGTATCACATGCAAAAATTCAGGTCATACTAGTGCCAATTGTGCGCTAAATCAAACGTTCTGCACTATCTGCAACACTGCCGGACACACCACCGGAAATTGTGTCTACAATGCCAGAATACAGGGAACAACAACAGTCAATGCTGTTATTCAAGAACATGGACAGGCAGCGAATCACTATGTACCTCCGCAACTGAGAAACAATCAACCGCAAGGATATCAAAACTACCGAGGACAGAGAAACAATAACTATAATGCAAACCGCTGGCAGAACGAACCACCACCAGAAAATCCCAATTTACCACCGCCACGCTGTCATTTTTGTGGTGAATTCGGACACATTAGAAGATTTTGCAAGGATGCAGCTGAGTATGATCAAAGGAAGAAGGAGCGACAAAACCCAATGGCCAACATGGTACAAATTACACCGGTAGAAACGCAAACTGCTATAGTCCAGACTCGATCAGGTAAACAGCTGCAGTCAGCCGCAGAAATATTCGAACCGGGGATACGAGAACAACATAGGATGTATAACAAGGCTAGCCACTGGACCGCAACAGAACCACCAGTGTTCCCAGAACCTATTCCGGTGACTCAGACCTCGTCGACAAAGGAAGGAACACAACAAAAGGAAGCAGCAGCGGAGCCATCATCAGCAGTAGACATAACAGCAGATACTTCTGCATCAGCAGAGACCTTAAGTTCAAAAGAGCAGGATAACCAATCTCAGCAGGCCTGGGAAATTTTATCCAAGGCATCTATCACTCTGCCTCTCGGCGAACTACTGGCATTAGTAGCTGGGGTTCGACAACAGTTCCAACAACAGTTCAGTCCGGTACCTTCTTGTATTCCGGCGACAGCAGCAGTTCAACCGGAACCTGATTCTACGGTTGATCATTCAGTTCCCTTGATTACAGTATGGTATAAGAATCATAAAATTACACAGGTATTGATTGATGGAGGCTCTGGTGTTAACATTGCAACTACAGCCTTATGCAATAGGTTAGGATGGACCAAAATCGAACCAGTTCAATTTTTTATCAGAATGGCAGACCAATCTAGAGTCCATCCTGTAGGACTTGTGCGAAATGTACCCATTACTTTACAAGGTACGACCTTCAAAATGAATTTTGTTATACTAGATCTGCCGGAATCCACTTTGGATTACAACCTTCTTTTCGGTCGACCTTGGCTGAAGCATGCGAAGGTAATACAGGACTGGTCCGCACAAGAGCTTACGTTCAAAGATGCCAACCGTAGATATGTGGTAAAATTAGATGCTATACAACCTTGCGAACTTCACGCCAGAACATATTTTGCTGAACCAGTCCACATGTTAGATGGACTATCAGATGATGAAGAAGAGGAATTTCTGAAGAATAACGCTGATTTAATGACCTTAGGGACTGTTGATCTACAGTCCGTGATAGATAACTGGAGTACTTCAGTTTGTACAGTTGCACCAATCACCCAAAAAACTAAGCAGGAAGATATTGTTTCAACACATGATGATGAATTACAATCACTATTCCGGTCAACAGACGATACAGAGAAACCGCAACAGTTTTATGTCTCCGAAGACCAGTTGACCTCGTACAACTTAGGAGACGAAGATCATCCACGACCTGTAAAGATAAGGCAAAACTTACCGGAAACATTTAAAGCTGATTTGATTTGACTACTTCGCGAATTCTCAGACGTCTTTGCATGGGACTACAAAGATATGAAAGGACTAGATCCGCGCATCTATCAGCACAGAGTCATGTTGAAGCCTGAAGTTAAACCGAATAAGCAGCCCAGCTACCGGATGAACCCCAATTATGCATCACAGGTAAAAGCCGAACTTGATAGATTATTAAAAGTTGGATTCATCGTACCAGTAGAACATGCTGAATGGATTTCACCAATTGTGATCGTGCCAGAGAAAAATAAGCAACTACGAATCTGTGTAGACTACCGGAAATTAAACGCAGCAACAGTACCGGATCCTTTCCCGATCCCCTTTCTGGATACCATGCTTGATAGGGTAGCAGGCCACGAAATGTATTCGTTCTTAGACGGATACAGTGGTTACAATCAGGTTAGAATGGCTGAAGCAGATATACCAAAAACTGCCTTCATTACCAATTGGGGTGTCTTTGCTTGTACAGTAATGTGGTTTGGGTTAAGAAATGCACCAAGCACCTTTCAGCGATGTATGCAGGAGATTTTCTCTCCTTATCTCAATTCGTTTATGCAAGTATATCTCGATGACTTCTCAATTTTTGGAAAGATGATGGCACATTTGCTTCATCTACGGTGCTGTTTCCAAAAGTGTCGAGACTACAGACTCTGCCTTAACCCAAGCAAATCTGTGTTTGCCGTTTCATGTGGCAAACTACTTGGTCATATTGTATCTGCCCAAGGTATCCGAGTAGACCCAGCTAAGATTTCGGCAATTTTAGAAGCCTCAGTACCCGCCACTCCGAAAGAAGTAATGCATTTTATGGGTTAAGTACGGTGGCATGGCAGACACTTACGGTGGCTTGCTCATCTGGCTGTACCACTGAACAGACTAATCACCAAAACTCCCCGACAGTTCGAATGGACTCAAGAATGCCAAACTACATTTGATCGACTCAAGTATCTATTGACGCAGGCCCCAATCTTGCAACCACCGGACTGGGATAATCCATTCCATGTTTTTGTCGACGCTTCAGATATTGCGATCGGCAGTATTTTGATGCAGCAAACACATAGATGGTTTCGCCCTGTCTATTACGCCAGCATAAGGCTTGCACCGGCAGAAAAGAACTATTCTACCACCGAAAGAGAATGTCTAGGATTAATGTACTCCATCAAAAAGTTCAGACATTATCTATTAGGCCGGAAATTCACCTTTCATGTGGATCATGCTGCCCTCGTCTATCTAGTAAGACAGCAACATTTAGGCGGACGATTAGCACGATGGGTGCTACTCTTGCAGGAATTTGATTATGAAGTCATTCACCAACCCGGAAATGCACATGCCTTAGCAGATTTCTTATCTCGCCTAGATTCTGGTGAAGCTCCGATAGGCACAGATGACACGACTCCAGCAATTTATAGTTCTGAGCCACTGACCGATGAGTCTGCCGAATTACAAGCAACACCTACATATTATGATCAGATTCTAACTTTTCTCACCGAAGGATGCTTTCCATCTGAGACTGCCAAGGCAGTTCAATGGAAAATGGCAGTCTTTAGCCGCCGATTCCGGTTAGTTGCAGGAGAACTATATTATGTAGATCACACCGAAATCTTACTTCGATGTGTTCCTCCGCATGAAATTAACTCGGTCATCACAATGGCTCATTCAACCCCTACTGGTGGTCACTTTGCCACAGATTTAACTCACCGGAAAATTCTGCAAGGAGGTCTCTGGTGGCCAACTATGTACCGAGATGTAGCCCAATTCGTCAGAAACTGCGATAACTGTCAAAGGTCTGGACAACCACTGCAACGACACTTCTTTCCCTTGCAGCCAATTATGCCACTCGAACCATTTCAGAAATGGGGATTAGATTTTATCGGTCCAATCACACCTCCAGCAGTCTTCAGTAACAACAGATACATACTAACCTGTACAGACTATGCAACGAGGTGGGCAGAAGCTTGGGCTTTACGGTCTGCTACAGCAGTTGTAGTAGCAAAATGTCTGCTAAATGATGTCTTCCCACGATTTGGCTTACCACTCGAATTGGTGACAGATCAAGGTACTCACTTCGTAAATCAATTAATGAAGGTACTCACCCAATCATTCCAGGTGACACATAAACTCAGCTCTCCATATTACCCTCGCGCCAATGGTTTGGCCGAAAGTACAAACAAATCACTATTGAATATCCTTCGGAAACTGATCATGGAAGCACCGGAAAGATGGGATCAACTACTACCTGCAGTATTATGGGCATACCGAACTACATATAAGGTAACAACAGGATTGACACCTTTCAAACTAGCTTATGGCTTAGAAGCAATAGCACCCATGGAAATAGTTATCCCAAGTCTGCGTGTAGCAATCACTCAGAAAATGCTACCGGAAGATTCGCTGACAGCACGAATGGACGCACTCAGGGAACTTGATGAGCACCGATGGCTCAGCTTTTTAACCATGCGCGAAGTACAACTAAGGCAAGCCAAGACACACGATCGATATTTGAAGACTCCAATCTTTTTGGTAGGTCAGCTTGTACTCTTCTATAACGCAAAATCCGACAGAGCAGCAGGAAAGTTCAAATTACGATGGTTCGGCCCTTTTAAGATCTCAGGACAAGTCGGTCCGGCAACTTTTCGGTTGACTATGTTGACTGGAAATCCACTCCCAAAAGTAATTAATGGGTCGAAGCTGCGGCCATATCATCACACCACTAGCCCGCATTAAGTTTTTCGACGATGGACCGCGTTTTGTTTAATCTTTTCTGTTTTTTCTTCTTCTTTCTGCTTTTTATAAATAGTCGTGTTTTGTACAATCTTGATGTGACCAGCCGCCCCCTTAACAGTCACTCGAGTACGCACGCCTGCATGAAAACCAGCATTATTCCCGCACTGCACAATGATATCCAACCCCCTTTTCCTCCCCACCGTATTGTTTCTACTTAAACTCTGTCGACAACGCCGAAAAAAGCTATTGTGTTGTATGTTAGTATTCTGAGCCCTCGTGCATTCTGCATCCGTGTTCATTGTCTGTCTCAGTAAACGCCATGGAAGCGATAGCCAACTATGTGGCCTTCCGCGATGGTATCCCTATCGAGGTAGGTGAATACCTGCATTCCAGAGGGTTGGCCAACTTCGCTGAGTTGCCTTGGCACTCGGTGGAAGCCCATCCTTTCTTCACGCAAATCATCACCGCCATTGCTCAGTCCCCCGCCACCGAACGCCAATGGGTCTTCCTCTCGCTCCCTTCGCGAACAGTCATCACCTTCCAAGCCTTCACTGAAGCCTATCGCCTCAACCGGCAAGGCCGTGAACATGGCCCTAGTATTCCCATCGCCCGCATGAATGAACTATTCCCCCGCTCTTCATCCAACGAATACGCCATTCTCTGCCGACCCGAACCCGAACGATCCGCCCTGCAATTCTTAGTCGCCATACTCAACCTGTAGAAGCGCACCTACGGCATCTCACGACCATTTTATTCCGCTTTAGAATTAGCTGCCCAAGAACCCATCAACTTCACATCATACTTTTTCCTTAGAATCCATAAAGAATGTGTCGCTATAGTGAAGCAACTCCAAAAGGGTACCACCCCGCGCTCTCGCCTTCCCCATATCATCTCATTCCTTTTCCCAGCCATCCTTGCCGCACAACCACCACCCCAAGGTCCCGTACTTAGACTCGAAGAATCAGTTCAACCACTCGACGACGAGGAAGAAGAAGATGAGGAGATCAACCAATTCTTCCGCAATAAGAGAATTCGGATCAGCTCCTCAGAAAGCGAAGCACAAGGATCCGCCGGAAAGAATCAGGACACCCGAAACGCCAAACAAGAAGAGACCTTCCACGACACAGCCACTTCCATACACAACGAATCATCGGCCGACCACCACGACCAGCAGAATCACACAGAAACAGAACCAGTCTCAACCGAAGAAGCATCAGCACGACGAGAAGATGAACAACAAGTGATCGACAGCGCACTCAACACCCTACTGAAGGCCGTAGAATCCACCATCGCCCACATTACAGGTGAACACCAACCCCTCCATCAAGTAACTCACCCTGCATCCCCTGGTCCTCAATCCCCACCAGTCAACCCTTTTCCGCCGCCAATTTTCGAATCCTCTTCATCCTCCCCCAATTATTCACCCCCGACATCCCCCCAAATCCATACCCAAACCTCTACACCACCACAACACCCACTCCTCCTTCCCTCTATTCCGATCTTTTCTGAACTGGCTGACATGGGCCAACTGCTCATTACCCTCTCACAACAACTTCCGGTACAGATGAGTGAGGTCGCGAATACCATTCGGCACGACCTACAGCATAAAGTCGACCTCCTAGAAGCCGACATCACCCCACTCCAAGAAGAAGTCGACGCCGTAAAAGCAGAAAATCATCAATTACAGACACAATTAGCAGACCTTCAAGCACAGTTTTCGAAACAACAGGCCTTGATACAGCAAAGGGATGCAGCACTAGAGCAGCTTGCCCCCAAAGACCAGCTATTACACAAAGCACACGAAGAAATCCGGGAATTAAAGACCGCACTCCAAGAAAAAGAAGACATCAGCTCATCCCTAGAAGAATTGGTCGAAGAAACGAAGGCCCAGTTGCAAGAAACCATCCAGAAGAATCAAGACCAACAGCGAGAAGCAGCACAAGTCCAAGACGAGCTACGAAGAGCCCAGGAATGTTTGGACGAGGTAAACAGAATGCTGAGACGCCAATTAACCAGGGAAGCAAAATACCAAAAAGATCTGGCAGATGCTCGAAGAGAACGAGATGCATATTCCAAAACGATTGAATTTCAGAACCAGCAATTCAAGAGACTAGATAACCAATTGCGAAATCAGAAGGATCGAGTCACGGATATGCAGCAGAAAGTCACCGAAATGAAGACATCCCGGGACGCTGCATTATCCAATGATTTTTATTTACAGGAGGCCTTTTTGCAAACCAAGGCCGAAATCTTGCTTACTGAAGCAATCGCACTAAGTTCCGTCAGAATAGATGCGCAAATTTTAGAACCCGACACTCTGAAGCAATTATTAGAAACCCTTAAGAAAAAAATAGCTCGTACATTTAGATTAGCCAGGAATATGTACCTCGAAGGCCTCATAGAAGAATAGTAAGATTCGATCATGCAAATTCATAATGTAACGATGAGTTCGAATTGAGTATGATACCAAGGTTTTGTTTCATGATACTTTTCGCACATGTAAAACTTGCTAAGTCCAGCATCGATCTACGGAATAAAATGCAGAACGATGATTTTTACTTATGCTACAATTTTGGTAAGGGGAATGAAGTGTCATGTCCGAATGAAATATAATCATTCCAGCAAATGGCAGTTCAAGCTCTGGTGCTTATAAAATGCGTATGCCTAGCATAGTATTCTTCAGTATAGTATTCTTCAAGCTTGGGTGCTAGTTAACAAACTTCCAGCATATTATTTTCGGCGACTCTTACAACCATGTCTGAATCCGATATACTAAGATGGCGACTCAGGAAGCGCGCAAATGCACAGAACCGTGTTGTGACTACAACAAACACTACATTACAGGATGATGAAGATGACTCAATGACTTCTGCAACATTAAAAGTTCAGCATAACAACATATTATTTTCCACATAATTTAAAATAGAGCTCGACATCCATTCTAGGAGGAATGAGAACTGGCTACGGAGGATCGGACTCCTCTAGTTTGCTCAGTTATCATGGGAGCAGTGGACAGGAAATGAAGATGCAGAGAATCAGTTACTCAGCATGCGACGAACAAAAGGCCTCATTTTAAACTAGGTACAATTTTCACCACAGTTAGTTTCAGCCATATTTAAATTGCCGCTGTATGATGATGCTCGTTTTCCTAAATGTTCAAATGATGATCTGAGAAAAGAATTTGGAAACTGTGAAGGCCGCAGAAGATATTACATGATGAAAAATGCCACATATAATCGCCATGAACAATTCAAGTGGTATTCGGAGAAACTATGTTTCTTAGTTAAATTTGATTTGATGTCTAGAGAAAATTTATCACCATTAGTACATGCCGAAGGAGGAGGTCGAGTTAGCTGGACACACTGGCTATATAACCATCTCTATACACAAATCTTTGTCGGGGATAAGCGAACATCCCAAACCAGTAGCAGACTAGCAGTATATTTAGCTGCTATATTCAAATTTGTACAGTCAGTGAAAGAGCAGAAGCTGAACTGGTCCCAAGATATTAATTCCTGTGATCAGAACATGATAGACACAGGACCCCCCCACAGTGCAGAGCAAGAGGAAGCAGAACAAATTTCTACATCGTCTGAAAAGTTATTTCACACAGGTAATGGAGAACAGAACAAGACAGTAGGAACGCCTTTTAGGCTGTCGATTAAACGAAGAATGGAAGACCACTTACAAACTGTCAGTCCAAGGAAGTTACTGAATGACAATCTCCCACCAACTTATGTGACAGGGTTGCAAAATAAATTACAAGAAGTTTCTGATTATTTGCGTCAACAAGAACAAATGATTCAGCAGGAAAAAGAAATATTATTCGCTAATATGAATAATTCCAATTCATTATTAGAAAAGATGACACAGATGCAAAGGGAACTGGACGACAAAGAAGGCTTACTGAAGGAGTTACAGAGTAACCAACGGCAATTAATAGCGGAATTGATTAACGCTAAAAAGTTTTTTCAAGAATTTCACCAGTGGCAGAAAAATATACAAAAACAGATACAAGACGAAATGATGAGCTTTTC
This sequence comes from Ceratopteris richardii, assembly GCA_020310875.1. Taxonomy (NCBI): domain Eukaryota; kingdom Viridiplantae; phylum Streptophyta; class Polypodiopsida; order Polypodiales; family Pteridaceae; genus Ceratopteris; species Ceratopteris richardii. The sequence continues at coordinate 129,133,466 of CM035412.1, read as the reverse complement.
TATCATGAATGCCAACCTGCAAGCAAAAAATGAAGTTTTGCATTCAAGAATACAGGTTTTGCAGGAATTGGAAAGTCAGATATTAAAAGATGAAGGAGTAGAATTGAATGCCACATTAATGACGAATGTGGATATAGAATTATTAAAACAACAATTGGATAGTCGTATCCAAAATATTTGGACATTTTTTCGTAGAAGATGGCTTGCTATACTTGTTCCTCCACTTGAACAAATGCGGTCCTGTTTTGTGTCGGACCATGAAAGTCATTTGATTACTGTAATTCAGAAGAAAGAAAAGCAGCTTGAAGAATACAAGCAAAATATTAAAAGATTGCAAGAGGAGCTATTACAAAAGACTATACCGGAAAAGCCAGAAATGATTCGGGAGCAGAACCCTGGAACAGGCCTTCAGGCAAAGCAAAAGAATGTCGAAGACGATAATGCACTTGCGGGTTCGAGTCCACCGTGCGTGCCAGTGTTAGACGACCGCCGAATAAGGACAAATGTACTAGGACAGGTGTCTTAAATGTAAAAGTGTTAGACGACCGCCGAACAAGGACAAAAGTACTAGGACAGGTATCTTAAATGTAAAAGAACCTTTCAGGAAACGCGCAGGTAACTAAAGATTTGCGCACTCTTTTAAAAAAATCCTCTATATAAGGCAATGAGAAAAGAGTGGCCGAGCGTCCCCTGTTTGGGAATTGCAGTGTATTGTTCGAGTAAGCCCCGTTTTGGGGGTTGTAAATGTATTGTGTGAGTGTGCATGTTGTTGAGAAGATCAGTCCTGCTCTGTTCTGTTCTGTTCTGTGCTCCGTCTAGCCGTTTATTCGCACATTAATACAGAGTTACGAATCAGTTGTATTGCGTCACGAATCTGTTCGGTAATGGTTGAAGTGTGTCTCTGAGTGTTATCAAGTGTAGTGTGTTGTTTGTCAGTTTTGCGGTGGAGTAAGGGAACGTGAAAAGTAGTCCCGAACTATTTGTCTGTTAGCGTTTTCTGTAAGTGACCGAATTCGATACCGTAGTCTACCGTCACTGTTGATTCCGATCACAAGAAGACTAGTATCTGTAATGGTCTGGATGTGAAGTAGGACACCGTTAAGTCTATGGTTAGTCGTTTGTTATTAGAAGATTGGTTGTTCGAGTTTAGCATACGATGAGTCCTCATAACTTCAAGGTATAATGTCTGGTTGGTATACCTGTCTGCTCTGAAGAAGTACGTATTAGGTGACCTTCTTTACTGAAGTATATTTTACTCAGAAAAATAAGTAACCGGACTGCTGCCCAGATAACTACAGTAGAATTAGTTCTGAAGTTCTAATTCCAGTACACTGAACAGTCTTCAGTTGTTCAGAGTTGGACACTGAGCTAAGAACGGGATAACATTTATGATTGTGTGACGAGTTGGGAAAATAGTACAGGGCCTCTGTCTAACAGACCCCTACCACTCCCAAGGACCCACGCGGCTAAGAGGTAATTTACGGTTAGGAAGAATTCGAAACAGGTTGAACTTGAAGTACTTTGAGCCTGAAGTCGGAAGTAGCGAGTAACGTTTAACAGTCATAAAGATTGAATATAGGCAACAACTTAGTCTCAATTGAAGCATTATTTGATTAAAAACTCATCAATAGAACCTCAATGGGTCAACACACTGATTTGGATACCACACTAGTATCTGGTGGTTGGATGATGTTTTAGATTTACTCTATGAGTCTTTCTGAGAACCCAATATATTTCTTTTATAGATAGAAAAAAATGCTTCAAAACCTTGTTGAAACAGACATTTAAGTAGTTAAAGTCTTGAGTTCTAGA
>CM035412.1:129026654-129126654 GCA_020310875.1 Ceratopteris richardii | reverse complement strand
ACGTAGTCATGAGCCATAGGAATGAATTAGTTCCTTCATTTGGAGGGAAGCCAACCCTTCCATGGTTTCATGTTCTTCTTTTATAATTGTGAGTACTCACTTATTTATATTCAGAAAACTTTTAGACTCAATACCATACACACATCTATGTAGGTTATAAAGTTTGGTTCTATGGGACATCAAACTTTGTATTCTACCTACATGTACATCTAGGAAAGATGTTATGGGAGAGATGTCATTGAGACTTTAATGTTATGCTGTAGAGGTCATTCATATGGTCTTAGCACTATTAAACAATAGAGGTGATAGTTGAGGCATTCATTCTATGTAATGGAAAACAAGGTAAGTCTATAGACAAGCAACCTAGAAATAGAAAGATAAGGTTTGCACATAAGGATATTTGACATAGCATTTGCAATAATTAAACTAACATCTCAAGTCTCTATTGTCTCTTGGAGTACTAGAGAGTTAGTGAGAGATTGTATGTATATGGTTTTTTGAAGAAATATTATTCCTAGTTTAATGATTCCATTAGACCAATGGTCATATATGAAGCAAGTTTATTCAATTAGTAACAAATTACATTTTATTTTGAATACATGCCCTCTAAGATTTGGGCATAGACCAATATTCTAGGATGTATCAAGATACTTTTGTTCCCTTAGTTGAGTTTTCTTATGATAGCTAACAACATATGATAGTGCACCTTCCACATTATTATAAGTGTACTTGTTTAATTTCCTAATATTCTAACTTTTCTATTATTTTCTCAATTTCATGTTGAAATAGTTACCGAGTCCATTTGTGGAAGCCCCATAAGTGGCTCATACTTTTGGTTGATAATAGTATTATTTATTTCTCTATTTGAGTAAGTGAATTTCTTTCAACTAACAAGTTGTGAATTGCTTTTCCATTGAGAGAAGGGCTAAATGCTAAGGTGAAATGTTGTCACAAGTTAGTGGTCAAGGTGTAGGAATAGATTTGCATGATATTTAGAGTACTTATAGTGCACACACGAGGACTCATTGCCCTCAGATGGATGCCTAGAGTCTATCAAGGTAAGGATTGCTATATATTCATGTAAATGCTAGATATGAAGCAAAGAGACTAGTTGTCTACTTATTTTAGAGTATCTAGTGTTTCAAACACCCAACAAACTTTTTTCATCATAATTGGGATCACATGCTCAGATCTTGGGTTTGGTAGCTCCTTTATCATCAACAACAATGATCTTTACAAGGGGAAGAGAGTGCATATAAGGGGTCAAGGAGTAGAGCTTTGGGGATCCAAGTCTATAACATAGAAGCATGAGGTTATTCCATCCCCTCAGAGTGCCATTTTAGGGGTGTATATAGCTTAGAGATGTTTCTAGAGGTGCACATGGGCAAGGGCTATTTAAAATTGAATGGAGAGTGGAAAACACAATTGTGATATCACAAAGATGAAATGATCAAACAAGCACAAATGAAAGATAAACAGTTATAGTTTCTATGATCGAAAGTGAGAAAAATTGTAGAGGATTATAAGATGACCAAGTGTCTCCAAGACTAGGGTTTGATCACATGATCTATTTGGATTTATTTACTCCTTATTGAAGGGTTTTGACCCTTATGATTGATATTTCATGAGGGTATGGTATTGAATCAATGTGAGAGCCATGTGATTTCATGCGATTTCCACTGTTAGAAGACCTTGGATTAGAATCCATGTGGAGGAGACACTTGGAAAGCTCCCCGCACATTTCATCCCTCGGCTTAGAGGTATATGGATTCGTGGATCTGTTTGGATAGATATGTGCATCTCACACCCCTTTGTGGGTTTTGATTATTTTCTAGGAAGTCTTAGTCCTGTTGGTCTCTTAGGTGATCAGTTTATTGCTTTACTCTTATTTTTGTTGTGTGGACAGAATAGTGCTATTCGAAGAAATCTTTTGATCTTGGAAGAAGACTGGAATTTGGTTTTTAGTTACCACCTCTTGTGAGTCTCTTTGGTCTCTTCTCACTACCGAAAAAGAGGATTTGGGAACACTCGATCACATAGGAATTGGCCCCACGAAGCTACTGGATGACATCCTTATTCACACTGGGAGAACAAACACTTATGGGAGGCCTACTAAGCAAACTCTTCACGTACAACCCATGAGGAGTAGCTTGTAAGCTCTCTCTCGTCCTTGTGAAAAGATGCACACACTTCCTTAGTTCCTTTTATAGGCCTCCAATTGTAGTCCAAATGCATATATGGGATATAAGCTTTCCACATCATTTGACCTGTGCTCAAAGAAAACACTATTCTCAACAAAAGGACCCACTAGCTCGAATGAACATAGTTTTTTTTTTTAATATGAAGGAAGTTTGGCATTAGCCTACTCTCCCGGACTTGAATTAAATAAAGAAAAGTACAAGAGAAGGGGACTAGTGCCCACGGGACCCCCCAAATCCACAAAGCAGAGGAAGCTTTTACAGAGCTTAGATGGCATTACAAAGAAGGTTAATTACCCTCTCATCACCCTCATGTGGGGCCCACTTGGGTTTAAGCTTGTTATTGATCAAAATGAGTCTTGAAGAATGGTGAAGGGGGGGGACTTCTTACAGTTAACAATCCTTTTGCCAAGTAGGAACAATGATTTCTCAATTGACCACTCTTTGGGGGAGTCACCGAAGTTGAAAGCACATCTTTCCTGCCAGATTTTCCATACGACCTCCCCTCTGATGGCATTCCAGAGAGTCGCGGAGTAGCCGATCGCTTCTCCTAGTAGGGCTTGCTGCCAACCAAGATGTTTCTGAAGTCTAATTTTCTTTCCAAACGTCTGCCTCTTTCTCCAAGATGTTAAGACAAGTGGCTTACAAGCTCTTGCCTATAGCTTTCATATTGTTATATGTGGGATTATTTTCACATTCATTAGTTGACACACATCTTCCATTGATTTTTTCGCCTCCCAAGAAGTTCTACCTTCCTACAATGTTAGGAGAACTTGATCCATCTTTTCCTCGTAGAAAAATTCACAAGTTCTTCTTCTTATTAAAATAAATACTCTCTATCAATTAATTGTTGGAGTTAGACGTCTGCGGAAGCACGCGAATAGCACAAGGAAGAAGAAGAAGCTTGGAGCACAGACACACAATACTGAATGTATTACTAGAGAATGTACAAAGATAAGTAGCCTTTTAGGGCAAATAGGCGTATATACAAGCTGGGGGAAAAAAACCTCCTAAAGAGGGAAAAAAGTGCCCCGGAGGTCCTAGTGTGTTCACACACATCACTACCTAAATATATCAACAAACCCCCCTAGAAGTGATGCGGTGAACAAGGAGCTGGCACTCATGTATAAGGAAGTGCCAAGCTATGTGGAAATCACTCCACAAAAGGATGTAAGCCCAAAGCTTTGCAAAAAGCTTCAAACTTCTCCCTAGGCAGTGCCTTTGTGAAAGGTCTGCAATGTTCTCCTGCATGGGCACATATGCCAAGCTGATCTCCCCAGAAGAGAACCTCTCCCTGACATAGTGATAATGCACCTCAATGTGCCTAGTGCGAGCATGGAACATAGGGTTCCTCGCAACTGCCAATGCGCTCTGACTGTCAGTGAAGATGGTGGTGGCAGAAGACTGGCCAACACCCAAATCATCCATAAGGCGTCTGAGCCACACAAACTCAACAGTCGCTCTGAAAGCTGCCCTATACTCAGCCTCACAGCTGGAAGTGGCCACAGTAGGCTGCTTCTTGCCAACCAAGATATACATGAGCTACCAACCATGAAGCAAAAACCACTGGTGGACACATAAGTGTTATAGCAACCAGCCCAATCTGAGTCAGAAAAAGCATGCAAATCGGGCGGTAGTGATCCCCCCTTAGGATAAAACAACCCAAGTAGCCAAGTACCACTCAAGTAGTGAAAGATGCACTTAATCGCCTTCCAATGCGTGACTCCTGAGAAATGCATAAACCTGCTCATCAGTGAGACAACAAACTAAATATCTAGCCGAGTAATGCATAAGTAAATCAAGCATCCAACAACCTGCTGATAGAGAACAACATCAAATGCATCTCCAGCATCATGAAGACTCAATCATAAACATGTCTCCATAGGAGTGGCAATAGGCTTACAGTCTTCAAGGCCAAAACGTTGAAATAATGTGTCAATATATTTCGTTTGACACAAAGCCATTCCACCATCAACTTGCATAAACTGAATGCCCAAATAGTGATGCAAATGTCCCAAATCAGACATCTCAAATGAGGCATGCAAATTAGCTTTGAAATTAGCAATATGCTTCTCAATAGGACCAATGAGCAGCATGTCGTCAACATAGACAACAATGATCAGAAGCACATCATTAGCATGCTTAACATATAAGGTGCTTTCAGTTGGACTGTTCTCAAAACCATGTGCAACCAGATAGGCATGTATCTTCTCATACCAAGCACGTGGTGCTTGCTTTAAACCATATAATGCCTTCTTTAATCTGCACACCTGGTTTTCATGCCCTTTCTGCACAAAGCCACGGGGCTGAAAAACATACACTTCTTCATGCAAGTCACCATTCAGAAATGTAGTTTTAATGTCCAACTGGTGTACATTCCAACCATGATGGGCTGCAAGTGCACAAATGCTCCGAACAATAGTCATATGGCATGTAGGTGCAAAGGTCTCATCAAAATCAATGCCTCTTTCCTGCGCATAACCCTTTGCAACAAGCCTAGCCTTATACCTGTCAACTGTATCATCAGGTTTACGCTTCAGCTTGTATACCCACTTAGTACCAATGGCCTTCGTGCCATGAGGCAAGTCACATAAAGACCATGTACCATTCTTCATTATAGCATCATATTCAGATTGCATAGCAGCCATCCAGTTTTCTGAATTCTGTGCTTCATCAAAAGAAACATGCTCATTCTAATCACAGAGACTAGACGCAGCCATAGCATAGCAGTCTGATGCAAAGGAGGCACTATGAGAGCCTGAACGAGTACGATATGACAAAGGTGCACCTAATTTGCTGTCACGCAAAGTCTGCACCAGCCATCTTGGCATAGTTTTTTCCTGCTCAATATCAGCTCTCTCATCAACAAGTGCATCATGTAAATCTGCATCAGAAATGGAATGATCTGCATCATCATATGAAACCTGCAAAGGCTGAGAAGTTGCCTCATTAGGACCAACACTAGACTGTCCACCTGTAAAAAGAGGCATCAAAGTATCATACATGTCTTTGGAGCTAATAGATGTCTCCTTAGTACATGAAAGCAATGGCTGAATAGCATCTTCCACAAAGACAACATCACAACTAACCAAAATGCGTTTAGTCTGTGGATGATACAGCCGATAGCCTTTACTTTCAGAACTGTACCCAACAAAAATACATTTTACTCCCTTATCATCCAATTTTCTACGATGTTGTTCAGGCACTAGTGCATATGCCAAACAACCAAAAACACGCAGATGAGCAAGAAATGGCTTGTGGTCATGCCAAGCCTCATATGGAGTGATAGACTGCAGCGCTTTAGTGGGACACCTGTTCAGTACATATGTTGCACACATGACTGCCTCAAGCCAGAAACTATGTGGTAAAGCCTGACTTTTGACCATGCATCTCGACATCTCCATGAGTGACCTGTTCTTTTGTTCAACAACTCCATTGTGCTGAGGTGTATAAGGCACTGTACACTGGTGTTTTATCCCACGTTCAGCCAGAAATGCATTAAAATCAGAAGACATATATTCCCCCCCTCGATCAGAACGGAGGGTGCCCATTTTACATGCTGACAGATTTTCAGCCAAAACCAAAAATTGTTTAAAGCACATGAACACGTCAGACTTTGCTTTGAGTGGATATACCCATGCATGCCTGGAAAAATCATCAATGAAAGTCACGAAGTAAAGGTAATTTCCAAAAGAGGGTGTCTGCATAGGACCACAGACATCACTATGTACAAGCTGCAATTTCTGTGTAGCCCGAACTGAACCATCTTTTGGAAAGGAGGAATGCTGCATTTGCCCAAAATACAGCCTTCACAAACATATTTTCCAGGTGCCTCAAGTTTGGGCAAAGAGGACACCATTTCAGATTTCTACAGGCATAGCAAACTAGCAAAATTCAGATGACCAAAGCGTGCATGCCAAAGCTTTGCATCTGACATAGCCTGAGAATCATTTACTGCACATGCCAAATAATTTTCAGATCTTTCATAGTCTATGAGCTTATACAACGCACGACATAAAATGCCAAAAGCAATAATAACATCGCCATTTGACAGATCATGAACTGTACATCTGTCATCAACAAATTTCACAACCAAGCCAATCTTGGCTAATGCAAAAACTGATAACAGATTCTTCTTGATCACTGGCACAAATAAAGCATCTGACAAAGTGAAAGAACTACCATTAGCAGTAGTCAAAATGATCTTACCAACTCCCATAACAGGATAAGAGGAGTTGTTGGCGCATGTAACAGTATTCCATGTAGGGGCAGGCTCGAGTGAAGAGAAGAAACTGCACTGCGAGGTAAATGTTTGCAGAATTAGCAGATTTCTGCTTACTAGTTGAAGAGCTCCATTTTCCTTTGCCCTACTGACTAGCCAAGAAAGTTTGATCTGCAACTCGCATAATGGACCTGTTTTGCGTGGACTGATCTTCTTGCAATAGCACAAAGACTAACTCCTCAAATGATAAGGCATTTGGATTGCCTTTCATCATCAACCGAAGAGTAGAAGCAAAACTCTGATATGAATCAGGAAGACCATTCAGAACGGTCTGCACAAGTGAGCTATCTGGTATAACCTCATCAGCAGAAATCAACTGTTTCTTCAAGTCTTTGATCTTCGTTAGGAAACTGCCCATAGAATCACCTTCATTCATGTGCTCACTCTCCAACTATTTTCGGAGGTAAGCAACACAAGCCTCATTCCTATCTTGGTACAATGTGGTAAGTGTATCCCAAGCATCCTTAGCTGTTCTGCAAGAGTGAATGTGAGGAATAATGGCATGTTTGACAGACAAAGCTATCAATGCATATGCCTGGGCATCTCTGCCATCCCAACGAATGTGCTCTGCAGTAGGTGCAACAGAAACAGTAGCACGAACAGGAATCTGCGGAATATCATCTTCGACACCATCTTCATCAGCTCCAACACCTGTATTTGTAGTACCTGTAGTCAGAGGTGTAAGAGGACGTCTTTCAACACCCTGCACAATGTTCCACAATCCTTTTGCAACCAATACATGTCGCATCATATAAGCCCATAGTGGGTAGTTGGTACCATCCAACTTATCCTCAACAACCAACATACGGAATACATCACTGCTTTCAACCATGGCCGGTGACTAAAATACCTTGATGCAGAAAATTGACTGTATCTCAAAAAGTTGAACAAAACTGCCCAGACGTAGACCTGTAGCAGACTTTGAGACGCTTATACTGGCGAACAGAAACTGGTATATACCTTTGGCACAAAAAGATGAAATAGCCTACACAAGCACTGCCATAGTGCATTCGGAGGCCGAAACGAGCTCAGATCGTAGTTTCGGCACCACATAACGAAGTTGATTTGATCTCGAAAACACCCTGAGTATGCTCACCAAAATTCGTACGATTCTGAGACTGCAAACGAAGGAGTGTCGACGGAGCCCTAGATGAAGCGGCGACTTTCTCTGATACCAATTGTTGGAGTTAGATGTCTGCGGAAGCACGCAAACAACACAAGGAAGAAGAAGAAGCTTGGAGCACAAACACACAATACTAAATGTATTACTAGAGAATGTACAAAGATAAGTAGCCCATTAGGGCAAATAGGCGTATATACAAGCCGGGGGAAAAAAACCTCCTAAAGAGGGAAAAAAGTGCCCCGGCGGTCCTAGTGTGTTCACACACATCACTACCTAAATATATCAACATTAATCTACTTAATAGTGCTATAAGAACTTGAAGATGGATTTCTATTCTCTATTTGAACCATTTATTCTATGAATTTTTTAACATAAAGAAATGGAAGATTAAGTCGTAATGCATTACCTCTTGTTTGGGGAGCTACGAAGAATGGAAAATATATGAATTAGGGAGGAAACATGATGCATGATAAAAGATGCAGTTGAAGGAAGCAAAGAAGTTGTATGGCATGATCCCAATCTTAAATCAAGAATTTGGCTCTTTCTAATGGTCAAAGGATGGATGAAGCTTAGTATAGAGTTGTGTTTTGTTTTTGTAAAGTTACCTTTAATGTTTGTTTGCCTTAATTCCCATTATCTTTGCATATATACATAAATAAACCACGAGTTAGGACTTCAATTGATGATTTTTCCCAAGCTCATATACAAAGATAAGATATTTTAAGCATTGAATACACAAATAGATAATCAATTCAAGCACTTGCATGTATCCATGCACCAAAAATAAATATGTATGTGCATTTTTCCTTGACCAAAGATGGTACTAATGCACAAATTTAAGTCGAGAGTATTCCTTCTGCACATTCCAAGTTTCCTAAATGAACAAAAAATATATTCATGGACAAAATTATACATTGAAGGAAAGCATATGTAGTGTGTTTTGCATATGAAGGGACACAAGAGCATGAAGTGCATGGGTGCCAAGCATGAATCATTCATGGCATATAGAATATGCAATTCATGGATGCAAGTATACATACTTTCACGTATTAAAGTGAACTTAAATAAATATTTTACTTTTGGATGGGAAAAAGGAAATTGGGAAAGAGGGGAAGAAGAGGTATCTGAAAAGTCATACTAGCTAGATTTTTGAATAAAAATACATCAAGGTTCCTTCTAATGATACTTTGGTATCCCTAAGAACTTAATGTAAAGATTACACTAAGTAATGAGTATGTCTTGCTCCATAAATGGGTAAGTAAAAGACTTAAAGAGATAAGGTAGGAAATGTCATTGGGAAAAACTCCATTTCCATATTAATGGTAAGGAACTAATGTATATATGAAACAATTAGAACCCAAATATCTCTAAGTCCTTTCAGGAATTGGATTTTTTTTTTTGGAAAAAGATTTTTTGTGACGTGGGTCCAATATCATGTATACATTAGTATAGGAGAACCTAGAATATTCAACGCTAACTCTAAGTATAAAAAAATAGTTAGAGATGGCTCGAAAGAATTCTTTTTATGAGATAGCATGGCGTCCCAAAATGGATTAAGAAGTCTCATGATACAAAGCTCTTATTTGGGTCCATCAAAGACAATGCTAGAAGTAGAATATGAGAAATTGGACTTACAAGTTCAATCAAAGTTTACTTTCGCCAACAAGAATAGTGTAGAGTATTCAAAATTATCATGAAACTTTAAAACTTCCCTACTTTTGGAAGAGTTTCCAAATTATCATAAGGTTTCATTCCTTTCATATATTATCATCTTAAGATTAAAACCAAGATATTTTTTCTTTAGGAGATTCCATGGTTCTTAATTGAATTCTTATGGTACAAAAACGACATGGGAAGGTGTACCTTTAGACTTTCCTCAAAAGTCTTACTCTCATGCTTTGGTTACCCTTGAACCTAAAGCCACTTCTACTAACACAAGTAAACATGAACTTGTATTTTTGAGGAACATGAGTATTCATGGAATTCCCAAAACTAAAATAGGAGCTCATAAATATGTTAGGATAGATGGTCGGTGAGATACCCATAGAAGATGTTTCGTTGAATACCAAACCTAGAAACCCTTTTCTAGTATGTCTTGTGGATAATTTTAAGCTTCACACAAGTATAAGATATGAATTATCAAATGAATATTATGATATTGCAATGAATCTCTGGTTATGAACGAAGCCATAAACTTTATAGTTTTTGAGGGAAAAAATCTCTTAAGGTGGGAAGAACGTACCAAAACTTGTCAAGAATCGATGGAACTAATTCCATGAATGGAAACTTGTGATGAAGATAGGATGGTTTAAGAACATCTTTTAGGTTATAAGATGTTAAGAAAAGAAGGAGTTGCTGAGAAAGCAACTTCATGACATGGTGATGTTGGTAGAAATTGGGATCCCATCAAGATCACTAAATTTTAAAAAGCTTATTAGAAACTCGAGCGTGTCAAAAGCCAAACTAGAAGGAAAGAAAGAAGTTGGAATTCCAAGTAGATAGTGTACAACCATGAGAATATACTTAAGTCTGTGGAAGATGAAACTTATATTCACCTATCCTTAAAGAGATTTCATGGGAAATCCAAAAGCATTAGCCGATGCTTATACTTAATTATCAAAAGTGATTCCTAAGAAACCCTAGGGTAGCTATTTGAAAGCTTTGGATAAAGAAGGAATCCAAAAGGCAAGAATAATTTCTTGTCATTTAAGTTAGTGAACAGGAAGTAAACAGATCTAGAATATAATTCAAAGCACTTGGAATTACATGATGGATGTTTATTCCATCAAAAGGGTTTAGAGATTCCAAAGATAAGCATGCGACATTCAAAAGATATAAGATCATAGAATGATCTTGTTTTGGAAGCCCTATAAACCTAGGTAAAATAGAAAAATATAGAATTAATTCCTTGGCTTCAAACTATAGTAAAAATGATTTGAGTAAAAGGTATTCAACAATTAGAAAAAGCTTCTCAACTTTAAGATAAATATCATCCACACAACAATGTTGGATATAAAGTATGGTGGTATGGAACACTATACTTTAAATTCACATCAATGTAGGAACAATGGTATGGGACATTATACCTTGATATGGTAGGTATCTTCTAATCTTGGGCTGAACAATGTTGGATATAAAGTATGGTGGTATGGAACACTATACTTTAAATTCACAACAATGTAGGAACAATGATATGGGACATTAGACCTTGATATGGTAGGTATCTTATAGTCTTGGGCTCATGGCTTGAAGTGAGACTCAATACCAATGCAAATTAAAAATTCATAGATAAAGATGAAGTATATGATGGTCAAGAGTATGACCAAAAAACACTTCAAGTATCTATTAACTAGAAAGTCCGAAGATCATGAAGTTGAAAATACTTTCTAGGACCTTCATAAAGGTTTTTAGTAAGACTAGCATAGTCTCATTTAAGTTATGAGACTTCCAAGTAAGGATTTAGTAGTTCTTTATTAGAAATACTACTTGGGTTTCAGAAGAGAAAGAACTTGGAAAGCAAGGTAAGTTCGACTAAGTCAATCTAGGATAAATCATTTCGTCGACAATACAACTAAGTGAATCAATATCCTAACCCAAATTTATGCATTTCAGTATAAAGGAGTCTCAAGAAGATGTGAAAAGGATTCACTTAGTAATCAACATAGTTGAAGTTAAACTTAAATTTTCTATATCTCATATTTGGTTAAGAATTTTGAGAAACTAATGCTACCTTTGCAATCGGAACATGCAAAAATCCTAAGAGTTGATTGTTTATTTGCTTGATCCTAATACCTAGAGGTCTTTTGTCAAGTTGATGACATCATTGATGAGACATCATTAATGACATCATCAGTTCATAACTACCCTTGAACACCTCCCTTGAAAACCTATATAAGGAGGGCTTGGCCACATACATCCTTAATCTTACCAATGCTAGTCTTGGGAGTTCAAGGAGTCACGATCTCCAAGTAAGTACCTTCCAAGTTCTAGTTCGAGTTCTAGTCTTTTCCTTTGTTCTAGTCATATCTAGTCTTTTATTCTAGGCCTGTTTTCTTGTCTAATTGTAATCTTATAGCACAAGATCCTTTCTAGTTTTTCCTTGCATCTAGTTCATCTCCCTAAAGGGAGTTCTTGTAATCCAGATATCTTGCTTCATACCTACAACCCCGGATTATTGGATTGTATCATCTCTAGTTGAGTTAATCATACCTATCTGTCCCAGGTTGTGGGGATCCTTATATCATTACATATTCTTGTATTATTTTCCCTACATGGGTGATCTTGTAATCATAAGTTTAATTCTAAAATTCTATCTAGTTTAGTCAAGGGGCACAATCTAGTGCTCCCCTTGCATTTTGGCAAGACTACCTTCATCGATCGTGAAGAATTTGAGCTTGAGCATGTCTTAGATTCAAGAATCTCTCGAGGAAGATTGGAATATCTTATTCATTAGAAAAGTATGGCGTTACTGATCGTACTTGGGAACCTAAAGAGAATCTTCAAAGAGCAACAATCAAGATTCATGAATTTCATAAGATGAATCCAATGAAGCCCAAGCTAGAGAACATGGCTGCTCCTCATGGAACTCATCGCTTGAGGTGGAGATGATGTCATGGACATAAAGAAAATCATCCTAAACCATAGATTCAATGTGAATTTCTATATCTCATATCTGGTTAAGAATTTGGAGAAACTTATCTTACCATTGCATCTCGAATGTGTGAAAACCCTAAGATGGACTCTTTATTTGCCTGATTCTAATACCTAGAGGTCTTGTCTTGGGTTGATGACATCATCAATTTGTGATCGCCCTTGAACATTGCCCATGAAAACCTATATAAGGAGGGCTTGACGACATACATCCTGAGTCTTGCCAATGCCTGTCTTGGTAGCTCAACGAGTCCCGATCTCCAAGTAAGTACTTTCCAAGTTCCAATTTGAGTTCTAGTCATGTCCTTTGTTCTAGTCTAGTCTAGTCTTGTATCCTCGACATTCTGACTTGTCCAGTTGTAATCTCGTAGTATGAGATCCTTTCTAGTTATTCCTTGCATCTAGTTCATCTCCTTGAAGGGAGTTCTTGTAATCTAGATTTCTTGCTTCACATCTATAATCCCAGGTTGTAGAATCTCTTGTATCATCTGTACTCAAATTATTCATACATATCAGTCGGGGGTTGTGGGACTCCTCATATCAGTATATATTCTTGTATTAGTTTCTCTATGTGTGTGATCTTGTAATCATAAGTTTAATTCAAAAATCTTTTTGATTCTAGTCAGAGGGCACAATCTAGTGCTTTGCTAACAATAAGTGGGTGAATCAATCCCTCTAGTTAAATATATATACTAGAATCGGTATTCCAGCATGTAGGATACTCAAGCGATTGAAAGGGATTAACTTACTAATCAACATACTTGAAGCACCACTCTTTTAGAGTGAAGTAAAAATCATCAACAATCACAAAGCTTGGTGGCTTGCAACACCATTGTTTTATACCACTAGAGTTTGGTAAATGGATAATGGTTTAACTTTGCAAAAAGAATCTTTTTGAAAATCTCTTTACTCTGAAGGAATCTTCAAGACCAAGTTCAACTAGATGGAATGGGTACCTGAATTAAACATCAAAGGTGGATGTTCAGTATAGAAACCATTCAGTTTTAGAAGACACTTGAGTTTAAGAGAACTCATTCATCCATTGAGTATTGATTTAAGATCAATGGATGAAGAAATAGTCTAAAGTTCTCTCAAAGAGCTTTAAGTAAAACTCTTGAAGAGAAACGAATTAGGAATTGTTTTTAGTTCTGGCCATGGTTGGTTAAGAAGTGGGACCTAGTAAACAACATCTAAGTTAGATGGTTTGGTAGAGCTCAAATTAAGGAAACTTCTTAAAGTATTGAGCTAGTCAAAGATCCATCTATTTTTCTAAGAACATGCACAAGTAGTGCATAAAAATGGACCTAGATATAAAATTAGTTGGAGAGTATTAGAATCCAGGTACTTTATATGTTTGTCCTATGGATGCCCTAATTGCACATAGCAAATCATTGAATTAGGCACGGATGTTTTAATACACCCTTATCATTCTTTCCATACTTTGCATCTAAAATCCACCACTGTTGAGAAAAGGGGAACAACAGACCCTAACCGCCTCACATGGAAGTGACAAGCTTCTCCAAGTGAAGTTGCAAGAAGTGCAAGCAACGCATCCACACCCATGCTCATGAACAATGGCACCAAGGCCAACGTAAAAAAGGAGCAAGGGAGAGCAATGCTCACACACAAGCCAACTCCAAATGCAAGTCCACACACATAGATCATCGCCTTGCCCACAAGGAAGAAAGAGAGTAACAAATGACACCTTCTTCCATTACCAAAATGGAGGCCAAGGCCATGGCCAAGGGACCTCTTTACAAAATGAGCTTCTTCTCCTTATATAAGAGAGTAGAAGGATTCGTTGAGTACAAGTGGCCAAGCTTCATTAACTAGAGACATTCTAAAAAAGGTAGGTAGTTGGGAAAATAAAAAAGGGAATCTTCTTAGAGAGAGAGAGCTCTTGTACGTATCGAAAAGAGAGCTCTTATTTCTAAAATAAGGGAGAAACTAAAAAAGAAGCCTTTTACAAAAAAGAAGGGTAAGGTAGAGTTTTTATGGGTTTTCTTACAAAAATAGGTAAGAGGGAGTTTCTATGAAGGAACTTGTACAACAATGAAAAAATTGAGCACTCCATTGAGAAAAGGGGAACAACAGACCCTAACCGCCTCACATGGAAGTGACAAGCTTCTCCAAGTGAAGTTGCAAGAAGTGCAAGCAACGCATCCACACCCATGCTCATGAACAATGGCACCAAGGCCAACGTCAAAAAGGAGCAAGGGAGAGCAATGCTCACACACAAGCCAGCTCCAAATGCAAGTCCACACACATAGATCATTGCCTTGCCCACAAGGAAGAAAGAGAGTAACAAATGACACCTTCTTCCATTACCAAAATGGAGGCCAAGGCCATGGCCAAGGGACCTCTTTACAAAATGAGCTTCTTCTCCTTATATAAGAGAGTAGAAGGATTCGTTGAGTACAAGTGGCCAAGCTTCATTAACTAGAGACATTCTAAAAAAGGTAGGTAGTTGGGAAAATAAAAAAGGGAATCTTCTTAGAGAGAGAGAGCTCTTGTACGTATCGAAAAGAGAGCTCTTATTTCTAAAATAAGGGAGAAACTAAAAAAGAAGCCTTTTACAAAAAAGAAGGGTAAGGTAGAGTTTTTATGGGTTTTCTTACAAAAATAGGTAAGAGGGAGTTTCTATGAAGGAACTTGTACAACAATGAAAAAATTGAGCACTCCATAAGGTCTTCATGCCTTTTGCAATTATGGTTCCGCAACACACTCCCCTTCCTAGGCTTTGTCGTCCCTGACAAAGCTAAGATGAGAGGAACATACATAGTTCATTGATCCAAGCTGCATCTTCAACACTTCCAAGTCGCCTTCAGTATGTTGTAGAGTCTTTAAAATTGCCAATTGTGTCTTCATTTCTAGATAAATACTTTGGAAGACATTGCTGAACTGGTCCAAGTTTAAGTCTTCAACTCTTCAAATCTACAGTTCTTCAAGTTTTCAGGTCTTCCATGTTGAGCGACACAATCCCCTTGGGGGCGGTCAGCCCAACCATGTACACAACAGCCTCTGTTGCCAAATATGCAGCAATCCCTTTGAGCAAGTCTTTAGTGGATCTGAAACTGCGAGTCCTAAAACTTCATGTGCATACACCACCATTGCAAACAAGACAGAGCAAGAAAGGGCACATCTTAGGATAGCAGTCCTAACATCAAAGTTGTACCAAGCTTCCCACAGGATGGCTGGGCAAGTGGACAAAATCCCAGCTTCGACATCCATCAAGCTTCCTTCATCCCCGACCATATGAGCAGATACCATCATAACAGAGTAGAGGACTTATTTCTGAGAATCTGAGAAGCAAGTACCTGAGCAAAGCAACAATAATGTAGATTATCTTCTCCAAATGGGGGCAAGGGCAATAGTCACAATTCCTACTTGGGGTAGTCCCAAAAACAATCCAATCCCTTGCGTCAGCCACTAGTAGCTGCTGAACTTCAAACATTAATCAAGGACAAAACGAGCAGTCCATTTGATGCAATGTTACCTCCCTGCTAGAATTCAGCAGATGTGCGACATTGGAAGAGCAACCTGCAACACAGTGATTGTAAGACCAATTAATAGGCTCTGAGGCCCTGGAGCCACCTCATTCCATTCTTTGCGCAACAGTAATGGGGTCAACCACATCTCACGGAATGTGACCTTTGTTAGATAGATTAGTTATTATCCTGTAGCAAAAGAGGTTCAAGCACCCAAATTAGTTTTTGATGAAGTTCCAGCTTTGTTGATTGGGGCACTTGCATCATTCATAGCCAGCTTCAAATTGCAGCCTAGTTCTATCCCTGCACTGAAAAACATAGCAGCTGCCCACATGGTTTCATCAAACCTAGTTGCTGCAAAATGTGGTGAGAGCCCATGAGTAAATGTTTGATATATCTGATATGGAGGATGCTGCATTTATTCCTTCCAAAACATAATCCAGTGCATCACAGCAAATCCGTCCTTTTCTGAAGCTCCGACCAACCTGACAAGAATCCTCCTAGCTGGACATGTGAGAGTTATGAAAGTTTGTAGGCTGGAGAGATAGTAGGTATAGTGCATTTGGATTCACCAAACCCCTCAGCCTGAACAGAGTGGTTGGGAGCAACATGGATCCAAATACCCATTCAGGAAGTGCTTGCCAATCTTTTTCATGTTGTAGTCTGCAGGAGGAGAGAGCAGAAAATCTGGCTTGATGTTGGCAAAGAAATGGATGACAACCTAGCTGATGGTTAGAAGTCTTCACACCATGGACAGCCACAACAACCTTTTATCTCTTTAGTCAATGTAGCAGCTACAACCTAATGCTTGAAAGACCAATAGTAGGCACTAAAGTCCAAGAGCTACCTTCCTTCATGCATTACCCTGGGAAATCATGCATCCTGCTAAATCCCCACCAGGCACACAATAGAGAGTTGATAACGAGTTCCACCTTTGAAGCCTTGCACCCTTTAATCTTTTGCTTAGATCTGAAGCATGAAGGAATGAGCTGCACGAATATCCCAGTCATCTGTTTTGCCATTTGGTTCAAGACACTACATATTCTGATCATCTCCATGTGCCCACCAAAACTTATCAGATGGTGCCATTACATAGATCTTCCTTTCGCTTGAGCGTCATCTAATTTTACTGCAGAACCTAAGGCTTCTAGCTGCATTTGTCCATCTGTATAAATGGGTTTGATGTACAGGCACCTGCAAGAACTGTAGTTCTTTTGACAACTATCCTCACTTGCTAGCTCAGCACCTCTTGCTTTTGCGATCATTGCTAAGATCCCAACTCCAGTACCAAGTCCAATGATGGGGATGCCAACTTTCAATCTATGTCTAGGGCCCAATTAGGATCTGTATCTCCTCAGTCTTCGACGTTCAAAAGTTTCATTGATAGAGCTTTGAAGTCCCTCAGAAGTGCACACCATCCTCGTAGGGTCAGTCACAACACTCCACCCAATCCATTCTCTAAGCACAAATCTGAACAGAGGAACAACTGGAGCCCATATTTATAGAAGCATATCACAACATGGGGGGAAGCAGGCCATAGGCATTAATCCCCTTGTCAACTCTTCCATGTCATAGGTTGTTTCTGGTGAAGCTAGTTTTCCTGCTACATTTGTGTATCTTTTCAACTCCAGAAGCACAGCGTTTACCTTTCAGCTGCTCATCCAATCCAAACATTTTTAATGTAATCATGTTGTAGGATCTCAGATCCTTTTCTGGATTCATCATGTCCTACACAAGCACCTCCTCTTCCTATGAAGGCTTCTCCAAGGCAGGCAGATGCCACTCTACCTACACATGTTCCATGCTCACACTTTTGGACATGTAGCTGCATCAACATATATATAATTTCTTGAATGATGTCATCCTTGCCAATAGCTACAATGGACTGGAGGTCAACAACTTTTGTCATTGATGCTGAGTCTCCCAATAATTTGTTGTAAATCCAGATTGCTTCCTCAGTCTAGTCTTCTGTTGACTGTTGTTGTTTCCCGAACCTCTTCATGGATCCGAAACCTCCTCTGGAAAATTCTTCTCTTTGGTGATTATGTCCTTGGATGCATTCAACAGTTCTTCCACAATTAATTCCTCGAAAACTTCCCAAAAAAGTCAATTGAGGATCATTTCTATTCTCTTCTGCTATCCAATTCTCTGATCTATCTCTGAGTCACTTTTATTTAGCTTTGGAATCAACATTCTTGGAAGCTTAAACAAAGGGTATGATGTAGAGAGATTCTTCCATGCCAGAGTCTCTATCTCAATGATATCTCTGCTTTATAACGTGATACCATTGCAACCGTCCTGTCCTGGTTCAATTTCCAAGATGTCTTGCCTACTTACATATTCAGCAGCAAGAATTAGGCTTAACAATAAAATGGTTGAAATTTCCGACTTGTAGAACAATGTCCTCCGCCCCATTAGCAGCAGATAACAGTTGTCAGAGCTTTTGGCTCTTCCTAAAAATTTTATACCTTTGATGGTCTTTCAAATCTGCTTAGCACAGGTGTTTCTGATGTAACCTGGGCAGATGCTGAAGGGACAGCAGGTCTTTGAGTTTCCTTTGTATCATTGGATCTTATACCTATTGACATGATCCTTTGCTTCAACGAGAAGTCCACATGTGCAGGCTCCCTTATGCTTGTGTAACTAATGCTCAACACCTTGAGACATCAGTCATTATCTTTGTGTGGGAGACATCAAGCTTCCTGGAGTTTGAGCATATGAAGACACTGTATGTGAGAAAGGAACATGATGCCCATATCTCCATCTTGAGAGAAGTGATCGAGTTGGATAAGGTAGTATGAGGCGGCTTGCAAATCTTGTGTATTTGTCAGCCTTCATTGAATATTCTAGTGTATGCCGTCGTGTAGGATGTCCCAGCTGTTGATGTATATGTAGCAAATGAACAGATTTGAGGATCATCCATCTTCGAGAAGCATTCCTTTGCTCTTTGTTGAACTTCCAAAAAAAAAAAAAAAGAGGTTGCACGTGGTGGCACAGGCTTCCAGCAACACCTTAGATGCATCTTCATGAGAGTAGCCTATCAGTTGATTTCCATATTGGTTTTGAGAGTAGATACAAAAGATACAAGTCAGAAACATATCTATTTTCTGAATGTATTGGAACATCCTTGAGAAAATTTAAAGGGGGACAGTGAACCATCCAAAACGAGGGAAGAATACTCCAGATAATGCCTCTATTTTTGCGTCATAGCGTGCATGGATGAAGACCATTTTTCTGACATGATTAGCCAACTGAGTGTCTCTCCACAGGTTGAGTGAAGATCCAGAGTCATTACAGTCCATCCTCGAGACAACCCATGCATCAATAACTCAGACTTCTGATTGGTTTTACCCAACTCTGCTGGTGCCATGGCCTACATTGTTCCCGAAGTTTTACTCCGTAGACCTTCCTTGATGAGAGGAGTGACCTGCCTATCCACCGAGCATGCAACAGCCAACGATAACAGAGCAATATATCGAGATATGGTGTTGATGTAGCAAGTGATCCAAGTATGAGAAGGTGTTGGATAAACATCATCTGCCATGGAAAGGATTCCCTTTTTTTATTGCCTATTATGCAGAAATTTACCTGGTGAACGTCTGCCATCTTTAGTTGTAGTGATATGGGTGCATGTTGTTGAGTGGATGCGTTCGAGTGCGTGTGAAGCCCAGCAGTTTTTGCCCTTGAATTGATACAGGAGAAGTGCGTCTTTTCCTTCCCGAGGTGAAGAGAGATTTCTAAGCCATTGTCCATAGAGCTGTCCCCTCCTAGAGCTTCAACAAGCAATTTCTTAACACCTCCCCATCATGAATTTATTGTTGCACGCATTCTATGGAAAGGGCACAAGGAAACTAGAATAGCATCAAATTGAAGCAAATTTGCACAATATGTCAGGTGAGCCAAAACTCAAGCCACAACATCACTCATCTTCTAGCAGCCAGCTGCATCGAGAAGCCCTACGGATGTCTTCCACTAATTGTCTAGGCTGAATAGTTCATCTTCTGAAGATATCTTTGAATTATCATGGGCTTCAATCCTCCTTCTGCTGATGTGTGGAAAGGGTACATGCATGACAAGAAAAATGAGGAAGTTGAGCCCTTCTTCCTCAGAGGGAAGAGGGGGAAGCAATATCCCAACCCCAAATGCATAAATGAGGGGTGCAGCGCTCAGGCAACCGGGTATAAAACTCCATCCCACATTGATCATCTTTAATCTGTGCACTCGGAGGGAAGAATACCATTGCCCATCCAGAAGGCAGAGCTGGACATTGATAGGAGCAGAGAACCTTATGGGGAGTGAGCTTCAAGGTCACGCCATGGTCAGGAGGGGTTTAAAATGAACCACCTTGCAAGGTACAACAAGCAGTCTTCATAAGGAGGAGACACCAGGTGGCTTGATGCCATAGCCATATCCAAGATGGGGTGAGATCGTTTCCCCCCCTTGGGTGTTAGTTGATTCTGCATCCATTTGTAGATTTGATTGCTTCATACGATATGCATAATATCGAAAAGCTTCAGCAAGGAGAGCTTCAATGCGTGCATAGAATGGTGAGAGGTTTCTTGCTCCTGTAATGAGAGCAACAAGGGGGCTCGACCCCAACCTGGTATGAGATGGGAGGTAACAGCAGAAGAATGCCCAAATCCAAGCATTTCAAAAGATGCCAGCATATCGTGCTTTGTCTGTGATAAAACTTCACCCCCCGTTGAGATTCAGACCGTCAGTCCGCATGTCATTGCTACTCATGCCAGTGTTCATCTGTAGGACCCTGCCTAGATCGAAAAATGAGGGATTCTCCCAATGATTTGGCACATTTGCCAAACTCCATACATTGCACACCTTGCTTCCTGCAGGAATATTTTATCTTGATAGGTTGGAAATGTATGCGCAAAAGGCACGCTTAGTGCAGGTAATGCCCCATATGGCAAGGACCCAATGCACACTCATCCACCGTAGCCAGGCAGATGCAGCAGAGTGTCGTCTTGAGCATGGAATGGAGGGGGAGCTCATACTGAGCTCAACTCGGCACAGTAGGATGCACAGAGATTGGCAATGCCACTTTTCTTCTATAGCACAGAGACAAATAATCACGAGGCCAGGGGAGTGCCATGCTCAACCCTTACAGAGCACCAAGTTCCATGTGGGGGAGTAAAATGCCTTAACCCCGACCAAGAGATTGACCATCGTGAGAGAAAGCGTGTCCCCTCATGCCTCGAATGGACCACAACTTTCTCAGAGTTGTAACTGCGCATCCTTCGCTCAAAGTAAATGAGGAGAGAGATTCTGCCAAGTGGAGCCATATCTTTCATTGCACCTCCGGGAATTAGTGCCTCTATTTGCCATACGTCACGACTCACATGTCTGCCTAAAAGGACAAGGGGGACCGCTTTCAAGTTTCAGGTTATAACAAATAAGGGATGGGTAATTGGGTACCCAATGCTTTAACCCAATCTATGATTGAAGCTTAAGCACACGAAATTTTCTTTTTCTATTTTTTGAGAAATGAAGAGAGGGAAGGGAAAATGGAAGTACTACCCAACCCCCTGCTCCAGGCTATCACTGAAAACAAGAAATGGAAGAGGTGGAGAGTGATGCCCTAGTGAATGTGTGGAAATGTGTGTATATGTAAGAGAGAGAGTGAGAGAGAAGGGGTTAAGGGGGTGTTTTTGTGCAACAAACAAAAATAAAGAACTAAACTACTCAAAAATTAACAAATGAGAGGTACCCTTGACCAACCGAAGGCCACATGTATTCATCCTCTTCCAAGTGTCAAGGTGCATCTCACGAAATATGGACATGCAAACTTGGAAAAACCAACGGCTAAAAGCCGACGTCCCCGGCAACGGCGCCAAATTGTTGAGAAAAGGGGAACAACAGACCCTAACCGCCTCACATGGAAGTGACAAGCTTCTCCAAGTGAAGTTGCAAGAAGTGCAAGCAACGCATCCACACCCATGCTCATGAACAATGGCACCAAGGCCAACGTCAAAAAGGAGCAAGGGAGAGCAATGCTCACACACAAGCCAACTCCAAATGCAAGTCCACACACATAGATCATTGCCTTGCCCACAAGGAAGAAAGAGAGTAACAAATGACACCTTCTTCCATTACCAAAATGGAGGCCAAGGCCATGGCCAAGGGACCTCTTTACAAAATGAGCTTCTTCTCCTTATATAAGAGAGTAGAAGGATTCGTTGAGTACAAGTGGCCAAGCTTCATTAACTAGAGACATTCTAAAAAAGGTAGGTAGTTGGGAAAATAAAAAAGGGAATCTTCTTAGAGAGAGAGAGCTCTTGTACGTATTGAAAAGAGAGCTCTTATTTCTAAAATAAGGGAGAAACTAAAAAAGAAGCCTTTTACAAAAAAGAAGGGTAAGGTAGAGTTTTTATGGGTTTTCTTACAAAAATAGGTAAGAGGGAGTTTCTATGAAGGAACTTGTACAACAATGAAAAAATTGAGCACCCCATAAGGTCTTCATGCCTTTTGCAATTATGGTTCCGCAACAACCACTTACATGAAAAGCATGATGTTCTTTAGAATGATGGGGTCAGGGATTATCCCACAAGTGGATTCTTCTCTTTTCATATCCACTTTGGGAGATAGTTCCCTTCTAATAAAGAGGTGAATCAAAGAGATGAACACCATGATCGATGAGACAGATCATGGGGCAAGAATGAATGCTCCAAAAAATATAATTCTAATAAATGTTTAAATAGTGGAGGAATGTTGTATAAATATGGATCCAAGCCACAAAAGACATGGGATATGAGGGTCCAAAGTCACTTGGTGAACCCATGGAGTTTATTGAGAAACCCTTGGGAAAGTGTTTCCAAGACTATGGTTTGATCCCTTGAGCTATTTGGATTTATTTATTCCCAATTGAAGGGTTTTGACCCTTAGATTGATATTTCCTAAGGGTATAGTATGTAAACCTTAGGGAGGCCTCTCAAGCCTTTGGAATTGCACGTACAAGCTTGGGATGAATCCTTTTAGAATCATTGTTAGAGCCATGTGATTTCATGTGACTTCCAAGGTTAGAAGGCCTTGGATTAGAATGCATGTGGAGGAGAAACTTGGCAAGCTCTCTTCTAATTTCACTCCTTGGCTTTTAGGGTATATATATATGGGTAGATGGTTGGGCACATATGCACATCTCTCACCCCTTTGTGGGTTTAGATTATGCTCGAAGAAGTCCTAGTCTTGCTAGTCTCTTAGATGATTAGATTACGACTTTAATTCATATTGTGGTTATGTGGACACAACAAGTCCCGAGATGATTACATGGTTTCCTAGCTTAGGAACTCAAATGAAATCACATTTCTTCTAAAAGAAGACCCTCCAAGCTCTCATGTACAAGTCAATTGGCTAGGATATGCTTCCTATAAAACCTAAGGTACACAAGCTTAGAGAAATTAACCCTTAGGTTCAAGATCCTTCAAAAAAGTCTACATATACATTGGGGTACTCCCCCATGCTCCATGATCAATCATTTTAATCATGCTATTCATCTCTTTGATTCATCTCTTTATTCAAATGGAGATCCTATCCCCAATTAAATCTTGAGCGAGAAGAATTAATGTGTGGTTTGATTCTTGCTTGAGGTGTCAGTTGGTTTTACACATGAAAAACTAAATCAAGTGAAAATTATGGAAATGATGAAAATGGTGAAAGAAACCATCCCTAACTATTTATTATTTTTGATATGTGCAAACTAGGCAACCATAGCATAAACAAGTGACTTGGGTGGATTCTAAGTATTTGTATATAAATTGCTATCTTGGTTCATTTATATTCACCAATTGTGCATGAGCCTAGCAAAATATATCTCTTATCTAGTTTAATCCTTTATTAGATTCATTTTCATAGTTAGATCATAACCCAATCTAAAAGGAAGGGAATCTTTCCATAATTCCTACCCAAATCACATTTCCTTCATTCTACTAGATGTTGTGTAAATTTGGATGAGTGAAATGGGTGGACTTCTTGCTTGTGTTTCACCTCCACTAAAAACATCAATCAAAGTAGAGGAGGAATCTTCTAATAATCCCCCAAACATTATCATTAGAATGGTATAGGTGGATTTAAATTTTGTTTTGTTAAGGGGATATATGATCCTCACACTTAGGAGAGAATTCAGAGGAATTACTTAAAGTGGTTAAATGTTGACCTAGTTTTGAGAGTCCACTTTAAGGGATTAAGATCAATCTAGATGTTCAATTGGTTGAATTATTATTTTCCAATCTATTTTACTTGTTCCTCCACAAACGTTGAGATCTTTATAAGTTCCTCTCAGTATGCCCAAAATGGGAACTCATAGTTTGTGGAAAACATCTATTTGTTGGAGTTTGAGATCTACAAAAGCACGCAAATAGCACAAGGAAGAAGAAGAAGCTTGGAGCACAACACACAATACTGAATGTATTATCACTAGAATGTACAAAGATAAGTAACTCGTTAGGGCAATAGGCATATATACAAGCTGGGGGGAAAAACCTCCTAAAGAGGGAAAAAAGTGCCCCAACAGTTCTAGTGTGTTCACACACATCACTACCTAAATATATCAACAAATCCCCCCTAGGAGTGATGCGGTGAACAAGGAGCTGGCACTGATGTATAAGGAAGTTCCAAGCTATGTGGAATCAATCCACAAAAGGAAGTAAGCACAAAGCTTTGCGGAAATCTTCAAACTTCTCCCTAGGCAGAGCCTTCATGAAAAGGTTTGCAATGTTCTCCTACGTGGGCACATATGCCAAGTGATCTCTCTAGCAGAGAACCTCTCCCTGACATAATGATAATGCACCTCAATGCGCTTAGTGTGAGCATGGAACACAGGTGTAGCTCAGTGATGAGTAGCACCTCCTTTAATGTCAATCTGGGAAGATGTGAGGATGGTATGATGACCTCGAGCAAGTGAAGGCACAAGTGCGTGAGTGAGAAGCACACAAACATGCACACACATACACACACACACGCACACAAGGTAAGACAAAGAGAGAGAAGCAATGGAGTTCTTTTAGATTACTTTCAAAATGCTAATACAAGTTCAATTCTATTACAAGCTACCATAAAAAATGAGCTCTCTAGCTCTATTTATAGTTTTTGACTAGGTTTTGGCTGTGTCCAGACCTAGTGTCCCGCCTAGTTAAAAATTAGGTTCTAGGCCCCATTTGAAGGCTCAAATGGAGTCTAAAAATTATGAAAACTGGTAGGTAGCTACTTCTAATGCTCCTCAAGCTCAAGGACTCCTTGGCTTGCACAAAATGGAGCTAAAAAAATATGAAATGGTATTTACGATGGCTTTTAGTGATGAAAATCTCTATCTTTGTAGGGGTTTCCTCTAACGATTTGACATACACATCTTCGAGCTTCCTACTTGCTCCTTCTCCTTATGTGTCCACCTCTTTGATATGCTTTAGCTTCCTGAAAAAATAATGGCCTACTTGCCTGATCTTCTTTGACTACTCTGTCTGCTTGTACCTTCTCTTCGCTTCGACTCCCTTCGTTGGCTTCCTTGTCTTGTTAGTCCTTCAGTTCCTTGACTACTGCTAACACCCCCCCCTCTCTCGCATCTGTCGTCCCTGACAGACCCTTGTTGGGTGGGTCGTTGGATGTAGTACTCCACAACGTCTGTTGCTAAATGATGTTCCCCAATTCTCAACCCTTTGGCCAAGTCAGTGAGTAGAGCATCCCAATCTACAGGCCCGGGAAACTCTGGATGTGGTATACGTAGCTTTTCTGAATGGAGAGCTTGTTCCACGGCAAATAACTGTAATAGATGAGATGGTCTGGGAATGAATATCTCTGAATGATATTCCCAGAACCCCGTGATAAACATTTCTTCAAACGTCTGTTTGAAGCAAGCAGGTAGATACTTTATACGGGCATGCCAGGCATAGACGACGTTAATGGAGGGCGTGGTGCTCATGTCATAGACAAGGTCCTGATTCCCTTCATTAAATCCAATAGCCGAAAGATGAGGTTCTTTGATGTTCTTAAATGTCCTGAATGTAATCAGCATGAGCTCAAAAATTTTTAGGCACATCTGTGCCATGACATCTGGGACATTCTTGAACTGGACTGCCTAGTGTCGGATGGTTGAAATCATGTAGTTGACTGTGGGTTGGCCATTAGGAGGTGCTAGGTACACATAATTTAACCACTTTTCACATCCTTTAACTGTCAAAACTGTTTTTGTGTACTCCGGCCAAGACCTTCTTCGAAAGACAGGGCAGTAGCAGGGATTATACTTGATATATAGAGGCATGTTATTCCACGTGCGTACCATCTCAGGGTAGGTTTCAAGCAGGCGGATCCTCCAAGTAGGTTGATGTATATTCCCTTGCTTGGAACTTGCAGGGATATCATCCGGTGCAAACTGTGTCGCCGAGGTTGGTTCTTTTGTTGTGCGTTGCTTGATTTCAGCATTGTAATCTGCCATTAATACACAGAATGGAACATATAGATCATCAGACGTGCCAATCCACCTATGATGGGAGAGGTTTCTAAAGTAATCCGCTTTTATGACAACTTCTTCCAATCGTGACATAGACGCTATCTGAACTGCAACTCTCTCATCATGGGTTGTAGCAACCTTTTCCAACCTTTGCATCCATTCAGGCGCTTCGATCTCAATCGTGTCCATTCCTTCTTCTGTTTGCTTACCTCCGGGTGTTGGCATGGGAACGTATGGGTCTTCAAAGATCTCCTCCACTTGAATTGGCACTAAGTCTTCAGGTTCTGGTTCCACCAGGGGAGAGGGTTAACGCTCGTATTGTAGAACTCTATTTCGTAGTTCTTCTAATTCTGCTCTGAGTTTTGCGACTTCTTCAGATGTGTCGGCTTTAGTTGTGACTTTGCTTGGAGACTCCTGTTGGGTTGCCAGTTGCTTTAATAAGTCATCTCTTTCTCTTTCTAATGTCGCGTGGGCTTCTAGGAGGTCGACATGGGTTTCCAAGACGATTTGCATATTTTCAGATGGGATAGCCTTGAATTTCTCTGGGTTGATTTCCTGTGGTGAACCCTCCATTGCTGCTTCCAAGTTTTCTTCGTTCTGTCTGTGTAGTCGCTTATTTTCCTCGAGTGCTGTAGACATGTGCTTCCGTAATAGGGCCAGGTTGCATCGAAGCTTAAGGTTCTCTGTTATCTGGGAGTGTATCAGATCATCAAGTTGTTGTTTTTCTTCCGCATCTGACCGGGGTGGATTGGCCACTAACTGCTCATGTTGTTCCTATAAAGTGACATACTGTTGTTGTAGTAGCAGCTTTTCCCTCTCTAAGTCAATGAATCGTCCTTGTAATGTTTCATGGCTTCTGAACAGACTTGTATGCTGAGCATCTAGGTGCTGATAATGCTGTTGCAGCTGAGACATACACTGGTACATGTTATTAAATACATTATTAATGGGAGTGGATGTGGGAAAGGTGTTGAATGCAGAAGGGAAGGGAAAGGGGAATGGGAGCGTGTATGCTGTGGTCGAAAAGGGTGAAGTTGGTGGTGGGGGAATGGGAGATTGTGGACGTATGTGGGGAGGGAGAGGTGCGGAGGTGGGTGATATGTCCATGAGGTCAAAAGTGGATGCAGTCGTGGGAGTGATTGTGAACAAGGGAATTGTGGGTGCGGTGATGGTGGTGAAAGTGTAAAGTGGTGTGTGTAGTTGTAAATATGAACCGCCAGGAAGTGTGATCGGGGGAACAGGGTTTTCCATGGCTGCAGTTAGAATTACAGTGTCAGTGGTAGTGTATACAAGTGAGGTGGTGATAGGGTGTGTGGGTTGTGTGGATTGACTGACAGTCTCTGCTTTGGTATGGGCAGTGGACTCTAAGGCGGTGACAATAGTGGTTACACTGGTAGTGGGAGGTGAAGTTGGTGGAGTTGGAGGTAGGGGTGGTAAAGGGGGTGATGGGTGTTCA
This sequence comes from Ceratopteris richardii, assembly GCA_020310875.1. Lineage (NCBI taxonomy): Eukaryota > Viridiplantae > Streptophyta > Polypodiopsida > Polypodiales > Pteridaceae > Ceratopteris > Ceratopteris richardii. The sequence goes on along the minus strand of CM035412.1, from coordinate 129,099,007 downwards.
TCTTCTCGAGTGTGCAAGAGCTGTATGCACTGTCTCAGGTACCCCCGATGCATCAGAAATCATATCAAGGTTTGCTCGTCCACACCTTCCTCTTCAAGGATTTGGTTCATGAGGGCTTTTCCTGCTGCCAAGGACAGTTTGTGTTGTTCTTGAACTCTATTGATGGTATCATACAACTTTTTCAATTCCTTCGTATAAGCCGGGCCACCCTCAAGTTCCTGTAGAACTTCCTGTTCATATTCCTGCTCTTCTTCCTCTGTTTGTCCACCTCGTTCCTCCTCCTGCTCTTCTTCTTCTTCATCCTCCACTTCAACTACTCCTAATTATCTAGGCTGGGGTTGGTCTATAGCAGTTTGTTGCCCACTAGCTTGCTCTGCCTCGACTTCTGCGTTAACAGCCTCGATTATTCTGGCTACCTCCTCATCAGTTAGGTCTTCTAATGTGAAGCCGTGAGGAAACTCTAAGTTGGTTGGTACAGGTGGAAACACGAGATTCGGTCCATCAGTGCTGTGTCTTAGTAATCTGATAGTGAAGGGTTGTACACGCCTTGGAAGTCGTGGAGTTGTCTCTGGTATCAGTGTCGCACCACGGGCTTGTGCACAGGGCATCTGAACTGCGCCTCTCATTTTCTTTGATGGCGGCCCTGCGGTTGATAGTCTACGTTGAAATTCCTGTACCCTGGTCCAAATTAATGCCCTTTGAACTAGCACATCATAAGCCAAACATCTATACACAATCCTAGTGAGGGCACAGCATCCATACAGTACCGACTTTTGCTTTTTATACCAGCGTTGATGTGCCAAGTGGATTTTGTCGATAATCCAATGCGGCATGTTGATTGTCAAATTCTATATTTTCTTGGGTGGCATTGTGAACCGCTCTTGAGTTGGGAACGCGAAATGTTGCATGACCATTCGTAAGTGAATGGCGATTGTGGGTGTCATTGCCACCATGTCTTTGAGCTTAGTCAGGTTCCTGTTCTTCATGTTATCCGAGACCATCGTCTCTTTTTCGGTGGGGATATGCATGCCTTTCATGTCAAGCGCTTCCCTCACCAAATTGTTCGTCAGTTTGAAATGCTTTAATTCATTACCTCTGGTAAGTGATGGTAGAACGAAGGTACTATATCCCTTTTTCTCTTTACTAGGGGTCAGAGTGCTAATTAAGTAGGAACACCGTAGAAAGTCTGGTTTGGGTAACTGAGCCTTAAAGTAGTCGTATAGTCCAGCCTTCTTCCAGATGGGTTTCAGACCTTCATCATTTTGAAGCCTCTCAAATTCCCTGGTGAAAAAATGATATCTGCCCCATCGCCCGTTGAACTCTATCTCGGCCTCCCACATGTAAGTGCCTTCACCCAGAGATCCGGCCACATCACTGAACCAATGTGAGTTTTTGCTGACCGGCATTGTGTGCCCCTGTGGAGGATTCTGAATCGGTATGGCGTGTAATGCCCTCAAAGCCACTCGGCATTCCTTCAATTCCTCTTCAATGGGAAGACTTTCAATGTCCACGATTTGGGGGCTGGTGCCTGCCTGGGAGCTAGTTCCTGCCTCGGCCATGGTGAAGAGACTGGTCACCGGTTCTGTGAGAATAGACAAATGAATGTTAACATTGCAAATGGACACCAAGCGTTCATGCGTCCCCATTACAACATTAACATGATTTTAGTGAGAGGTTAGTAGGTTAATAAGTGCTTGAGGATCGTGTGTGTAGTTAGTGAATGGATATTCCTAAGAGCTAGATGGAAAGATGCGATGTATGAGTGATGTAGTGAGTAAGTGGATATGAATTTACAAATGAGGGTCGGGGGGTTTGTTACACGTTTTGGGCTTCCAAACAAACTGATTTGCTGTTGGTCTTGATTTTGTGGAGACTCTGGAGGGCTTTTCAGGCGTGTCTACTTGAAAATGAGGCTTCTTAAGGACCCATTTACAAGTGATTCTGCTTGTGCTCATGGACCAATGTGTGTCCGTGCGTGTTGTATAAGAAAGGGTATCAGATGTTCGAGTGAGTGAACCATGTTGTACAGGGTGTGGCCTCGGTGTAACTATTTGAGCCCGCAAGCAAGCCTTAGGCACCCAAATTTTTCGTGATTGTGGGATGGCCTTCATCGACTTCTTGGGTACCCAAATAGACTTTACTTTCGCAGAAGAATTTCTAAAAGACTTCTTATTAGTGTCGTGTTGTTGATTATTAATAAGAAGTTTTGCCCGTGTGGTTGGCTTGATCGCAACAGGGTGTTCGCCTTTCCGCACCCACACTTGTTTCAATGGCTGAGACATTCTGCTTCGCACATTCTTTTGACCTCCAGCATAGGTATTACTCTGCTCCATCTGTATTTGATCTGCCTTTGGTTGCTGCATCCCTCTGGTCTCTGTAAAAGAAGGGAGTTCCGTTGCGCCCCTGACATCTTGATTGAAATCATCATTCCTCTGCATCACACAGTTTTGGACAAGAACAACACGGTCATCTTCATGTGTACCCCTGGAAGGACCAAGAGTATGTGCCTTGTCTAATTCCTTGAGCGCTTCATTTTCTAACTCAATTGTAACGCGATTCTGATTTACCCAGACCTGAAGGAGTCCACTTCTTAGGTTTAGGTTGACTGCATGATCATAGATCTAGTCTTGACCCAAGACAAGAGGCTCCGTGAGGTCCTCATCTTGACACACTAGCACTTTAATTGTCATTACTTCGTCTTGAATGTAGAGGGGGAGTTCCACCTCGCCCATGCAAGGGGTTTCCACACCTCCCAATCCTATGAGATATGCTTCTATAGGATTGACAGTTAATTTCAACTTTTGACAGTAAGAAAATTTAACAGCACTAGTGGCTGCACCTGAGTCAATCAAGGCTCTTACAGTCCTTGCACCCTTTCCTTGTCCTATCTCTAAGGTTACAAAAGGTTGTCTATCAATTATTCTATGAGAACTTATTCCTGAGACTTCACACATTGCCATATGATAACCTGGGTCCGCATAGTCATCTACCCTGGCCTGATCTCTACCCAGTCTTTGCAACCTCATCCTTCGGATGCGTTCCAATGCTTCCGCCTGTGCCTCTTCTCGAACTCGTTTTTCTTCTTCCTTGCGTTTTTTGACAGTGTTGAGTCGATTTAGCATCTCCTCTGTCAGGGGTTCTTGATATAACTTCACTCTGCATCCGCTTATATAGCTAGGGAGAACATCACCTTCCAGTGTAGCGAGTTGAACTGCTCCACTGGTTGAGATCCTATTTATGATCATAGGTCCATAACCTCTCTTTTCGAGCTTTCTTGCATGTTGTTTTAGGGTATACACCAACACTAAGTCTCCGGCCTTCAACCCTTTATCCTTAACATGGGCATCAAAGTATGCCTTCTGTCGTTTCTTAGCTGCATATATTCCCGCTGCTGCTCTTAGTCTTGTTTCACCTAGTCGTTCCAGATCAAGAATCCTTGAAGAGAGTTCATGACCCGTCCATTCATGCTCCTGTGCTACTTTCAGTGTAGGTATCAAGAAGTCCAATGGTAGCACTGCATTTTGACCGAATACCATCTGAAAGGGAGTGGCTTGAAGTACCGTTTTATAGGCAACTCGATATGCCCAAACAGCATGGTGTAGCTGTTTGTCCCAATCAGAGCATTTATTATTCACTAATGGTCAATACATTGCACAAAATCTTGTTTGTGCTTTCGGCTTGTCCATTAGCTTGTGGGTGATAGGGGGCAGACTTCTTGTGTACAACCAAGAACTCTTGGAGCAGATTTTCAATAACTTCATTCAAGAAGTGAGCGCCTCTATCACTTACCAGCTCTATAGGTAGCCCGTATCTTGTGAACATATTCTCAAATAGGAACTTAGCAGTTGTCTGAGCATCATTCTTTGTCGTAGCTTTTACCTCTACCCACTTTGTTAGATAGTCTGTGGCAACAATGATGTATTCAGCATGTGAACCTTTAGCTGGGGGATTAATAGGACCTACGAAGTCTATTCCCCACTTAGAGAATGCACGTCCACCCATCATAGGTTTCAGTGGCATCTCATCCTTGCGTATAGGGTACTTAGTTCTCTGACAGACATCACACCGTTTCACATAGGTATGTGCATCCATGTGAAGGGTCGGCCACCAGAAGCCCGCAAATAGTATTGCCTTGATCACCTGATCTGGTCCAAAATGTCCTCCTGCTACACCTTGGTGAGCTGCTTCCAAGATCTTGAGATATTCTCTCTCATGGACACATAGTCTCAGGTAACCATCTTTACCACACTTGTATAGATTATCACCAATGAGTGAGTAATCTAGAGCTTCTTGTTCTAGACTTCTTTGTCTAGCCAGTGTCATATCTTGAGGGAATGTTCTCGTCCTCAGGAAATCTACTAATGGTTCACTCCAATCTGGCATTACGGACACTTGATAAAGAGTGGCATGCTCCACAATGTTGGGGATGTAAGGGTCATGTGACCTTACCCCCATATTCATATATATACATCATATATAGAGCATTGCCTCAAGAGAGTTCATTATGTGGGTTTCGAGGCTCCCACACATATCCGCACGTCGTTCCTCTCTTCTCTCTCCCTCCATCTCCTCCTTCCTCCTCTTGTTCCGCACACCAAAGCCCTTCATTGGTATCAGAGCATGCTGAAGGCTAGTGTGCAAGAAGCTTCACTGTAAGCTTAGGTGAGAAGAGGTAGAAGTGCAGGTCGGCATCTCTTGACAGCTGTTCAGTATTTCGGTCATAACTCGAGCTAGGAAGCTCGGATTGACGCGTTTTAAAGTTCTGTGCGTAGCTAACACAGAGAGCTACAACTTCACAGAAGTGCGCAGAACCTCATTCGGACTTCTGAAGTGCCGGAAATTCGAAAAACGCAAAGAATTGTAGAAGGCGAATCTACATTGAGTAGGACAGCAGGTCGATTTGTTTGTCATAACTTGAGTTCTAGAGCTCGGAATGCAATGATTCAACTTGCTGCTTGTAGCTTGGAAAGATAGCTACAACTTTGTAGAAGAACTCAGATTCAGATTCTCAATGCAAGGTCACCGAAACTGCAAAATACAGAGTAGTAGTATTGTAGGTGATAGTGAAATTGACAGCAGGTGCTTATTTTGAGCATATCTTTAGCTACGTACCTCCGATTGAGGTGTTCTTTATCTCGTTACGTAGCCAAGACTCAGATCTTGAAGTTTGCTGAAGACTTAAAGTTCAGATTCAGAGGTTATCACCTCTGAAACAGCAAAACACAGAGCAGTACAGTTTTGCCCAAACAACCATAATTGCACTTGGAGGTTGAATTTGCTTTGGAACTTCTTCGAAAGAGAATTTATGGTGTGCAAGCTCTTATTTTCAGAGCTTCAAAGCATTGTACATGTGTGATCATTGTGGTAGCTCCTCCATATGAGAGTAGAGCATGATCTTGTCACGCGTTTGGCATGTAAGATGACATTGTGGTATACTCTTTTTGAGGTTTAGGTCATCATGAGTTTGATCATGGATGTATAGTGGCATTGTGGTCTATAGCTTGCTTATGCCACTTGGTTATGGATTTAGTTATCGGTTGCACACAATTCTTTGAGAGTTGATTGTGGATCTTGGTTGGTACTTGTATCTTCTTTTTCTTTGTAGGTACATGATCCAGATTGGAGCCTCAGTTACACATTCGTTTGGCACCATTATTAGCATTTGGTCATTGATTGATATATATTTGCCAGTGTGATTCTTGGCATATGTGGATGGTGATTCCCACATGGTTATTTTGGTTCTAGAGTCCATTTTATAGAGGAGATGCTGCCGAAATTTCATCGGCTTTTATGCTAGAAAGGAGCTCTAGTGGATCTTGAAGCTTGTGCGATAGCTTTGGATCATTGTTTATCTCCATTCATTTGGACTTGGTCACAGGTTATTTGTGATAGGTTGGACCATCTTGTAGGATTCATTCTTGAGTGGGAGGTGCATCACCATTGTATTGGCGTGTATTGCCATTAGTTTTTTGGCACATGTAGTTGCCATTATCTTCTTGGTTTGATCAGTGACAGGTGGTGACAGATTACTTATTGTTCTTTTATTACTGGTTATCTTGTTTGATTGCTCAGTTTATAGGGGATACTCTGTCGAAATTTTCCCAAGATTCTTTCACATCTATTTGGTCACTTTGGAGACTTGGTGAACAAGACTTATGCTCATGGTTTTATGTGCATGCTAGATGCATGGTTATGTGACAGGTGGTTCACATGGTTCTTTCTCCATCGAGACATTTGTGATATGAGTTATGCATATGGATATGCAGGTGTGATCCTATTGAGGATAGAGTATTGTTTCTAGTCTCTTAGTACATTATTAGTCTCTTGGATTGCCAGCATGGTGTCTTCTCAATTTGATGGCACTAACTTTCCGAGATGGAAAGCTCAGATGTGGCATACATTGGTTCGTGCAGGGTTACATATGTATGTGCATAGAGATGCACAGAGGCCTCGTGACATGCCCGACCATGTATGGATGGATATGGATGCATTGGCCAGCTCCACTATCCGATTACAGCTTGTGGATTCTATATATGAGTCTGTTATGTATGAGGAGACGAGTAGTGCATTATGGTAGAGACTACATGATATGTATGCGAGTCCATTGACTCATGTGAGACATAGATCGCATCGACGACTTCGATGTTGGCACTGTGGCCGTGATGGCCATACTCGACGACATTGCTTCAGGCGGATGCGACGACGACGTCAGAGATATGCACGTGATGCAGGTCAGGTAGTAGTTTCAGGAGAGTCTATAGCAGTTGATTATGCTAGTGATGGTGATATCACTTTCTCCTATGGTTCATCTCAGGATTCCTCTTGTTCATTGGATAGCAGACATATGGCTTGGTTGCTTGATGCATTAGTCATTTTTCATGTTACTCCACATCGTGAGTGGTTTTGTCGATTCTCAAGTGAGAGTCGTGGATGTGTGCACATGCCTGATGGTATGGCATATGACATTGAGGGTGCAGGAGATGTATGCCTTATGCTACCTAGTGGAGCATCACTTATACTCAGACATGTACGCTATGTGCCTTCATTCCCTATGAGCTTGATTTCAGTTAGCCAGTTACAGGAGAGCAGATGTTATGCATTCCTTGGTGAGCATCATTTTCAGTTGCAGTTGGGACAGCTTATGCTTGTCAGAGGTGCTAGGATTGGGCACAGGTATCCACTACAGGTACTTCATGTGCGAGACAGTCTCGTCTCAGTGGGAGTTCAACCTTATGTGCGATGTGAGACTCGTCATGTCTCATTTTGTCTACCTACACATATGTCTATTGACATTCATGATGCACATGTATGGCAGGATTCAGATGCTCAAATGGATGCACATGTAGAGCATGCTTTGGATGCTCATGATGCTTATGGAGAGCATGATTGTTCTGATCATATGGATGCTCTTACAGAGCAGACTTTGGATGATCAGCTGGATGCTTTAGAGCATGATGTGGATGCTCGTATAGAGCATTGTGATGATACTCACTTAGAGTTAGATCATCAGATGGATCTTGGTGTTGATGTTGTGCAGTCAGCTCATGTGGAGCATGATCATACACTTGGGATGGTAGAGCAGGATTGCTCTCATGGTACACAGCGTATACCAGAGCATATTAGCTCTCAGGATGCACAGCTAGACACATCCTTGGTTGATAGGATGGCTGATTTGGATGCTGAGGAGTCAGCATTTATGCAGTCATTCTTGGATTCGCTCATGCCAGATGTTGACATAGATATGTCAGGACATGTTGGTCTTGACGATGGTGCTTTGGATGTCTTGGATAGAGGCATGGCTGACATGCTTAGGTTAGCCAGGATAGCACATGTTTCGTCAGCATTCGGGAGTTTGATGTACGAGTTGTTATGCTCGAGACCAGACATTGCAGTTGCTATTGGAGCATTTGCACTTGGTGTTGTCAGTCGTTCGATGATTGACATAGGCATGGAGCGAGTGGGAGCTTTGCAGGAACTTCATCAGTTCTTGCATCAGTCAGATGTGAGCTCGACTCTTATCGATATGAGTCTAGAGTAGTTTGAGGTGCATGGATACACCTTGTTCGAGGCAGTTGGTGTAGGCTGATCTGGTATGGGTAGAGATCCGGAATCTTCCTGTACATTATTGTATAGTCCTACATCATTCTTTGTATATGTTACCACTTATGGTCACATTGACCCTTAAGTGGGAGATTGTTGGGGATGTAAGGGTCATGTGACCTTACCCCCATATTCATATATATACATCATATATAGAGCATTGCCTCAAGAGAGTTCATTATGTGGGTTTCGAGGCTCCCACACATATCCGCGCGTCGTTCCTCTCTTCTCTCTCCCTCCATCTCCTCCTTCCTCCTCTTGTTCTGCACACCAAAGCCCTTCACACAGGTGGTCTAGTGCAACAGATTGGGCATTCCTTGCACAACTTGTGGACATCAGCCTCCATAGTCAGCCAATGCACTCTGAGTCTCCTTAGAGTCTGTAGGGTTTGTTGCTTTGAGTAGTGTTGCTCTAATGCACCTACATGTGCCAATTGCAACCATTTAGCGTACTCATCCTCTTCCACACAACAAGCTAGGATCCCTTGATCTGTGTGCTTGTACATACTTCCTGCCATGATCTGGTATTTTTGGGCTTTTATTATCTCCCTATCTTGAGTGTTTACGACTGGGTGATTGGGCCCGTATGTCAATACTGGCACTAATGGCTTAGCCCACTGAGGTACAACTTCCAAATTAAACAAGTACGCATCAGGAAGGTCATCCGACACTCCTTGTGGGGCTTCCCCAGATGTGAGCCTAGAGAGATGGTCTGCTCTCAAGTGAGTCTTCCCTTTCCTCACCACTACTTCAAAGTCGTATTCCATTAGTAAGAGAAACCATCTTACTAATCTACCTGTATTGCATGGTTTGTTTACCAAGTACAACAGTGCTTGATGATGAGTAAAAAATTTAAACTTATTTGCAAGCAAATAGTGTCTAAACTTCTTAACCGCATATACCATGCCTAATCCTTCTCGTTTAGTGGTGGTATAATTCCGTTCAGCTGCATTTAACTATCTACTAGCATAGGCAATTGGAAGATCCATATTACCTTCGCCCGTAGGTTGTGCGATTACACACCCAATAGCATAATTGGGTGCATCTACATGAACATGAAAAGGCTTATTCCAATCTGGTGTGGTCAAGATTGGTGCTGAACATAATCATCGTTTAAGCTCATTGAAGGAATTCTCACATTCATCAGTCCACTCAAAGTTGGTCAAAAGCCCGTATAAAGGCTTTGCTATGATGGCATACATGTGTATAAACCGTTGGTAATAACCACAATGCCCCATGAAAGCTTGCACTTCCTTGACATTCTTTGGCCTAGGTAGCTCTGCAATGGCTCTTACTTTCTCTTCATCAGTGGATATGCCGTTCTTTGACACTATGTGTCCTAGAATCTTGCCTTGCCTGACCATGAAAACACACTTTTCTGGGTTCAAGCAGACTTGATATTCTATACATTTGTCAAAGATTTGCCTGAGCTGTATATGTGTTTGTCTAATGTTGGAATGAGCGCAGAGATCATCAACGTAGACCTCTAAACTCTTCCTCAGGAACTCTTTAAACACGTGACACATCAATCTTTGGAAGGTTGCAGGAGCATTGGTAAGCCCAAATGGCATTACTCGAAAGGCAAATATGCCCCATTCTGTGGTAAAAGCTATCTTATGCTGGTCTTCCGGAGCAATGGCTACCTGATTGTAGCCCGAAAATCCATCAAGGAAGCTGTACACTTCCTTGCTTGCTACTCTTTCTAAGAGGTGTTCAGTGATAGGAAGCGGATAGTTATCTCGAATAGTGGCAGCATTAACCTTTTTCAAGTTAATGCACACACGTAATTTTCCATTTTTCTTGGGCACCACTACGATGGGGGATACCCACTCAGTGTGCTCAATTTCATAGATGAATCCAGCTTCTACCAGATGATATATCTCTTCTTTGATCTTGGCAGCATAATTATCATTGTATGTGTATGGCTTTTGCTTAGAGGGTTTGGCCTCTGAGGTCATGGGGATAGTGTGTGAGCATATGTCTGGGTCAACACCCTTCAAATCCTTGTAGCTCCAAGTGAATACATCTCTGTATTCTCTTAGCAAGGCTATCAATTTGCGCTCTTCTTCTTCCGTCAGGTCATGTCCTATGTAAGTGCATCTCTCCTCTCCTTCTTCTAGGGCTACCACTATTTTCTTGGTGGTTTCTTTGTTATCATAGGCCTCTCCTGATTGTGCCTCTCTTTTAGGCATTCTTATCATGATTCTCCTGACGTCGATCTCATACTTTTTAAAGTTTTCAGGGACCTCAAACAAAGATTCTTCCTCTTCTGGTGTGACTTCTCTCTTCTTTCTTTTCTTTCCTTCATCCTTAGAGGTCACTTGTGTGGTTAACCTCACATCATTAGTAAGCTCTTCGTGTCTCTGGGGTTGAAATTCTACTTCATAGAAGTATTCTTCATCTGATGCAAAAGGTGGGTCCATAATGATGGACTCTAGCTCGGAGTCACTTGCATCCTCAAATGCATCAGGGCTAGGTTCGCACTCCTCTAAAACTGCATCTCCCATGATTGGCTCTATGGAGAAAACTGATATGTCATAGCCATCCTCATCACAGTGTGGTGTCCATTGTTCTTCATTGATGGCTACATCCATTGTTGCTAAAATTTATGTCCAGCCGTGAGGTTCAAATTCTTCATCAGGGAATACAACAGGTGCATAGGCTGGGTCTTGAATTGATCTATGTGTCTCTTTCGCACCTACTCTCTTGCTTTTTCTCTCTTCTCTTCTTCTACTGCTACTTTGCACATCCATAAGTGGGTGTCTTCATGCATCCATGAGGATCCTGATCCTATGGAATGCACCGACTCGGTATCATCTTTAGCTCTATGGATAAGATTCCATTGGATAGGAGGACATCTCTATGAGAGTATTCTTTGAGATTAACCTTGGTCGTGACACCTAAGTGTTGCAAGTACAAGGAATTGGTTCCCCAATCCTGTACTACTTGCAACTGTCGCATAAATGGTCTTCCCAAAATCATCTCATAGGCATGATTTTTGCTAAAATCACATATAGCGAATGTGTGCTCAAACTCTACGCCACATGTAGTGAGAGTTATTCCTTCTAGCAAGCCTAAGGGTCTTTCTATGTGACCATCAGCCATCTGCAATTTCATTCTTGTTGGCCTGAGTGCTGGTTTGCCCCATCACTTCCATAGGGAAGTGGTAGCAATGGCAACTCCTGCACCAGAGTCTAGAATGGCCTTGGTTGTGTATCCTTGGTGGGTGATGGGAAGATAGGTGTTTCCTTCTTCACCTTCACTCATGTCTCCTATCTTATCTAGAGGAATTTTTGGCATTGTCCTATGAGAACCTACCTGGGAATGAGGTTTTGCTATCTCTGGTACTTGTTTGGCTACATGTTTCCATAGCTCTGGCCTTAGTTTGAGTAGCTCTTCTAAAGTGAGGTTGCACTGCACTTTAGTATTCTTTACTACCTCTGTATTCCTAGGTATTATTGAGTCTTCGTTTCTGACCATAACAGTGGGTGCTCTCATACAAGTGGACTTAGCTTCCCATGGACCTATGAAGTGGGGTAATTCATGTAAAGAATTAGACTCCAAGTCTAATCTCTCTTGAGACTAGGTGCTCTCCTGCTCTCCATAAATGGAGGGAATATCTTGTGGGAATTGATCATGTGCATCATCCACAAGTTCAATGGGAGGAGGGACTTCACTTTCTTTAGCCCATTTGTCTTCTTGAATCTCTCGTAGGAATTCTGGTGTGAACCGATTCATAGAAGAAGAGGTGTCTGGCTCCGTGGAGTTAGGCACATAAGCTTCCTGGGCAGGAAGGCTTACTCTCTTACTTGTCTTGCCTTTACTTGGAGGGGTGGGTTCCTTTTCTGATTGTGCAATTAACCTCTCCAATCTTTCTAGCAGTCCATCAAAGTGCAACTGCTTCTTAGCTGAACTAGAGATGTTGAAGAGGCGACTGGCTTCAAACATGGTTTGAGCCAATTCCACCATCTTAGCACAAATTTTGGTTCGTTCAAGCTCTAGTCTGCTCTAGGGTAACACTTTTCATGATCGGTTACATTTGGCCCTTCTTGGATTCTGGCCTGATATGCCTTAAGCATCATATTTAGGTCCTCAAGAGTGGGATCGGCTAGGACTAATCCTACTCTAGGGGGTGGTGGAGTAGCATGAGGCGGGTTGGAAGGTGATGGGTCGGATGGAGATGGGAATGGTGATGATGGAGTAGTGTGAGAGGGAGTTTGAGATGTAAGTTCAACTATCCTGGCTTTTGTTTCTCTTAGGCTTTCCTCGAGTTCACTCATTTTCTTAGCCCATTGCCTCTTCATTCTTTCTCTACTATCTTTCCAGGCTCTATTTCTCTTCTTGGTTATGCTCTCAGTTTCACTAGCCTCTGAGCTCTTTTCCTGGCCTACCCCTTGGTTTTGTTGCAATGCCTGAGCTCTAGTGACTACCTGTACTGGTGCAGTGGAAGTCACACTTCCTGTAGAGTCTACTACTAACCCAATAACATTGATAGGAGCAATTTTTGGCATATTATTGGGGTTTTTTGGACAATCTCGTAAGAGATGCCCCTTTCCACAATCTTGGCAAAAGCCTTGAATTGTCACTCGCTGGGGTTGTGTAGGTGGAGGTAAGGGGCAATCACGAATGAGGTGATCTCCGTGACATCTGTAGCATGGTCCTCTAGGGAATGGGGGTCTTACCTGCCTAGGTTGAGGTCTAGAGTTTGGGTTTGCGTACATGACATTCGTGTAATCTGGCTGCCAACTAGGTTCACTCGGTTCTTCACTATAGTACGACTCACCATGTTCAGGAGATCGCATGTAGTAAGCCTGGGGACTATCAATATGTGTAGAATCAAAGCTATGGTCACTGGGATCACTTTCTGAAAGCAATGGTGTTACTGGCACGATAGCTCTATTCAAATTCTCTTCTGTAGTTGCATACTTTACCGGAATTACATTAGCTGGGGCAGGGGGCTGTTGTGCTAACACAGGCTGAGGCCTTTGTTGCTTTTGGTATTGTGGTTGGTAGGTTTGTTGAGGCCTAGCATACTACTGCGGTGGGTACTGGTTCTGGTATCTTCCTTGTTGAGGGTATGGTTGTGGGTACATCTGCCTAACTGCTTGCTTATTGTAGGGGCAATCTTGCGCAGTGTGATTGGTGTACCTCCGTTCTATGGTGCAGTACTGGCTACTAGGATTTACTTGGGGTTGAGCCATAATGGGACATACATTCGCCATGTGGTCACCTCCACAAGTATAGCATCTTTTCACAGGGACAAATCTTGGGATCTGTTTGCTAGAGACACCTAATTTTTGAGCTACTTTCTCTGCTAATTCCTCAATAGATGTGGATTGTGTGGAAGAAAGGCTAGAAGAACTATCAGAATCTTTGTAGATTTTGGAAAGCTCTAACTCCTTCCCTAGGTTATCCTCGATGTCGATGCACATGCGTACACACTCTTCTATAGACCTAGGGTCCTTCAAGTACACATATGGCCTTAATTTGGTACTTAGCAATCCATCCAAGAATAAAGCCACTTGTTTGGCTGGTGTGGGTAACTCAGGGACAGGGCATCTCTCAAGATACTGCCTAAATCTTCTTCCTGCAAGTCTCACCGTCTCTTGAGGGGTCTGCTTGAAGCTATGTATCAATGAGGAAGTATTATGCCTTATGCCACTTTTAGAGAATTCAGTGATGAAAGCCTCTAGGAGTTGGTCTATGCTCCTGAACTGTCTCTCATTCAATGGTTGAAACCATGTAAGGGCTGTGTTCCTAAGGGTTAGACCAAAGGCATTATACTGCGTGAATAGGTCCTCAACTTGTTCAGCTCTCAAGACTTGCCTAAACTCAGCCACATGGTCATATGGGTCTCTTGTGCCATCGAAGTAGTTCTTCATGGACTTAACCAGCTGTGTAGGTCTCAAGGTTCTGGTGTGTTCCCTAGGCCTTGGTAGAGGGAAATCATCAGCATTCCTTTGGTTCCTTGGGGCTCTAAGTCCCTCAGGTTCCGCTCTATTTGTTTCCGTTCTCGTTCTTTCTCTCCCCGCTGGGTTGGCAAAGCTTACCTCAGGTCTATCTCTATGTCTATCTCTTTGAGCTCCATGAGCTTGGGATGTTCCAGCTCCTGGGTGACCAAAGGACACATTCGATCTTGGTTGGGGAAAAATAAATTCACCTTTCCAAGTGTAAGCATGCCTATCATTTTCTGTAACCACAAAGATCCTCTTTGAAGCATGATCTAAGTAGGTCACTCTGCCTGGGCTATCAGGATCTTTGAACTCATATATCATGAGTGTTCCTACCTCATTCGGCTGATCAAATCTATACCTCCAAAAGGCTTCATCAGTCTCTCGGTTCAGGAGTAGATCTATGCTCTTATTGTCCTGGGGAGTCCACTCCGGTGTGATAATCCTAGTGAGAACAGATTTGCCTCGGGGGGTTCTAGGTTCTACACCCATGTTTCCTTGCTCTAGGTCACCTATGTCTGTCTCAGGGATCACGTTTCCAAATTCGTCTGTCCTATCTGGATGACTGGTGACTACATATATGGTTCCTTCTTTGTCTAGGTATGCTCCATTTTCAAACTTGACAGCTGGATGTTCTAGTCCAATGGATTGGTCAGGGTTTTTAATTTGGACCACAGATCTTCCTAGGCCGTCCTCATAGATGCTAGCACCTAATCGGTTGTCCTAAGGTATTCCAGCTGCATCTTGTAGGGGCCTTCCACCCTATGGAAATATGGCACACCTGAACTACTTGTAGGTCTTTCCATACCGTGGGACATCTCTAACTCACTAGTTTCAGAGCTAGGGTAGTGCGAATAATGGCTCAACTACTGGGCCCAAGACCTAGCAGTATGATTGACACTAGCCTCTGAAGATCTAAGACTCTGTCTATCTCTTCCTAGGTGTCGTCCTGATCTAAGGTTCATATGCTTAGCTGAGCAACCCCAATTTTACCCAAGGTACAACCTTGTTGCTGAGTTCTTTTGTATCAGTCACTTGATTCTTTTTAGTTGATTATCGTGTTTATGATCTTGTCTGATATCACGTCGTCAGGAACACTTGAGTTAATTTCCGCACTTGAATGTTGATCGTCTCACGTTAGGTTCTTTTCCTTTAAAGTTGTCGGTCACACACAGGTTATCTCTTGACTTGAACTTGATTTCTTAGATAGTCTTGACTTGTCTCGTGCCTATCGTTGCCCTGACTTACTTCTAGCACTACTCGCACTTAGCCTAAGCTAGGGATTGATAGAGTGAGTTGAGAATCTTCCAACCTTGAGTTTCTCCCTTGGTTGCCCTTGTGTGCTCAAGAAGTGTGTTCCCAAGCTTGCACTTACTCTTGCTCTGATCGCCCTTTGATGCTCTCACTGAACCTGTACGAGTCCCAAAATTAGCTCAAGACTCAAATTCAAAAGACATAAGCAAGCACTTTCATTCATGTAGCTCAGATACCAATTAGCCTTTCGTCTTTATGGAAAACAATCTAGAGATCCCTTGGCTTTGTTCCCCCTGAATATGGTCACTTTCAAAATACTATATCTAATAATCTTGATATTAATTTCACCGTAAACAGTGGAAGTTTTAGTTGTACTCCCCACGAGCTTTCCAACAAGCCCAAGATCACCCCAAACGAATTTCGTATGAGGAAGTTATGACAATTCAGGGTTTTGGGGTTAAAACAGGGCTCAAACAGGCTGACAAATCCCAGGATTTTTCTCAAAACACGCTTGTAGGGACCTCACAAATCACTAATTGGTTGACAAGTATGCCAACAATTACCCCAAAACTTGATATTAAAAACCCTAGAAATTTGGCCGAAAAAGCCTATCAATTGCGATCGACAGGTCTGTCAATCGCGATTGACAGAGGTGTCCGTCGGGGCCTGTCGGTCGCGATCGACATGTCAATCGTGATCGTCAGTGTCAATCGCGATCGACAGAGTCGGTCGTGTGTCTTGTCAATCGCGATCGATGGTGTCAATCGCGATCGACACGTTTTTCGGGATTTTCACTGTAATTTCAGTCGATCGGGGATGTGTCCATCACGATGGACACGTGGCAATGCGAGAAATTCAGTCAATCGCCAAAATTCAGTCAGTCGCAATCGACGGTGTCAATCGCAATCAACAGAGGTGTCGGTCATGGCTATCGGTCGCGATTGACGGTGTCAATCGCGACTGATAGGGTCAGTCGGTCGTCTCTATCGGTCGCGATCGACAGAATCTGTCGATCGTGGCTGTCGATCGCGATCGACAGTGTCAATCACGATTGACAAAAAAACACGGAATTTTTTAGTTTTTTCTAGTGATTTGGAATGTGCTCCTTGTGCATGTCATGGTGGTGCACTTTGTTTTACCAAAAGGTGAAATTTTCTATCGATCTCGATCGACAGAGGTCTGCGACATAGAGACAGTTCCGAGTTCGTCCGTACCTACGCAGCGTGCTGGAGGGGATGATACAGTTGTACCTGCAAGATCACTCAGAAAACATGCAAAAAGCAATGCACACAATTCGCTCTCTTGCTCTCTCTCACAAGTGAAATGAGGGACATGAGGAAGAAGGTGATATGATCAAAAACTGAAATTTTTCGCGATGGTGGAGATGGAGGTGGGGGGTGGTGAGGATGATGATGAAGTAAGAAAAAGAAAAATAAAGAAGAGTAAAGAAATTACCTACAACGCCAACGTCTCAAATCTACGTCTTACCATTACACGCTCGTCCTCAAAGCTCGATCCCCGGCAACGGCGCCAAAATTTGGTGTAGCTCAGTGATGAGTAGCACCTCCTTTAATGTCAATCCGGGAAGAGGTGAGAATGGTATGATGACCTCGAGCAAGTGAAGGCACAAGTGCGTGAGTGAGAAGCACACAAACATGCACACACATACACACACACGTGCACATTCTATTACAAGCTACCCTAAAAAATGAGCTCTCTAGCTCTATTTATAGTTTTTGACTAGGCTTTGGCCGTGTCCAGACCTAGTGTCCGGCCTAGTTAAAAATTAGGTTCTAGGCCCCATTTGAAGGCTCAAATGGAGTCTAAAAATTATGAAAACTGGTAGGTAGCTACTTCTAATGCTCCTCAAGCTCAAGGACTCCTTGGCTTGCACAAAATGGAGCTACAAAAATATGAAATGGTATTTACAATGGCTTTTAGTGATGAAAATCACTATTTTTGTAGGGGTTTCCTCTAACGATTTGACATACATATCTTCAAGCTTCCTACTTGCTCCTTCTCCTTATGTGTCCACCTCTTTGATATGCTTTAGCTTCCTGAAAAAATAATGGCCTACTTGCCCGATCTTCTTTGACTACTATGTCTGCTTGTACCTTCTCTTCGCTCCGACTCCCTTCGTTGGCTTCCTTGTCTTGTTAGTCCTTCAATTCCTTGACTACTGCTAACAACAGGGTTCCTCATAACTACCAATGCACCTTGAGTCTCAGTGAAGATGATGGTGATAGAAGACTGACCAACACCCAAATCAGTCATAAGGCATCTGAGCCACACACACTCAACGGTCACTGTGAAAGCTACCCTATACTCAGCCTCACAAGTGGAAGTGGCCACAATAGGCTGCTTCTTTCTCAACCAAGATATACATAAGCTACCAAGCATGAAGCAAAAGCCACTAGTGGACACACGAGTGTCATAGTAGCCAACCTAGTTAGAGTCAGAAAAAGCATGTAAATATGATGGTAGTGATCCCCACTTTCTATAAAACAATCCAAGTAGCCGGGTACCACTCAAGTAGTGAAAGATGCACTTAGCCTCTTGCTAATGCTTGATACCTAGGCAATGCATAAACCTGCTCATCTGTGAGACAACAAACTGAATATCTGGCTGATTAATGCATAAGTAAATCAAGCATCCAACAACGTGCTGATAGAGAACAACATCAAATGCATCTCTAGCATCATGAAGACTCAATCGTAAACCTCTCTCCATAGGAGTGGCCATAGGTTTGCAGTCTTCAAGGCCAAAATGCTGCAATAGTATCTCAATATATTTCGTTTGACACAAAGCTATTCCACCATCAACTTGCATAAACTAAATGCCCAAATAATGATGCAAATGCCCCAAATTAGACATCTCAAATGAGGCATGCAAATCAGCCCTAAAATCCTCAATATTCTCTTCATGAGGACCAGTGACCAACATGTCATCAACATACACAACAATGATGAGAAGCACATCATTAGCATGTTTAACATATAAGGTGCTTTTAGTTGGACTATTCTCAAAACCATGTGCAATCAGATAGGCATGTATCTTTTCATACCAAGCACATGGTTCTTGCTTTAAACCATATAATGCCTTCTTTAACCTGCACATCTTGTTTTCATGCCCTTTTTGCACAAAGCCATGGGGTTGAAAAACATACACTTATTCATGCAAATCACCATTCAAAAATGCATTTTTAATGTCCAATTGATGTACATTCCAACCATGATGAGCTGCAAGTGCACAAATGCTATGAACAGTAGTCATTCAACAATTAGGAGCAAAGTTCACATCAAAATCAATGCCTCTTTCCTGAGCATAACCCTTTGCAACAAGCCTAACCTTATACTTGTCAACTATTCCATCAGGCTTACACTTCAGCTTGTATACGGCAAGAGAACAGGGATTACGACCACCACGTACTAGAGAGATGAATCTCCTCCCAATCAAATGCCTCTATATATAGCTCTCTCTAGGGGATTGCCTTCTTGGGCAGGTGGATACTAGCTAGCCAAGTGTCAGCCATGTAACTACATGTGCACAATGTGTCCGAGTTAGCCAGGAGTTAACTCCAGTGGATGCTTCTAGAAGGTTCTAGAGCTCTTTGGGCAAAATACTCTCCCCATGTACCCCATGGGGGTTGAACCCAAGACTTCCTCCTTCACACCCTTGAGTCTTAACCACTAGGCTAAGTGGATTACTTGTTCACAAGAGCACAAGACCTCCAAGTCTAAACCCGAGATCTTTGGTCATACACACGGATGACCAAACGGTGTCCGATTTCAGATCCGTCTGAACCGATCGGATCCCTAGATCACAGAATTACTTTATTACATACTTTTCCCCTTGGAAAAATATTTTCATCCTAAAAAATAGAGCTATATATCTACTGTAGGCAACCCCCGAGCCTCATGTTCTAAAACTGGAAGAAGATGGTCATGTTCTAAAACTGGAAGAACATGTCTCATCTCTGTGGTGGTGTCCCTGCCCAGATGATTCAAAACACTGTCTCAAGTTGCACTTTGATGAACTGGACAAAGTACAAATCAGTGAAAGAATAATAAGGGTGGATCTAAACACATCCCTGTCCAATTCACAGTTTCTAGATGTGCGATCTAGGCACAAACATGTGAACTAGGTGGATTCAAATTACTAGTCCATTTCTAGGCATAACTGGTGCATGGACTTAGTAATGAAGGTGGGATTTTTATCCATTGCAAGACTTTGAGAAATCTTGAGTCACTTGAATTTGTTTTGGAGAACTTGAAATTTGGTTGTCTCAAGCATCTATCTTAGATGTTTGTACAATGGTTTAATTTGATCCAACAGTTACTTGATTTTTTAACCCGACTAGAGGACTACTTTGTCCTAATGAGTTTAAAAATCCTATGTAAATTGCAAGAGAAATTTACTATAAAGTAAGCTAAATACTAAGAGAGTACATTTTCATATCTACTTGCAAACAACATGCCCTTCTATCATGCAAATGCATATGCTCACATGCGTATGCATGCATGTTCTTTGCATGCCCAAAAAATAATGCAACAATCATGCATGAGCTTGATGCATGAATTTTCCTTGTACTAAGAATGTATATCATGCAATCTTGATGCATGTATATCCTTTCCTTTGTTCTAATGCACTATGATATAAAAACATATCCTTGTGGCGCAATAAAAATCTTACTCAATGGAAAGGAAATCTGGAATTAAACTACCAAACTACATTCTTTGATGCACAAGGATTCTTTTTTTTTTAACCAAGTCTTTCCTTAATGCAAACTAATGCTTGGAATGAGAAGCGGATTGTTTTCATTATCCTAATCTAGACTTAATCGATTGAAATCTTGGCTATTTCAATGTACATCTAGGATTAAGTGTAGACTAACGAAAACAAGATAAATCAAGCATTAAGGTCAAGTAGAAACTGGAAAATACTTAGCTTTGATCATAGCTTCGTCCATCCTCTAATCCTTGGGAAGAGCCGTTCTCCATCCTTTGGTCCATGAGGAAGAATTACATACTCCTCCTTGAAGACCATTGCTTCCACAGATGGCAAATTCCAATGCCCTTCACTTGATGGAGTGGCAAAGTCACTTCCTTTGCACTTGATGCAGAAAACTCAAGAGAATTCGGGTTAGAGATAGCTTCTCAACTCAGGTTTTGTTGTAGAAATAGGTAAGAAAATTGATCCTGGCTGAGCTCCTCACGAAGGCACGATGGTCTTGTAGATTAAGAGGAAGACTCCTCCTAAACGAGGTTACAGATTCAAGCCTCCTCTGTCCCTTTGAAAGTATCAATTGTCTTTTTGATTGCTACCTACAAATTAGGAGTGGGAATTCTTATATGCTCTAGAAAGCATATTGGGCTCGTGGTGAAGACAGAAGTCCTTTCTTGATAGCGTCTCACATTCGAATCCCGATGAATATACGCAGATAAAACCTTCTATGCTATCAGCAGCATGAAGTCGACTTGGTGTTATGGATACAATGGAGTCTTGCACACTGGAGGTCGCATGTTCGAATCCCATGCGCCACCGACTGCAGATTGCAACATTTTTGTACACTCCTATTGTGCGTGAAGATGAGATCTACATGTCTTTCCTTGAGAACATGGTCACACAAGAGATATGTTCTCTTGGATAAGGGAAAGGCTCTGTCAGGGGAGCACTAGATTGTGCTCTCTGACTACAATAGACAAGATTTCTGAAATATACTTCTGATTACAAGAATACCCACGTAGGGAAAATAGCACAGGAATATGTAGCTGATACAAGAAGTCCCACAACCCGGGACCGTAGGTATAGATAACTTAGCTAGAGATGATACAGGAGATCCCACAACCCGGGATCGTAAGTATGGAACAAGATCTCTGGATTACAAGAAATCCCCTCTGGGAGATGGACTAGATACAAGGAAGATCTCCTACCACGAGATTACAAGAGGACAAGACTAGATGTCCAGGATACAAGACTAGACAGGACTGGAACAAGGAACAAGACAAGAACATGAACTGGAACTTGGAGAGTACTTACTTGGTGGTCATGACTCCTTGAGCTCCCAAGAGTGGTATTGGCAAGACTGATTATGAATGTGGCCAACCCCTCGTTATATAGGTTTTCAAGGGTGGCTCATGAAAGGCGGTTACGAATTGATGATGTCATCGATGATGTCATCAATTCAAAACATGAGCTCTGGATATCCGAATCAGGAAAGTAGATAGTCGATCTTAGGGTTTTGGCACGTTCTAGATGCAATGGAAGCATTGGTTTCTCTTAATTCTGAACCAATCATGAGATACAGGGTTCACATGGAATCTAAGGTTCAGGATGGTTTCCTTTGTCCATGACATCACCTCCCCCTCAAGCGACGAGTTCCACGAGGAGCGGTCATGTTATGTGGTCTCGGCTTCATTGGATTTCTCTTATGGAATTCTGGAACCTTGATTGGTGCTCTCTGAAGGTTTTCTGTAGGTTCCCAAGTACGATCACTGATGTCATACCCTTTTGTTTTGCAAATACTGTAAAGCAAATGATCATGTCATAAAGGATTTTCCAAAACTGGCTACAAAAGAGGCAAAGAAAAAAGAGGTTCGAATGGTTATTGCAGAGGCCTTTACACCAAAAATAGAGTCTACTAATCTAGTGCAGAATGAAGAATGGGCATTTACTATTGTTTGCAGTTTTGACCCTTCTTCTCCTAAAGAGTGTATGTTCTGCAATAGACTCAGATGTTTGGTACTTTAATAGTGGGGCAACCAAACATATTACCTCGCAACATAGTTTCTTCACTTCACTCGAGCTTGCCCCTATAAGGAATATTGTCCCATGCACAAACAACTCCTCTTATCCTGTCATGGGAGTCGGTAAGATCATTCTGACTACTGCTGATGGTAGTTCTTTTACATTGTCAGATGCTTTATTTGTGTCAGGGATCAAGAAGAATTTGTTATCAGTTTGAGCTTTAGCCAAGATTGTATTGGTTGTGAAATTTGTTGATGATAGATGTACAATTCATCATCTGTCAAATGGTTATGTGATTATTGCTTTTGGCATTTTATGTCGTGGGCTGTATAAGCTCATAGAGTATGAAAAATCTATGAATGATTCAGCATGAGCAATACATGATTCTCAGGCTATGTCAGATGCAAAGCTTTGGCATATGCTTTGGTCATATGAATTTTGCTAGTTTGCTATGCCTGCAGAAATCTAAAATGGTGTTCTCTTTGCCCAAACTTGAGGACCAAGTAAACATGTCTGTGAAGGCTTTATTTTGGGCAAAATGCAACGTTCCTCCTTTCCAAAAGATGGTTCAGTTCGAGCTACTAAAAAATTGCAGCTTGTTCATAGTGATGTCTATGGTCCTATGCAGACACCCTCTTTTGGAAACTATATTTACTTCGTGAATTTCATTGATGATTTTTCTAGGCATCCGAGGGTATATCCACTTAAAGCAAAGTCCCAAGTGTTTATGTGCTTTAAACATTTTTTTGGTTTTGGCTGAAAATCTGTCAGCATGTAAAATGGGCACCCTCTGTTGTGATCCAAGGGGGAATATATGTCTTCTGACTTTAATGCATTTCTAGCTCAACGTGGGATAAAACATCAGTGTATAGTGTCATATACACCTCAACAAAATGGAGTTGCTAAACAGAAGAACAGGTCACCCATGGAGATGGCGAGGTGTATTGTCAAGAGTCAGGCTTTACCACATAGTTCTAGCTTGAGGTTGTCATGTGTGTAGCATATGTACTTAAAAGGTGTCCCACTTAAGCATAAGAGTCTATCACTCCATACGAGGCTTGGCATGGTTGTAAGCCATCTATTGCTCATCTGCGTGTTTTTGGTTGTCTGGCATATGCATTAGTGCCTGAACAACAACACAGGAAATTGGATGATAAAGCACTGAAATGTATTTTTGTTGGGTATAGTTCTGAAAGCAAAGGCTATTGTCTGTATCATCCATAGATAAAACACATTTTGGTTAGCGGTGATGTTGTTTTTGTGGAAGATGCTATTCATCCACTACTTTCATATACTAAGGAGACATCAGTTAGCTCCAAAGACATGTATGATACTTTGCTGCCTCTTTTTACAAGTGGACAATCTAGTGCTATTCCTAATAAGGAAATTTCTTAGCCTTTATAGGTTTCATGTGATGATGTAGATCATTCTATTTCTGATGCAAATTTACATGATGCACTTGTTGATGAGAAAGCTAATATTGAGGAGGCAAAAACTATGCCAAAATGGCCAGTGCAGACTTTATGTGATAGCAAATTAGATGCACCTCTATCATATCATACTTGTTCAGGCTCTCATAGTACCTCTTTTGCATCAGATTGCTATGCTATGGCTACCTCTAGTCTCTATGATGAAAATGAGCCTGTTTCATTTGATGAAGCTCAAAATTCTAAAAATTGGATGGCTGTTATGCAATCAGAATATGATGCTATCTTGAGAAATGGTATATGGTCTTTATGTGACTTGCATCCTGGTAAGGACATTGGCACCAAGTGGGTATATGTAATAAAGTAAGTCTGTGATCTAGGGATCTGATCGGTTCAGACGGATCTGAAATCGGACACCGTTTGGTCATCCGTGTGTATGACCAAAGATCTCGGGTTTAGACTTAATAGGAGGTCTTGTGCTCTTGTGAACAAGTAATCCACTTAGCCTAGTGGTTAAGACTCAAGGGTGTGAAGGAGGAGGTCTTGGGTTCAACCCCCATGGGGTACATGGGGAGAGTATTTTGCCCAAAGAGCTCCAGAACCTTCTAGAAGCATCCACTAAAGTTAACTCTGGCTAACTGGGACACTTGGCGCACATGTAGTTACATGGCTAACACTTGGCTGGCTAGTATCCACCTGCCCAAGAAGGCAGTCCCCTAGAGAGAGCTATATATAGAGGCATTTGATTGGGAGGAGAGTCATCTCTCTAGTACGTGGTGGTCGTAATCCTTGTTCTCTTACATTGGTATCAAAGCTAGAGCTTTCATGGAGACCTTTGATAGCTCATCATCTTCCTCATAAGCTCTCATAGCGTCTCAAGATCTCGTGTGAGGCTACTTCCTTTTCTCGTGAGGGTTGTAGATTATCCCGAATTTTTCTTGGCGGCATAATTCAAGATGGCGATTGCAAAAAGGGATGAGATGTTTGGAGCCGGGTGGATGCAAGTTTTGAACTCATAACCTTGCACTTCACAGAGCTTCTTCATATCCACCCTGCCATGGGGCCGCTGGTACGAGCATTTACTAATTGTATGTATAATATGTAAATAGCCACGGCAGAATCTCGCATGTTAGAAGCAAAATATACGCTTCATCTCTGACGGCGTTCATGATTCGAACTCGTGACCTGTATAAAAGTAGGTTATTCTTATAGCCACGAGACCAAGGCTCATCCGTGAATCTGAAGTGTCGTCTGCGAAATTCATACTGATAAGACCTTCATCATCACAATAGAAGAAAAGGTTCGATCGGCTGGAGTCATGGACAACATCACAATCAAGAGAAAAGAAGTCTGGCTACGCGATGCAAATTTGATCCCGTGACCTCCCACGGGTGGAGCCTGTCATGGACAAAGGAAACCATCCTGAACCTTAGATTCCATGTGAACCCTATATCTCATGATTGGTTCATAATTAGGAGAAAGCAATGCTTCCATTGCATCGGGAACATGCCAAAACCCTAAGATCGACTGTCTACTTGCCTGATTCGGATATGCAGAGCTCATGTTTCGAATTGATGACATCATCGATGACATTATCAATTCGTAGCCGCCTTTCATGAACCACCCTTGAAAACCTATATAAGGAGGGGTTGGCCACATTCATAATCAGTCTTGCCAATACCAGTCTTGGGAGCTCAAGGAGTCGTGACCACCAAGTAAGTACTCTCCAAGTTCCAATTCCTATTCTTGTCTTGTTCGTTGTTCCAGTCCTGTCTAGTCTTGTATCCTGGACATCTAGTCTTGTCCTCTTGTAATCTCATAGTATGAGATCTTGTCGAGTTCTTCCTTGTATCTAGTCCATCTCCCAGAGGGGAGTTCTTGTAATCCAGAGACCTTGTTCCATACTTACGATCCCGGGTTGTGGGATATCCTGTATCATCTCTAGCTGAGTTATCTACACCTACGGTCCCGGGTTGTGGGACTTCTTGTATCAGCTACATATTCCTGTGCTATTTTCCCTACGTGAGTATTCTTGTAATCAGAAGTATATTTAAGAAATCTTGTCTATTGTAGTCAGAGAGCACAATCTAGTGCTCGCCTGACATTTTGGCAAGATTAGCTTCCATCCAAGACCAATCATCATGGAGAATGCTTATGAACAGATTGTAGCATCACTTCAGAGTCTCCAACAACAAGTCGAAGACCTAACTCATCGACAGACACAAATCGAGATGGGACATCCAGGGCATGTAGGTGCACTCCTCCAAGAATTACAAGAACGAATCGGGAGTCTTCAGACAAATCAAGGGAGTATGCAAGCAAATCAAGGGAGTGTGCAAGCAAATCAATGACCTAGTACATCCTTCATGAGGGAACCCAAGATCTGCATGCCAGAAAAGTTCGATGGTGATCGCAAAAAGTTCTGCGGATTCTTGCAACAAGTCAAATTGTACATCCGTATGCAGCCTGATAGATACCCTGATGATGCATCCAAGGTCGGTTTTATTGGAACCTTGCTCTACGGTCAAGCATTATCATGGTTCGCCCCAATCTTGGAGAAGGATATGACCGTACTTCATGACTATGAGGGGTTTCTTAGAGAGCTCATTGCCACATTTGGAGATGCAGACACGAGTCGAGTGGCAGAAACAAAACTTCGGAAGCTACGTCAAGGTAACCGCCCTGCCTCTACCTACACATCAGAATTTAGGCAGTTGATATGTGACCTCACTTGGCATGAAGATTATTTCATAAGCCAATTTACATGGGGCTTAAGGGATGATGTGAAGGACCTTCTACTCACGATGCCAGAGGTGAAGACATTGAATGAATACATCAACCAAGCCATTCAATGTGATAACCGCCTTTTTGAAAGGAAACAAGAAAAACAAGTAGAAGGAAGACCTTGCCAATGGAAACCTTTCCAGCCTACTCCGAGAGATGAGTCCATGCCCGAACCTATGCAGATAGATGTAACTAGGTTCCAGCCTCTAACACCATAAGAGAAACAAAGAAGGAGGGATAACAAGTTATGTCTATATTGTGGAAACCCTGGCCACATTGCAGTTAATTGTCCCAACAAGAGAACGAACTCCAAAGTCGCAGCCACCCTTGTAGAGTAGGGAAACGAGGAAGTCCAGTTGTAGAAGAGACCATACAACTGGACCATGATATAAGAAAGGATCTCATAATTCCATCCACACCCGTAGAAACATGTCTTGCCTCTGTCAAGTTAATCATGTCTAAGAAGACCCTTTCCCTTATGGCTTTGGTAGATTCAGGAGCCTCCTCATGTTTCATTGATGAAGGACTCATTAAGAAACATGGAATTCCAGTAGTTCGGAAGAACAGACCAGTAGTATCTAAAGTAGTAGATGGACGGCCTCTAGCATCGGGTAATATAACCATGGAAACCATACCACTAAGAGTACACCTTGGTGACCATGATTCACACATATGTTTCAATGTAATATCGAGTCCAGTAAATATGGTTATCATCGGAATGCCGTGGTTAAAGAAACATAATCCAAAAACTAATTGGGAGAATAATAAAATCACCCCTCGAGGTATCCAAAAGAACCCAACATATGTCGGAGCCAAAGCCTTCATACATGCAGTAAGGAAGGAACCAACATATATGATCTATGCCATACCAACTCAAGAATCCAAGAAAGATGATCCAATGGAGCTACCCAATCAGTACAAAGGCTTTGAAGATGTTTTTGAAAAGAAGAATGCAGACATCCTTCCAGAGCATAGACCCTATAATTGTACCATAGAGCTTCAAGAGGGAGCACAACTGCCCTTTGGACCAATCTACAGACTATCCTCGGAGGAACTTATAGAACTACGCAAGAACATTGATGAGAATCTAGCGAAGGGGTTTATCAAACACTCAAAGTCTCCAGTAGGAGCTCCTATTTTATTTGTAAAGAAGAAGGATGGGACTCTCCGGATGTGGTGTAGACTATAGTGGATTGAATAAAGTCACTATAAAGAACAAATACCCTCTACCAAGCTCTTGGAACGCCTTAGAAAAGCAAAATTCTTCACGAAGATTGATCTTCGAGGAGCTTACAACCTTTTCAGGATCAGAGAAGGAGACAAATGGAAGACAACATTTCGGACAAGGTATGGCCATTTTGAATATGTAGTTATGCCATTTGGTCTCACAAATGCTCCAGCTTTCTTCCAACATATGATGAATGATATCTTTCGAGAATATTTAGATGATTTTGTTGTAATATACCTTGACGATATCTTGATATTTTCCAAAAATCTAGAGGATCATGAATGTCATATAAAGATAGTCCTAAAGAAACTAAGAGAAAAATGATTATATGCGAAATTGGAGAAATGCTTTTTCCATAAGACAGAAGTGGAATTTTTAGGATACATTGTATCAGATAAAGGAATTTTTATGGATCCTAGGAAGATTGATACAATCCTTGATTGGCAACCACCTTCATGTGTTCAAGATGTACAATGTTTTTTGGGAATTGCCAATTTCTACAGGATATTCATCAGAGATTACTCCAAGATAGTGACACCTCTTATCAAGCTTACAAGGAACTCCAAATTCTCATGGACCGAAGAAGCAGAAAAGGCCTTTCAGACCTTGAAATCAGCATTAACTACCGCTCCAATTCTAGTTCATCCTGATTCCAGTAAGCCCTTCTTCCTTGAGACAGATGGATCAGACTTTGCTCTAGGGGCCATTCTTTCCCAATATGGAGATGATGGACACCTACATCCAGTTGCATATCATTCAAGGAAGTTTTCCCCTCCAGAAATTAACTATGAAATTCATGATAAAGAACTTCTTGCCATAGTAGATGCGTTTGATACATGGCGTCACCATCTAGAAGGAGCAGCTCATAAAGTCACTGTGTATTCATATCACAAGAACCTAGAGTATTTTATGACCACCCGGATTCTCAATAGAAGGCAATCTCGATGGAGTAACTTTTTATCCAGATTTGACTTTGTCATCACATACCGTCCAGGACGTCAACAATGTCAGTCCGATGCCCTGTCCAGAAGATCTTATCGTGCACCAAAGAAGGGTGAAGAGGCCTTTGATCAACAACAGAGTGTATTACTCAAGCCTGAGCATCTCTAGTTTGCAGATATCTCTTCAAGCCATCATGAAGATTCAACCTTGAATGAGTTGATCCGTGAGAATCTACCACAGGATAAATTGTTTTGTAACGTTAAGCAGAAAGCTCAAGAAGGAAAATTCCAAGAATTAAACGAATTTTAGGAAAAGGATGGATTACTACTCTATAAGAATCTATTGTATGTCCCTCCAGGAAAGCCCAGGATCCAAGTACTTCAAAAATGCCATGAAAACCTTGTAGTAGGACATTTTGGAGTGAATAAAACAATAGAACTCATATCAAGGGACTTTTGGTGGCCTCAGATGTGGAAGGAAGTCAAAGAATACATTCGAACCTGTGATACTTGCAATAGATCTAAGGTATCCCGACATAAACCTCATGGCCTCTTGCAAACTCTACCTATTCCAAAAAGGCCATGGGCTTCATTGTCTATGGATTTCATCACAGATCTACCAAAGTCAGATAAGTATGATGCCATTCTTGTTATTGTGGATAGATTTACAAAGATTTCACACTTCATTCCAACTACCAAGGCAATCATTGGTGCAGCCACTGTTAGACTTTTTCTCAGGTTTATATTTAGGCTTCTTGGATTGCCTGATGACATTGTCAGTGATCGAGGTCCACAGTTCATATCTAGCTTTTGGAACAGTCTTTGCAAGCTCCTTGGTGTTCAAGTTAAACTATCTACAGCAAATCATCCACAGACTAATGGACAAACAGAACGGGTGAATCAAGTCCTGGAGCAATATCTCCGTTGTACTAGCAACTATCATCAAAATGATTGGTTTGAGCTTTTACCCTTTGCAGAGTTTCCTTATAACAATAGTGTTCATGCATCTACCAAGCAAACTCCCTTCTTTGCAAACTATGGACAACATCCAAGGATGGATATACAACTCTCAAATCATGTCAAGAACCCAGCTGCTAGAGACAAGGCCCAGTACCTGATGGACATTCACAAAGAACTCAAGGAAGATATCCAGAAAGCTCAAGAACAATATAAGTACTATGCAGATCAACATCGTGTCCAGAATCCATAGTATCAAATTGGGGATAAAGTATGGTTACTCAGAAACAATTTGCAAACCTGAAGACCTTGTGCAAAGTTAGATCATCAAAGATTTGGTCCATTTAGCATCTTGGCCAAGATTAATCCAGTTTCAAGCTCCAGCTACCAAGTACTATGAGAATACATCCAATTTTCCATGTATCCATGTTGGAACCATATCAGATTTTACCATTGAGGGGGGAGAGACCTAGTCCTTCACCACCTATCGAGATTGATGATCATGAAGAATTTGAAGTCGAGCATATCCTAGATTCCAAAATATCCCGAGGAAGATTGGAATAGGAATAGCCAAGAAAGCTTGATCTGCAACATGCATAATGGACCTATTCTGCCTAGACTGATTTTCCTACAATAGAACAGAGACTAACTTCTCAAATGTTAGGCATTTGGATTGCCTTTCATCATCAAATGAAGAGTAGAAGCGAAACTCTAGTATGAATTAGGAAAGCCATTCAAAAGAGTCTCATTCAAGCTTTTCGTTTCCTAAGATCATATTTTGTTCCTTTGATTCAAGTCATACTTTTAGATGAAGCTTTAGAGCTTTCAATCTTTGCAGTTTAATTTCAAACTCCTAGGAGTTAAACTTTCTTTATTTCTAGATCCCAAACTTGATGTTGTTTACTGACAGATATAATTTTTGCTCTTGATGGAAAAATTCTCCTTTCATTTTAGAGGATAATTGAAGAAATTCCTATTTCCAAACATTATCTTCTTAATGTGGGTAGTTGGATTATGAGCCCCTTTTTCTTTTGGCTATCAATGAAATATATTTAATGGGAATCAGTTTTCATTGTCCCATACCACTGGGTTCTTCATCTAATCTGCATAGCTACATCTCTATACCTTTTTATCTCACCTTCTTTGTACCCCTTAATTCTCCCTAAATCATGTCCTATGACTTATGGTGCCAAAATGTAAGAGAAAGCAATAAGATGCTTTTTTTTTTAATAATGGAAGTTCGGCCTTAGCCCTTCTCCTAGACTTGTATTAAATAAAAGGAAAAGAAAAGTACAAGTGAAGGGGACTAGTGCCTACGAGACACCCCCAAGTCTCCCAAGTCCTTTGGAAGATTTGGCGAGAAACATGTGCATATAACTTTGGCGACTCCCCCAAAGAGTGGTCGATTGAGAAATCGTTGTTCCTCCTCGGTAAAAGAATCGCCAACTCTAAGAATCCCCCCCCCCCCCATTTAAGGCATCATAAAGTGATCCTTTTGATCAACAACAAGGTTAAATCCCAGTGGGACCCAGATGAGGGTGATGAGAGGATGATTAACCTTCTTTGTGATGCCATCAAAGCACATCAAAGCAGTAAGATGCTTGAGTGCACCATAACTACTTTCACTTATCTCTAAAGAATGTCCGATTGACCATTCAATGTGGCATGATTGATCTCATCAAACTTAAAATTTTATTTGATGTTCAATCCACTTGGTGCTTTGTCTTTTCAATCTTCTCTTTTGTCAAATAAGAGATAAGACTAGGTCTTTCTCTATTAGATTCCTTTTCTAGATCCCTTGTTCAATTTTTTACCCATGCGTTCTATTTGGGGATCTAACTATTATGCTTCACACATGAAATCTTTTCCCTTAGGTTTTTACTATTGGAATAAAAGCTTATGTTGTGCTATCCCATGATGGGGTGCATCTCCCTTTTGTATATAGGAGAGACTCCATTTCTAGTTCATTTCCATTCCATTCCATTTTATATCATATCTCTTTGTATTTGGGTACCTCGCCATTTTCTTCTACCTCTATATTCATTCTCCTCCAAGGGGAATTATCCCACATATGATGTACTTTGGACAACCCACTCCAACTCTATATAAGGAGGGCCTCTCCCCCATTTGTTCTTGGTTAGAAACTTGAGGAGCCTACGCCATGCTCTTGGCAAGCTCACTCTAATCCATGTGAGTTTTTTCATTTCACGATCTACTCAGTTTTGAGTCTCACACTCTTTCTTTTAATGAGTACACTTTTCTTTTCATTTTGCTTCCACACATGTACACTCTACATGATATGAGAGCGCAACATCACGACAGTAAAACAACAACCATGGCTTCCAACCACAACACTAAAACAATCAAAGAATAACTCATGGAATGTTTTTTAAGGTAATATCATACAATATTTTTTATATAAGTTTATTATGGTTTTTATTCAGTTTAAAATAGTTTTTATTTTCATTGATGTAAGTATTTACTATCATCAAAGTTATCTTTCATTGATGTAAGTATTTACTATCATCAAAGTTAAAACATGGAGTGAACTCAATACAATGGGAAGTGGCTTATTATAAACATTGTAAACTTATAAATGATCTTAATTATTTATATATGATTTTAATTATTTTTGTAGGTTTTTGATCATCCAAAATCTAGTCATTGAACCTTCATATGAATTTTATTCAATCATGAAAAATCTATCTCTTCAATCATCCAAAATCAGGTCACCGAACCTTCATGTGCACATAAATCGAGTAACCCAAAATTTATCTTCGGTCATCCAAAACCCAACCACCGAACATCCATTTCCTCTTGATACACTTTTTGGGTGACCCAAAAAGTGAGCTTTGATCACCAGAAAACATGTCCATGTGCTATCCCTATGAGCCTATGAACAAAGCAAATCTAGCTTCAATTTTGCAAACATCCATGATCCAACTCTAAAAGCTCAACCTGCGCTGATCAGCCATCTCTCACGGACAGAGACAAAGCGAGAGAGAGAGTGAGAGACAGACCGTCAAAATACAACACTGGTTACTAGTAAAGTGGAATTTGTCGCCACTTAATATTGGCTGTCTCCCCTTAGTATTGGCGCCGTGTGGATTCTGATCTCGCGTATAAGGCGATTGGCGCCGTCTGGATTCTGACCTCACACATGATGTCAAAGTAGAAACGTCTTATTTTTTTTGAACCCTCATATGATTTTTAGCTTGTGAGTCACATCGCATAGTGTGAATCAATGATGTCATGCGCAATCTTGCTTATAAAGAATTTCGATCCACACACTCAGACTAAACCTCAACAAAAAGAGATTAAATAAATACAAAGTTACTTAACGTGGCGCATATAATGTGGGATCGGGCTTCACACTCATTTTTCGCAGTATCTATCATAATTTGCTCCATGCTCATCTTTGTGCCCTTTCTTTTGTATTTTTCCAAGGATTTCAACCTCAACTTTGGTACATTGATAAGTCATCAATTGTGTTTCCATACGTACTTGGCTATTAATTTAGCACTCAAGTTGGCACCTGTCATTGTAATCACTAAGGTTCCAGCCCTCTTTTTGCCCAACTTACTTTGTACTTTGGCAAAGGTTCTCTTGTATTCTCAAAAAGTTTTTCTCACCCTCTCTCCAAGGGTCACATCATTTGGCACTAAGTGCCCCATGTTCTTCTAGCATCACAAATATAAAGAAGATAGTGTGAGTGTGTGCGCACTTGTGGGTTGGAGGCTAGTCTAAACTCACCCACAAGCTCTCTCAAATTCCTAAGCCTACTCTAAGGCTAACTTGTGTGCATCAGGCTATTCTAAGCCCCCCTGTCCAAGGTGTCTATCTCGGCTACAAACATAGGGCTACTCTAAGCCCCCTCTCCCTACCCCAACCCAATTTTTGTGCCAATTTCGACTTCATTTTTGCAAGTACGGTAACTTATTTTCAATGGTGACAATGTCAACAATTTCGAATGCAACATCCTCAAGTCAGTGGTATTTACACTCATTTACGCCAATCTTTATGTCGAAGGATGAGTAACTTAACGATACCAACTATACTCTCTAGAAGGATACCATTAGGGCATACATTTACACCAACCTCTTATATGAAGTAGTTGAAGGAACCGAGTGAGAGCTAGACAAGGAAAGTGATCTACGAGCCTGGAATGTATATAATGCCAAAGAAAAGCAAGCTTTAGGACAATTACTTCTAGCTTGTGACGAGTTAACGAAGGGCCATATTACCTCCTCCAAAACATCCCATGAAGCTTGGAAGATCCTACAAGACATCTATGAAGAATACTTCAAAAATTTACACTTTAGAGACCGAGTTTCACAACCTATCGATTAGATCCCAATGTCCCATTATTAAAGTGATCGACACATTTGAAGACTATCAATGCAAGTTAGCATTGTGTGGCTGAAAATTTTCAAGTGAGAACATGTCCATTCGCCTTCTCAATAAGCTACCTAAATCCTACGAAACATTTGTAATAACCCTCTATAACCGCAACCAAGTATTGACTTGGGAAGAAGTTCACTGACTTTTGCTCTTCACGACTCTCAAACAAAGTCGACATCATCACAAGAAACCATGATGAAAGAAAAGGGAGCTTTCAACAAGACTAAAAGTCATAAAGGTACTCAAGAATCTAAGGACAAGGGCAAACATAAGTTTACTTGTAACTTTTGTGGCAAACCTGGACACATAGAAAACTATTGCTTCAAGAAGAAGAACAAGGATAAGCCCAAGTCTACTACAAAGACAGAGCATCAAACTCTCTACATGCAACAAGACTACAATTACGACCACCACGTGCTAGAGAGATGACCCTCCTCCCAACCAAATGCCTCTATATATAGCTCTCTCTAGGGGACTACCTTCTTGGGCAGGTGGATACTAACCATCCATGTGTCGGCCATGTAACTGCATGTGCGCCAAATGTCCCAGTTAACTTGAGTTAACTCAAGTGGATACTTCTAGAAGGCTCTAGATGTCTTTGGGAAAAATACTCTCCCCATGTCCTCCATGGGGATTGAACCCAAGACCTCCTCCTTCACATCCTTGAGACTTCACCACTAAGCTAAGTGGATCACTTGTTCACAAGAGCACAAGACCTCCTAGTAAGTCTAGACTCGAGATCTTCGGTCATACATTCGGATGACCAAAAGGTGTCCGATTTCAGATCTGTCTGAATCGGCCGGACCCTTAGACCATAGAATTACTTTATTACATTCTTCCCCCCTTGAAGAATATTTTCGTCCTCAAAAATAGAGCTACATATCTACTGTAGGCAACCCCCGAGCCTCATGTTCTAAAACTGGAAGAACATGGTCATGTTCTAAAACTGGAAGAACATGGTCATGTTCTAAAACTGGAAGAACATGTCTCATCTCTGTGGTGGCATCCCTGCCCAAATGATTCAAAACACTATCATGCTTTATACGTTGATAAACTAGTCAAAGTACAAAGTAGTGAATGAATAATAAGGGTGGATCTAAAAACATCCGTGGCCATTTCATAATTTCTCGATATGCAATCTAGACACAAACATGTGAACTGGGTGGATTCAAATTACTAACCCATTTTTGGGCATGACTTGTGCATGGACTTAGTAACAAAGGTGGGATTCTTATCCCTCGTAAGACTTTAAGAACTCTTGATTCACTTGAATTTATTTTGGAGAACTTGAAGTTTGGTTGTCCTAAACATCTAACTTAAATGTTTGTACAATGGTTTACTTTGATCCAACAGTTACTTGATTTTTTCACCCGACTAGAGGACTACTTTGTCCTAATGGGTTTGAAAATCCTATGTAAACTGTAGGAGAAAGTTTATCATTTCTGTTGAGTCAACCATACTATAATTTGTCCACCTCAAATTCAAAATGAAAATTGTCCAACTTAGGATACTTTTCTCAAAGACTTTAACTGAAAGTTCTTGGGAATTGTCAATCAATTCTTAACTTCTCTATTCTAGAGTATACTAGACTATAGGAAATCAATTATGTTATAACTTGAAGCAAACTCAAACGAATAAGTTAATCTTGAACTTATCATCTTTTTGATGTTTGAAAAGGTTTTGGTACCAAACATCTATCTAGGATGTTTAATTTAGTTACCTAGTTCTATCCAGCTAACCCTTGACTTTTATGAAAAGAATCAGATACTATATCTGAGTCAAATCCAAAAGATTCGGAACGCGGAAAGAAAGAACTAAAACTCTGATCAACCACTTCAAACTTCGAAGATACATAAACTTGCTATGAGTCAAAGTC
Source organism: Ceratopteris richardii (assembly GCA_020310875.1). Lineage (NCBI taxonomy): Eukaryota > Viridiplantae > Streptophyta > Polypodiopsida > Polypodiales > Pteridaceae > Ceratopteris > Ceratopteris richardii. Next base: position 129,063,342 of record CM035412.1, on the reverse strand, counting down.
TAGATGACTTAGGACTTTAACTTCTCAAAGATCCGTTTCAACAAGGTATTGAAGCATTTTCTTTATCTTTAAGAGAAATAAATTGGATTCTCAAAAAGATTCAAAGCAACTCAAAAACATCATCCAACCACAAGATACTAGTGTGGTAACCAACATGAGTGTGTCGACCTATTGAGGTTCTGTTAATGAGTTTTATATTCAAATAATGCTTCACTTGAGACTAAGTTCACGTCATATTCAGTCTTTGTGACTCCTTACTGGGACTGCAATTCTTATGCATTTCTTTGAGTCAAACGAGTGAATTTACCAAGTTATCCTAGGAACTTGATGCTTAACTTAGTCGATCAAATCCTTGGTTAAAAAGATCAACTCAAATTCAAAGTCCAACTTTTTTCAGAAATTTATGAAATATTTCTGAATTAACAACACTTTACCTTGAAGTGTTTGAAGAAGATCTTGGAAGTTAACTTACTTCATATCTTCTATTTCCTTTATCTTGAAGTTATCTTGAAGTATCTTGAGATACTTAATTTTAACCTCCTTGAATAAGAACTCCATCTTTGAAGTTTTAATTCCCTTGAGGATTAAACCTAACTTCAAGATCCAATCTAGGACTAAAAGATAATCATCATCTCATGGTCCGATGTCCCATGGCATCTTTCCTACATCAATCTGAGTATAAAATCTGGTGTCCCATACCACCCTATTTTTTATTCACATTAATGTGTGGGTGATTCTTATCCTAAAGTCTAAACATATCTTGATAGAGTACCTTATCTCTTCAATTGAAGTTTTAGGCATTACCGCTAACTTGATATTCTAGGTTTTGATCCCTTCACATGATCGTTTCACAATGTTGTGCTATCCATTAGGAACTTACAAACCTTTTGATGGAATATCCATCCTTCTTTGCCAGGGTTTTCAAATGAAAACCAATCAAAATTCCAAGTACTTGAATTTTCACAAATTCAAGTTCAATTGGTTTATCCTTGACCAATTTGTAGTGACAAGAGCTTTTGACTTCTTGTCTTTAGATTCCTTTCTTTACTGATGCTTTAGGTACCTACCCCGGTCGGGACTTTATAGGAATCTCTCTACTGCATAAGTCTAAGCATCCGCTCATGCTTTCTGGATTTGTACCAAAATCCCTTTAAGGATAGGCAAACATTTATGTTTTACCTTCCACAAACTTAAGTACCGTCTTCACGGTTGCAGACTACATTTTTGGAATTCCTTCACTCTGTTCATATTTGGAATAGCTTGCATTTTTCACAATTTTCCATTGGATAAATGGAACTTGAGTGAATAATTGCCAAAAGGAATTTCATTGCCAATGCTTGGGCAATCTACAAAGTAGCTCCAATCGCATGTTCTTGGGCAATCATGGCCAAGCTTGATCAAGTCTGGTTGACCTTGCGACTAAAATAAATACTTAGTCTTTATCTATAAGATCTCTTAAACTAACAAAAGCTTCTTTGCTTACCCATGGGCTTTTAGAGATCTTTCTACGTCTTAAGTCTAGGCATACTCTAATACCTCTCAGATTCCAAAGCTAAGAATCTTTGATATACCTTTAGGTTATATCAATATCTGGACTTAAGTACCAATACTTGTTTTTGGGAATTGCTTGGAACTACTTCTAACAAACTTTTCTTGAAAGATTCTAGTCTCACATCTAGGGAGATTTTTTCTTTCAAGAACTTTAGATTCCTATCAAGGAATCAGGTAATACTAAGCTAGTGATTCATCTTGGAATCTTTTACTTTCCAGTCTAATGATTCATCTTGGAATCCTTAGTTTTACTAGAATAATCTCTCTAAAAGAAATCTTGACTATTGAACAAGAACAAGACTTAAGGCTTTATTGCTTGTCCAAAAGATATTCCTTTTTCACTAAGGAAATAGTTAACTAGGCTATTTCCTTTATTGGCTTAATTTTTAGGAAGTAGCTTAATTCATAAAGATTACTTTGACATATCTTTTTAGAAAATATCTTGATTCCTAAATATTAATTTGACTTGGGTTTCTTCGCTAAGCTCTAATTAGCTTAAATAAAACCAAGAATACTTTTCTTATCCTCAGAAAAGTGCTTAATAAAAGTATTCAACTACTTAACCAACAATCATGCATATAAAAATGTCTCTTCTTGCATGCAAATGCATGTGAGTGCATGCACGTGTTGGCATTCCCCTTTCATGCATCAAACCTAATTCAAGCAATTCTTGAGCTTGACATGTGTGCATCCAATCATCCATGTCCAATCATCCATGCACAAACAATCTATCCTCTACCTTATAAAAGGTTATAAATATACATGTGCACAAACTTGATTGCATCATATTCCTTTTGGAAGCAAGAAGAAAATGTGTATGGTGCCTGAAAACATTCTTTTGAAAGGAGAGTTGCACCAACAATCTTTCATAGATGCATGCGTATGCTTGTGTTTAATGAGGGTGTCAATATCTTTATGCTATTTCATGTAGGTTTCCATAATTTGCATCAAGATTATCAAGAATGAAGTTAACTACTATACTTCAATGATAAAAATGTGTCTTACATGAAACCAAAGAACAAAAACACATATTGAAACCAATCATTAACTTATAAAATACTTATCTCCAAATAGAGCTACGTCCTTTCATTGATCCTTTGGAAGAGCCCTTTTTGCACCCTTTTAGGTCCTTGTCCAAGCATCTTGCCATGCTCATAGCTACCTTGGGATCTCTTTTCTTCAGAATCCGAGGTCAAGTAGTAGCCTATCTTGAATGGGTTGAGCTATGTGCAATGCCTTTGACCAATGAGGTGCTTCATATTTGTAGTAGTTGAAGCTCTTCAATCAATCTGTGAGGGTTTTGGGATCCATTCCTGACTGCTCACTAGCATAACACCTTCTACACCTCTTGTTAAGATATTAAGAGAGGACTTGAGCATGGTGGCGAACTCTTGATTATGGAGTAAAGCAACGCTCTTAAGTTATAGGAAACCGGTCCTATTCCCATCCTTAGCATCTGCTCAAAATAATTAATCTCTTTTTTGTTTTGATCTGGAAAGAACCTGCAGGACGGCTACTTATAGTATAATAATATAAAATTGAAGAATAGTACATCATAACAAACTTCACGTTCGTTCTCGCAGATTAAACAAAGATAGCTTGCTTCCAGCAGCGTGAGTTTGAGTCCATCTTGCGAACAGCTACAGACAACGATCTGTCTTTTTCGTTTTTGTGCTTTATAACCTTGTGCACGTTGCATAGAAGAATTGAACGCTTCTTTCTCTAGTGGATGGAGCAGTGAAATTGCTTCCTGACAGTACCAGTTCATAGCATCTTCTATTGCTAAAACTCTTTTTGTCTGTGCAAGAAGCTTGTGCAGCGCCAGAGAGCTCTAATCTCCTGGCTAGATCAGAGCTCTAGTTTCCTAGATTTTATAGGTTCAATGCGCATGAGCGGGTCGGGTAGAATAGTCAAAATGCTGATGGTTCGTGGCGAAGACAGAAGACAGAAGCCACCGCCTGAGACTTCTTTCTTTTTGCTCGTCCTCTAAGGTTCTACAGCAGTGGGTCAAACAGTTATTCAGAATAAAAACCAAAATGGATAATCACCAACCATGGGAAGCCGAGTGGATAGCGGTGATCTGTCTCTGCATGATGACGTGGATTCGATCATCGAATCCTATAGCCTGTAGAGTCTTCTTTTGCTAACTTATGAACATAATCGAATAATTCAAATCCGATACAAAGCGACCTATGTAAAACATGCCTAGCACAACGGCTGGAAATGGTTCACATGCATCATACGCCCTGTGATCGAATCTTACAACAGCAATGATTAAACAAATGCAGTTCAACTCGTCTTAGCTGCTGAAAAGATAAAGCGTAGCTCACGTTCTATACTCAACATACTCGGAAAACTAAAGGAAAAATCATGAGCACACATGAATTTTGGGCATAACATCTAAGGACGCATAAACTCATGAAGAAATAAAAACAAAAGAGAAAAAAACTAATCTTCATCTAGAAGAATCTTCATGTAGAACATCAACTTTGAAGGTCTCCATGGAAGCTCACCCTTGAGCTCTGATACCAATGCAATGAGACTACAATTACGACCACCACGTGCTAGAGAGATGACCTCCTCCCAACCAAATGCCTCTATATATAGATCTCTCTAGGGGACTGCCTTCTTGGGCAGGTGGATACGAACCATCCATGTGTCATCCATGTAACTGCATGTGTGCCAAGTGTCCCAATTAACTCGAGTTAACTTAAGTGGATGCTTCTAGAAGGCTCTAGATCTCTTTGGGCAAAATACTCTACCCATGTCCCCCATGGAGATTGAACCCAAGACCTCCTCCTTCACATCCTTGAGACTTAACCACTAAGCTAAGTGGATCACTTGTTCACAAGAGCACAAGAATTCCTAGTAAGTCTAGATTTGAGATCTTTGGTCATACATTCGGATGACCAAACAGTGTCCGATTTCAGATTTGTCTCAACTGACTAGACCCTTAGACCATAGACTTACTTTATTATACTACACAAGTGAAGAACTGCTTCTTACAACTAAATACAAGGGACTTGTCACATCCATCCTAGCAAAGAATAGATTTTTGACAGTGGGGCTTCATCACACATGTGCAATGACAAAAATGACTCTCATGAGTTTCAAGAATGTTGGAGTTAGACGTCTACGGAAGCACGCGAACAACACACAGAAGAAGAAGAAGCTTGGAGCACAACACACAATATTGAATGTATTACCACTAGAATGTACAAAGATAAGTAGCCCATTAGGGCAATCAGCGTATATACACGTCGAGGGAAAAAACCTCCTAAAGAGGGAAAAAAGTGCCCCGACAGTCCTAGAGTGTTCACACATATCACTACCTAAATGTATCAACAAATCCCCCCTTGGAGTGATGCACTCAACAAGGAGCTGACACTCATGTATAAGTAAGTGTCAAGCTAGTGTGGAATCAATCCACAAAAGGAAGTGAGCCCAAAGCTTTGCAGAAAGCTTCAAACTTCTCCCTAGGCAGAGCCTTCGTGAAAAGGTCTACAATGTTCTCCTACGTGGGCACATATGCCAAGCTGATCTCTCCAGCAGAGAACCTCTCCCTGACATAATGATAATGCACCTCAATGTGCTTAGTGCGAGCATGGAACACATGGTTCCTCGCAAGTGCCAATGCACTCTAACTGTCAGCGAAGATGGTGGTGGCAGAAGATTGACCAACACCCAAATCAGCCATAAGGCATCTAAACCACACACACTCAACAATCGGTGTGAAAGCTTCCCTATACTCAGCCTCACAACTGGAAGTGACCACAGTAGGCTGCTTCTTGCTCAACTAAGATATACATGAGCTACCAAGCATGAAGCAAAAACCATTGGTGGAAACATAAGTGTCATAGCAATCAGCCTAATCACTGACAAAAAAAGCATGCAAATCTGGCGGTAGTGATCCCCCCTTGGGATAAAACAATCCAAGTAGTTGGGCACCACTCAAGTAGCGAAAGATGCACTTAACTGCCTGCCAATGCTTGACACCTCGGCAATGCATAAACTTGCTCATCTGTGAGACAACAAACTGAATATCTGGCCAAGTAATGCATAAGTAAATCAAGCATCCATCAGCTTGCTGATAGAGAACAACATCAAATGCATCTCCAGCATCATAAAGACTCAATTGTAAACATGTCTCCATAGGAGTGGCAATAGGCTTATGTTAGCAGCAGACAAGGGAGTCAAAGAAGATCTGGCAAATAGGCCAGTAATTTTCCTCATGAAGAAGCAAGTACGAGTACTCAACGCAGATCTAGCACTAAGGCAACCTTTAAATTTTCAAATCCTTTACACCCATTTAAAGTGATTTTCATCACTAAACACCATTGTAAATACCAATTCATCTTTTTGTAGCTCCATTTTGTGCAAGCCAAGGAGTCCTTGAGCTTGAGGAGCTTTAGAAGTATCTACCTGCCAATTTTCATATTTTTTAGATATCGTTTGAGCCCTCAAATAAGCCCTGGAACCTAATTTTTAACTAGGCCGGACACTAGGTCTGGACAGGGCCAAAACCTAGTCAAAAACTATAAAAAGAGCTAGAGAGCTCATTTTGGAGGTTAGATTGTAATTGAAACAAACTTGTAAGAGCTTTTGAAAGTAATCTAAAGAACTCCATTGATTCTCTCTCTTTGTCTTGCCGTGTGTGCGCGTGTGTGTGTATGTGTGTGCATGCTTGTGTGCTTCTCACTCACGCACTTGTGCCGCCACTTGCTCGAGGTCTTCATACCATCCTCACGTCTTCCCGGATTGACAATTAAAGGAGGTGCTACTCATCACTGAGCTACACCAAATTTTGGCGCCGTTGCCGGGGATCGAGCTTTGAGGACGAGCGTGTGATGGTAAGACGTAGAGTTGACGCGTTGGAGTTGTAGGTATTTTCTTCACTCTCATCGATTTTCTTTTACTTTCTTCTCCATCTTCATTTCCATCATCATCATCACCACCTCCCACCTCCATCTCCATCATCGCGAAAATTTCTGTTTTTTTTATCATATCACCTTCCCCACCTCATTTCCCTCATTTCACTTGTGAGAGAGAGGGAGAGAGCAATATTGTGTGTGCGTATTTTGTATGTTTCTTGAGTTTCATTGCAGGTTCTTGCTGTATCATCATCCCCAGCTTCCTACGCAGGTACGAAATTCGAAGAAACTGTCTCGTGGTCGCAGGCTTCTGTCGATCGCGACTGACAGAAATTTTTGGCTTTTCACAAAAGTGAGTACACCACTAGAACAAGCACAAGGAGCACATCCTAAAACATTAAAAACAGTAGAAAAATTCCGAGGTTTTCTGTCAATCGCGACCGACAGCCTCTGTCAATCGCGACCGACAGACCCTGTCAATCGCGACCGACAGACCTCCACGATCGACTGACTGCCACGTAGGACCCTGTCAATCGCGATTGATACCGTCGATCGGGATCGACAGCCACGACCGACACCTCTGTCAATCGCGATTGACACCGTCGATCGCGATCGACTGAAATTCCACGATTGATTGACTTTTACGCGCAGCCACGTGTCCATCGCGACTGATAGGCCCCCGATTGACTGAAATTTCGGCGAAAAAACCGGAAGACGTGTCGATCGCGATTGATACTGTCGATCGCGATTGATAGCCACGATCGACTCTGTCAATCGCGATTGACACCGTCGATCGCGATTGACAGCCCCGACGGACACTTCTGTCAATCGCGATTGACAGACCTGTCGATCGCGATTGACAGGCTTTTCGGCCAAAAAATTAGGGTTTTTATTTCAAGATTTGGGCAATTTTGGGGCACAATAGTCAATCCATTAGCATTTTTGAGGTTCCTACACTTGTGAATTGGGAGAAAACTCTAGGATCTGTCAGCCAGTTTGAATCCTGTTTTAACCCCCTAAACCCTGAACAATCATAGTGAAAAGTGGTGTTGTGCTACCTGAATGAAAATCATTGGTTCTGTCTTTGGAGTTTAAGTCTTGAGCTAACTTTGGAACTCTTACAGATCTATTGAGAGCATCGCAAGGCGTTTTGAGCAAGTGTAAGTGCAAGCTTGGGAACACACTTCCTGGGCATCCAAAGGCAACCAAGCAGGAAACAAAAGGTTGGAAATTCTCAACCTCCTCTGTCAATTCATAGCCTAGGCTAAGAACGACTAGAGGTAGGAGTAAGTCAGGGCGACGATAGGCAGTTATCAAGTTGAAGACTACCTAAAAACTCAAGTTCAAGCTAAAAACTTAATCTCTGTACTGTCAATAACATAAAGGAAAAGAACCCAACGTGGAACGATCAACCTGAAAGCACGAAGAACATTCAAGTATTCCTAACGACGTAATATCAGACAAGACCTTAAAAACGAGAAATAACTAAAAAGAATCAAGTGACTGATACCAAGTGATCGGCAACGAGGTTGTACTCTGGGCAAAGAATTGGGCTACTTAGATAGGCATATGAACCTTAGATCAGGACGACATCTAGTAAGAGAGAGACAAAGCCTTAGATCTTCAGAGGCTAGTGTTAACCACACTGCTAGGTCTTGGGCCCAGCAGTTGAGCCACCACTCGTACTACCCTAGCTCTGAGACCAGTGAGTCAGAGATGTCTCAAGGCATGGACAGACCTACGGGAAGTTCAGGAGTGCCTTACTTGTACAGGGTAGAAGGCCCTTACAAAACACAGTTGGAATACCTGAGGACCAACCGATTAGGTGCTAGCATCTATGAGGACGGCCTAGGAAGGTCCGTGGTCCAGATTAAAAATCCTGACCAATCCATTGGACTAGAGCACCCGGCAGTCAAGTTTGAAAACGGGGCATACCTGGACAAAGAAGGAACCATATACGTAGTCACCAGTCACCCAGATAGGACAGACAAATTTGGGAATGTAATCTCAGAAGCGGACTTAGGTGACTTGGAACAAGGAAACATGGGTGTAGAACCTAGAACCCCTAGAGGTAAATCAGTTCTCTCTAGGATTATCACGCCTGAGTGGGTCCCCCAAGACAACAAGAGCATAGAGCTACTCCTCAATCGAGAAACTGACGAAGCCTTTTGGAGGTATAAATCTAATCAGCCAACGGATATAGGAAATATTATGATCTATGAGTTTAAGGATCCGGATAGCCCAGGTAGAGTGACCTACTTAGATCATACCTCGGAAAGGATCTTTGTGGTGACAGAAAATGATAGGCATGCTTACACTTGGAAGGGCGAATTCATTTTTCCCCAACCAAGATCAAATGTATCCTATGGTCACCCTGGGGCTGGAACATCCCAAGCTCATGGAATGCAAAGAGACAGAAGTAGAGATAGACCAGAAATAAGCTTTGCCAACCCAGTGGGCAGAGAAAGAACGAGGACAGAGACGAATAGGGTAGAACCTGAGATGCTTAGAGCCCACAGGAACCAAAGAAATGTAGATGGATTCCCTCTGCCGAGGCCTAGAGAGCACACAAGAACTTTGAGACCCACCCAGCTAGTTAAGTCCATGAAGAATTACTTTGACGGCACAGGAGATCCCTATGATCATGTGGCGGAGTTCAAGCAAGTCTTGAGAGCTGAACAAGTGGAGGATCTGTTCACACAGTACAATGCCTTCGGTCTAACCCTTAGGAACACAGCACTTACATGGTTTCAGCCATTGGATGAGCGGCAGTTGAGGTGCATAGACCAACTCCTAGAGGCTTTCATTGTAGAGTTCTCTAAGAGCGGCATAAGACACAATACCTCCTCATTGATTCACAGCTTCAAACAGACCCCCCAAGAGACTGTCAGATTGGCTGGAAGAAGATTTAGACAATATCTTGAAAGGTGCCCTGTTTCGGAGCTACCCACATCTGCTAAACAAGTAGCCTTATTCCTTGATGGATTGCTGAGTACGAAATTGAGATCCTATGTGTATCTGAAGGACCCTAGGACTATAGAAGAGTGTGTACGCATGTGCATTGACATTGAAGATAACCTAGGGGAAGAACTAGAGCTTTCCAAAATCTACAAAGATTCAGATAGTGCTTCTAGTCACTCTTCCACGCAATCCACATCAATTGAGGAACTCGCAGAGAAAGTGGCACAAAAACTAGGCGTCTCTAGCAAACAAATTCCGAGGTTTGCCCCTGTGAAAAGGTGCTACACCTGTGGTGGTGACCACATGGCGAATGTCTGCCCCATTATGTCTCAGCCCCAAGTAAATCCTAGTAGCCAGTACTGCACCATAGAACGGAGATACACCAATCACACCGCACAAGATTGCCCATACAACAAGCAGGCAGTTAGGCAACCCTACCCTCAGCCATACCCGCAGCAAGGAAGATACCAGAACCCGTACCCTCCACAGCCCTATGGTAGGCCACAGCAACCTTATCAGCAACCCTATCAAAATCAGCAAAGGCCTCAGCCAGTGCTAGCACAACAACCCCCAGCTCCAGCCAATGTGATCCCGGTAAAGTATACTGCTGCAGAAGAGAACATGAATAGAGCCTTAGTCCCAGTAACATCCTTGCTTTCTGAAAATGACCTCAGTGACCATAGCTTTGATTCTACACATGTTGATAGTCCCCAGGCGTACTACATGCAGTCTCCAGAACATGGTGAGTCCTACTATAGTGAAGAACCGAGTGAACCTAGTTGGGAGTCAGACTACACAAACGTCATGTATGCAAACCCCAACCCTAGGCCTCAACCTAGGCAGGTACGACCACCATTTCCTAGAGGACCATGCTATCGATGTCAGGGAGACCACCTCATTCATGATTGTCCCTTACCTCCACCTACACAACCCCAGTCAGTGACGATCCAAGGCTTTTGCCAAGATTGTGGAAAAGAGCATCTCTTACGAGATTGCCCTAAAAATTCTAATAACATGCCAAAAATCACTCCCATTAATGTGATTGGGTTGGTTGTAGATTCCTCAGGGAGCGTGACTTCCACTGCACCAGTACAAGTAATCACTAGAGCCCAAGCACTGCAGCAAAACCAGGATGTAGGTCAGGAAAAAAACCCGGAGGCTAGTGAAACCGAGAGCGTGACAAAGAAAAGGACTAGAGCATGGAAAGATAGTCGAGAAAGAATGAAAAGACAATGGGCTAAAAAGATGAGTGAACTCGAGGAAAGCGTAAGGGAAACAAGAGCCAGAATAACCGAACTCACAACTCAAACTCCCTCTCACATGACCCCGCCTCCACCACTCCCAACTCCATCTGTACCACCACCTTCCCTACCACCTCATCAAATCACACCACCCCCTAGAGTAGGATCAGTCCTAGCTGATCCCACCCCCGAAGACCTAAACATGATGCTTAAAGCATATCAGGCCAGAATCCAAGAAGGGCCAACCATAACCGATCATGAAAAATGCTACCCTAGAGCCGAGCTAGAGCTTGAACGAACAAAAATTTGTGCAAAGATGGTGGAATTGGCTCAAGCCATGTTCGAAGCTAGCCGCCTCTTTAATATCTCTAGCTCAGCAAAGACACAGTTGCACTTTGACGGACTGCTAGAAAGAATAGAGAGGCTAATTGCACAATCAGAGAAGGAACCTGCCCCTCAAAGAAAGGAAAGGGCGAGAGAACGGATAAGCCAGCCTCTTCAGGAAGCCCACGTGCCTCCTCAAGAAGCTTATCTTCCCCCCCAAAAGGCACATGAGACTCCCTCGAAAGCTTACGTACCCCCACAGGTTGCCTACATTCCTTCTCAGGGAGCGTATGAGCCTGCTCGGAAGAGTAATAGAATAAGTAATCCTCCCCAGGAAGCTTGTGCTCCAGCCATCTATGAGAACAAGGAGAGAGTCAACGATAGAATAAGCCCTCCTTCCCAGGTTGCTTATGTGCCTAATTCTACGGAGCCAGACACTTCTTCTTCTATGAATCGGTTTGCACCAGACTTCCTACGAGAGATTCAAGAAGACAAATGGGATAACGAAAGTGAAGTCGCCCCTCCCTTTGAACTTGTGGATGATGCACACGACCAATTCCCACAAGACATCCCATCTATTTACGGGGAACATGAGAGTACTCAGTCTCATGAGAGATTGGACTTTGAGTCTAATTCCATACAGGAGCTACCCCACTTCACAGGCCCATGGGAAGCAAAGTCCACATGTATGAGAGCACCCACAGTCATGGTAAGGAACGACGACTCAGTCATACCTAGGAACACGGAGGTAGTAAAGAACACCGAGGTGCATTGCGATCTCACTTTGGAAGAACTGCCTAAGAATAGACCAAAAGCGCGGAAAGATGTAACCAATCAAGTGACTGAAGTTGCAAAACCACGTTCCAGGGTAGGATCCCATAGGACAGTGCCAGAAATTCCTTTGGATAAGATAGGAGATATGTGTGAAGGTGAAGAAGGGAACACCTATCTTCCCATCACCTACCAGGAGTACACCACCAGGGCAATTTTGGACTCAGGTGCAGGAGTTGCAATTGCCACCACCTCCTTATGGAAGCGTTGGGGCAAGCCAGCACTCAGGCCAACGAGGATGAAATTGCAGATGGCCGATGGTCATATTGAAAGACCCTTAGGATTGCTAGAAGGAATAACTCTCACCACTTGTGGTGTTGAGTTTGAGCATAGCTTTGCTATATGTGACTTCAGCAAAAATCATGCCTATGAGATGATTTTGGGAAGACCATTCATGCGACAGTTGCAAGTGGTACAGGATTGGGGAACCAATTCTTTGTACCTGCAGCACTTAGGTGTTACGACCAAAGTCAATCTCAAAGATTACTCTCATAGAGATGTACCTCCTATCCAGTGGAATCCCATCCATAGAGCCAAAGATGATACGGAATCTGTGCATTCCATAGGGTCAGGATCCTCATGGATGCATGAAGACACTCACTTATGGATGTGCAAAGTAGCAGTGGAGGAAGAGAAGAGAGAAAAGGCCAGAGAAATAGGTGCAAACGAAACCCATAGACCCATTCAAGACCCAGCCTATGCACCTGTAGTTTTTCCAGACGAGGAATTTGAACCCCATGGCTGGGCAGAAATTTTAGCAACAATGGACGTAGCCATCAATGAAGAACAATGGACATCTCACTGTGATGAGGATGGCTATGACATTTCAGTCTTCTCCATAGAGCCAATCATGGGAGAGGCAGTTCTAGAAGAATGCGAACCTAGCCCTGATGCATTTGAGGATGCAAGTGACTCCGATCTAGAGTCAATCATTATGGACCCACCATTTGCATCAGATGAAGAATACTTCCATGAAGTAGAATTTCAACCCCAGAGGCATGGAGAGGTTACAAATGATGTAAGATTAGCAACACATATGACCCCAAAGGAAGAAGGAAAGAAACGAAAGAAGAAACAAGTCTCACCAGAGGAGGAAGAATCTTTGTTTGAGGTCCCAGAAAATTTTAAGAAGTATGAGATAGATGACAGGAGAGTCATGATAAGAATGCCTAAACGAGAGGCACAATCAGGAGAGGCTTATGATAACAAAGAAACTACCAAGAAAATCGTAGTGGCCCTAGAAGAAGGAGAGGAGAGATGTACATACATAGGTCATGACCTAACAGAAGAAGAAGAGTACGAATTGATTGCCTTGCTAAGAGAATACAGAGATGTATTCGCTTGGAGTTACAAGGATTTGAAAGGTGTTGACCCCGATATATGCTCACACACTATCCCCATGACCTCAGATGCCAAACCCTCTAAGCAAAAGCCTTATACATATAACGATAATTACGCTGCTAAGATCAAGGAAGAGATAGATAGACTGGTCGAAGCTGGATTTATCTATGAAATTGAGCACACTGAATGGGTATCCCCCATCGTAGTGGTGCCCAAGAAGAATGGCAAGCTGCGTGTGTGCATTAACTTGAAGAAGGTTAATGCAGCCACAATTCGAGATAACTATCCACTTCCCATCACAGAACATCTCTTAGAAAGAGTGGCGGGCAAGGAAGTGTACAGCTTCCTTGATGGATTTTCGGGTTACAATCAAGTAGCCATAGCTCCAGAGGATCAGCATAAGACAGCCTTTGCCACAGAATGGGGCATTTTTGCTTTTAGAGTAATGCCATTTGGGCTTACCAATGCACCAGCTACCTTCCAGCGGCTGATGTGCCATGTGTTTAAGGAGTTCCTGAGGAAGAGTTTAGAAGTTTATGTTGATGATCTTTGTGCTCATTCCAATATTAGACAAACCCATATTCCTGAACTCAGACAAATCTTTGACAAATGTAGAGAATATCAAGTCTGCCTGAACCCAGAAAAGTGCGTTTTTATGGTCAGGCAAGGCAAGATTCTAGGACACATAGTGTCAAAGAATGGCATATCTACCGACGAAGAAAAAGTGAGAGCCATAGCAGAGCTACCTAGGCCAAAGAATGTCAAGGAAGTCCAAGCTTTCATGGGGCATTGTGGTTATTACCGACGATTTATACACATGTATGCTGTCATTGCAAAGCCCATGTACGGACTTCTGACTAACTTTGAGTGGACTGATGACTGTGAGAATTCCTTCCAGGAGCTTAAACGAAGATTATGTTCAGCACCAATCTTGACCACACCAGATTGGAATAAGCCATTCCATGTTCACGTGGATGCATCCAATTATGCTATTGGATGTGTGCTTGCACAACCGACTGGTGAAGGTAATATGGATCTTCCAATTGCCTATGCCAGTAGACAATTGAATGCGGCTGAACGGAATTACACCACTACGGAGAGAGAAGGCTTAGGCATGGTATATGCAGTTAAGAAATTTAGACACTATTTGCTTGCAAATAAGTTTAAATTTTTTACTGATCATCAGGCATTGTTATATCTTGTAAACAAGCCATGCAATACAGGAAGATTAGTAAGATGGTTTCTCTTGCTCATGGAATATGACTTTGAAGTTGTGGTAAGGAAAGGTAGGACTCACTTGAGAGCAGATTACCTCTCTAGGCTCACATCGGGAGAAGCCCCACAAGGAGTATCAGATGACCTCCCTGATGCTTACTTGTTTAATTTGGAAGTTGTACCGCAGTGGGCTAAGCCATTGGTACCAGTATTGACATACGGGCCTAACCATCCAGTGGTAAACACACGGAATAGAGAGGTTGTAAAAGCCCAAAAGTACCACATCATGGCAGGAAGCATGTACAAGCACACAGATCAAGGGATCTTGGCTTGTTGCGTAGAAGAGGATGAGTACGCTAGATGGTTGCAATTAGCACATGTAGGTGCACTAGAGCAACACCATTCGAAACAACGAACTTTACAGACCCTAAAGAGACTCGGAGTACATTGGCCAACTATGGAAGCTGATGTCCAAAAGTTGTGCAAGGAATGCCCAATCTGCTGCACTAAACCACCTGTGGAACACGCCACTCTGTATCAAGTATCCATTGTGCCAGAGTGGAGCGACCCTCTAGTATCCTTCCTGAGGACAAACACATTCCCGCCAGACATGACTCTGGCTAGGAAAAGGAGTTTAGAACAAGAAGCCCTGGATTACTCACTCATTGGTGATAATCTATACAAGCGTGGTAAAGATGGTTACCTGAGGCTATGTGTCCATGAAAGTGAATATCTTAATATCTTAGAAACTGCTCACCAAGGTGTAGCAAGAGGACACTTTGGACCGGATCGGGTGATCAAGGCAATACTATTTGCGGGCTTCTGGTGGCCTACCCTTCACATGGATGCACACACCTATGTGAAACGGTGTGATGTCTGTCAGAGGACTCAGTATCCTATACGCAAAGATGAGATGCCACTGAAACCTATGATGGGTGGACGTGCATTCTCTAAGTGGGGAATAGACTTCGTAGGTCCTATTAATCCCCCAGCTAAGGGTTCTCATGCGGAATACATCATTGTGGCAACAGATTATCTCACCAAGTGGGTGGAGGTAAAGGCTACGACAAAGAACGATGCTCAAACAACTGCCAAATTCTTGTTTGAGAATGTATTCACGAGATATGGGCTACCTATAGAGCTTGTAAGTGATAGAGGCACTCATTTCTTGAACGAAGTGATTGAAAATCTACTCCAGGAATTCTTGGTGATACACAAGAAGTCTGCCCCTTATCACCCTCAAGCTAATGGACAAGCTGAGAGCACTAATAAGATCTTATGCAATGTACTGACGAAATTAGTGAACACTAAACGCTCTGATTGGGACAAACAGCTACACCATGTTGTTTGGGCATATCGAGTTGCCTACAAAACGGTACTCCAAGCCACCCCCTTTCAGATGGTATTCGGCCAAAACGCTGTGCTACCCTTGGACTTCCTGATTCCTACATTAAGAGTAGCACAAGAGCACGAATGGACAGGTCATGAGCTCTCCTCTAGGATCTTTGACCTTGAACGATTGGGAGAAACAAGACTGAGGGAAGCTGCAGGAATATATGCAGCCAAGAAGAGACAGAAGGCATATTTCGATGCCCATGTGAAGGATAAAGGCTTGAAAGCAGGAGATCTAGTTTTAGTCTATACACTAAAACAACACGCGAGGAAGTTAGAAAAGAGAGGCTACGGACCAATGATCATCAATAGGATCTCCACGAGTGGGGCAGTACAATTAGCCACGTTAGAGGGTGATGTTCTCCCAAACTATATTAGCGGTTGCAGAGTCAAGTTGTATCAAGAACCCCTCAC
Source organism: Ceratopteris richardii (assembly GCA_020310875.1). Lineage (NCBI taxonomy): Eukaryota > Viridiplantae > Streptophyta > Polypodiopsida > Polypodiales > Pteridaceae > Ceratopteris > Ceratopteris richardii. Next base: position 129,047,201 of record CM035412.1, on the reverse strand, counting down.
GGAGGAAATGCTTAACCGACTCAACACTGCTAAGAAACGCAAAGAGGAAGAAAAGCGAATTAGAGAAGAAGCTCAAGCAGAAGCCTTAGAACGCATCAGAAGGATGAAATTACGAAGGCAAGGTAGAGATCAGCCTAGAACAAATGACTATGCAGATCAAGGATATCATATGGCAATGTGTGCAGCCGCGGGAACATGCTCACATAGGATAATTGATAGACGTCCTTTCATAACCCTAGATATAGGACAAGGAAAGAGTGCAAGGACTGTAAGAGCCTTGATTGACTCAGGTGCAGCCACTAGTGCTGTTAGAATGTCTTACTGTCAAGAGTTGCAGTTAACTGTCAATCCTGTGGAAGCATACCTCATAGGATTGGGAGGCGTGGAAACCCCTTGCATGGGCGAGGTGGAACTTCCCCTTTACATTCATGATGAGGCAATGACAGTTAAAGTACTGGTGTGTCAAGATGAGGATCTCACTGAACCTCTAGTCTTGGGTCAAGATTGGATCTATGACCAAGCAATTAATTTAAACCTAAGAAGTGGACTTCTCCAGGTTTGGGTCAATCATAGTCGAGTTACAGTAGAATTAGACAATGGAGCACTCAAGGAACTAGGAAAGGCACAGACTCCTGGTCCTTCCAGGGGTACACATGAAGATGACCATGCTGTTCTTGTTCAAAACCATGTGTTGCAGAGGAATGATATTTGCAAAAAAGGAGTCAAGGATGCAACGGAACTCCCTTCTTTTCCAAAGGCCAGAAGAAGGCAGCAACCAAAGGTGGATCAAAGGCAGAAGAAGCAGAGTACTACCTATATCCGAGATCAAAAGTACCTGCGCAGCAGAATGTCCCAGAAAGTAAACCAAGTATGGGTGCGGAAAGGCGAACACCCGGTTGCACTCACGACAACCACACGGGCAAAGCCTCTTACTAGTAACCAACAACGTGACTCCACTAAGAAGTTTGTCAGAAATTCTTCTGCTAAAGTGAAATCCATTTGGGTGCCCAAAAAGTCGATGAAGGCTAGCCCACAATCAAGACAAATTTGGGTGCCTAAGGCTTGTTTGCAGACTCAAATAACTAAACCAAGACCACACCCTATACAGCATGATCCACTCACTCGCACAACCACTGCCCACTCATTTTCAACACGCAGGAACACACCAAGGCCCATGAGCACGAATAGAATCACTTGTAAATGGGTCCCTAAAAGGCCTCATTTTCAAACGGATCCCCCTATAATGCTCTCCAGAGTCTCTACGAAACCAGGAGCCACACCCATCCACTGCATTTGGCAGCCTAAGACCTGTAATAAACCCCCCGACCCCAATTTGTAAATTCATCCCCACTTACTAACTTCATTAGTCTCCTAAGACTACCCAAGCATTAACTACACACACGTGCACCGAACACTTACTAACCCATTATTCGCTCCCGACCCTCATGTTAATATTGTGATGGGAACAACAACAGTCCTCCCTTGTCCTGTACAATATTAACACATGTTTGTATATTCTCACAGAAACAGACAGCAAGAAGTAAAATGGCAGATACAGTAGGAACTAGCTCCCAGGCAGGCACCAGCCCCCAAGTGGTGGACATCGAAAGCCTTCCGGTCGAGGAGGAATTAAAGGAAAGACCAGCGGCATTACGAGCATTACATGCCATACCAATTCAGAATCCTCCACAGGGTCATACAATGCCGGTGGGCAAAACCTCACACTGGTTCAGTGACGTTGCTGGACCTCTGGGTGAAGGCACATATATGTGGGAATCCGAGGTAGAATTCAATGGACGTTGGGGCAGATACCATTTCTTTACCAGGGAGTTTGAAAAGCTACAGAACAACGAAGGACTGAAGCCGATATGGAAGAAGGCTAGGCTTTATGATTATTTCAAATTCCAACTACCAAAGCCAGATTTCCTAAGATGCTCATATCTAATTAGTACCCTCACCCCCAGCAAAGACAAGAAAGGATACAGCTCCTTTGTGCTCCCATCACTCACAAGGGGCAACGAGCTGAAGCGTTTCCGCTTGACTATCAACCTGGTAAGAGAAGCACTCGACATGACTGGTATGCACATTCCAACAGAGAAAGAGACTATGGTTCCAGACAACATGAAGAACCGGAATCTGACGAAGCTGAAGGACATGGTTGCAATGACGCCCACGATCGCCATCCACTTACGTATGGTCATGCAACATTTCGCCTTCCCCGCGCAGGAGAGGTTCACAATGCCTCCCAAAAAGATCTGGTTTAGCCTCTACCTGGCGGATGCTTTTGAGTTGACCATCAATATGCCCCACTGGATTATCGACCAGATTCATATGGCTCATCAGAGATGGTATAAGAAGCAAAAATATGTGTTGTATGGTTGCTGTGCACTCACAAGAATTGTATACAGATGTCTCGCATATGATGTACCGGTGCAGAGGGCTCTGATCTGGTCCAGAGCACAGGAATTTCAACGAAGATTGTCAGCCGTAGGGCCTCCCTCAAAGAAGATGAGAGGAGCCGTCCAGATGCCTTGTGCACAAGCTCGCGGTGCAACCCTGACGCCTGAGACAACCCCAAGACTTCCACGACGAGTGCAACCATTTACTATCAGGTTACCCAGGCACAGCACAGATGGCCCTAATCTTGTATTTCCACCAGTACCGACTGATCTGGAATTCCCGCATGGGTTCACTCTGGAGGATCTAACGGACGAAGAAGTTGCAAGAATCATCGAAGCTGTAAATGCAGAAGTTGAAGAAGAGCAAGCCAGTGGACAGCAAACTGCCCCAGACCAAGCACAGCCCAGCCAACCGGACGTAGTCAACGTGGACGATGAAGAAGAAGCTCATGGGGAGACACAGGGTGGACAATCAGAAGCAGAAGAACAAGAATATGATCAAGAAGCCCTACAAGTACTGGAAGGTGCCCCCGCCTACACTAGCGCGTTAAAAAAGCTTTACGATACAATGAACCGAGTTCAAGAGCAACACAGGCTCTCATTAGCTGCAGGTAAAGCTCTCATGAACCAGATTCTGGAGGAGGAAGGTGTGGACGAGCAATACCGTGCCACCTTGGAAATGATATCAGATGCTTTGGGAGTACCGGAAACAGTGCATACCGCACTAGCACAATCACGAAGGACAGAGAGAAGATATGGAAGACGCCCCCCACGAACGGGAAAACGAATGAATGTATTAGGATCAGGACCACAAGGCACCCCCACAACCACTGGCACAGCACACACAGTTCACGACACCGAGGAAGCCCACACATCGAGTGCACCCCCATCACCTCCCTTGCCACCTTCTCCCCCACATCCACCTCACTCACCTCCCTCTACCACTGTAACCTCCACTGTCACCACCTCTGAAACTACTACACACACTAACGCACAAACCATCAGGGAACCCACACACTCTACTTCCACTGAAAACATAAGTCTAACTACAGCCACGGTACACCTCACTACCCCGAGCACACTTCCTAGAAGTTCACAATTACACACACCTCTATACACATTCACAACCCTCACCGCTACCACAATCCCCATGTTCACAGTCACTCCCACCACGAACCCAACTTTCATGGAGGTGTCACCCACCTCTGCACCTCTCCCATCCCCCATTTACCCACAATCTCCCATTCCCCCACCTCCCCCCTCACCCGTCCCCAGTACTGCATTCACAACCCCCTTTCCCTTTCCCTACCCCTCTGCATTCAACACTATTCCTCTCGGTAACTTATTTAATAATATGCATCAATGCATGGCCCAACTTCAGCAACACTACCAACACCTGGACAACCAACATACAATGCTCTTCCGAAGCCACGAAGATCTCCAAGCACGATGTAGGGATCTTGAAGAGCAGAAGCAGCTACTCGAACAGCAGCACGTGACATTACAGGAGCAATACGCACAATTAGAAGCCAACCCACCCCAAGCAGATGATGAAGAACGACGACATATGGACGAGCTGCTACATTCTCAGATCACGGAAAACCTGAAACTTCGACGGAACTTGGGCCTCCTCCGCAAGCATATGTCGACCGCGTTAGAGGAGAATAAAAGATTACAGAAACAGAACGAAGAAAACCTGGAGGCGGCCATGGAGGGCTCCCCACAGGAGATTGACCCAGAACGATTCAAGGCAATTCCCTCGGAGAATATGCAGGTGGTGTTAGAAACTCATGCCGATCTAATGGAGGCCCATGCCGCTTTAGAAAAAGAGAGAGACGAGTTACGAAGACAGTTGGCCACCCGGCAGACAGAACCCAGCCCGAGCATAACCGCAGAAGAAACAGCTGAAGAGGTCACTAAACTCCGGACCGAACTTGAGGAATTACGCAGCAAGGTTATGCAATATGAGCGTCAGCCCTCCCCTCTGGTAGACCCCGAGCTTGACGATCTGGTGCCAATTGAAGTAGAAGAAACATTCGAGGATCCCTATGTACCAATGCCAACACCCGGCGGTAAGCGCACAGAACAGGGAATGGACACAATTGAGATTGAGGCACCGGAATGGATGCAAAAGTTAGAGAAAGTAGCCACGACGCATGATGACAGGGTGGCAGTCCAAATCGCATTGATGTCAAAACTGGAAGAGGTGGTAATAAAATCTGATTATTTTCAGAATCTTTCACACCATAGGTGGATCGGCCCATCGGATGATCTGTATGTACCTTTTTGCGTGCTAATGGCGGATTATAATGCGGAGATCAAGCGCCACACCTCAAGGGAACCCACCTCTGCCACATTTGCACCCGATGACATCCCAGAGAGTGCCAAGCAAGGACATATCCGCCAACCAATGTGGAGAATTCGGTTGCTCGAAACCTACCCGGAAATGGTAAGGACATGGAACAACATGCCATTGTACATCAAATATAATCCATGTTATTGCCCTGTGTTTCGAAGGAGATCCTGGCCGGAGTACACACATACAGTGCTGACGATTAAAGGATGTGATAAGTGGCTAAATTACGTGTACTTCGCACCCCCTAAAGGCGCACCTACAATTGGCTATATGATTTCAACGATCCGACATTGGGGGGTCCGTTTCAAGAATGTTCCTGATATCATGACTCAGATGTGCCTGAAAATTTTCGAACTTATGCTGGTCACCTTCAGGACCTTCAAAAATGTCAAGGAACCGCATCTCTCAGCACTAGGATTTAATGAAGGGAACCAGGACCTTGTATACGACATGAGCACAACTCCATCGATCAATGTGGTGTATGCATGGCACGCTCGCATCAAATATCTACCGGCCTGCTTCAAACAAACGTTCGAAGAGATGTTTGTCACGGGATTCTGGGAATATCACTCCGAGATATTCATTCCCAGACCATCCCATCTCTTGCAGTTGTTTGCAGTGGAACAAGCTCTCCACTCCGAAAAGCTACGTATGCCACATCCAGAGGTTCCTGGGCCGGTAGACTGGGATGCTCTTCTGACAGATTTGGCTAAAGGGTTGCGAATTGCTGAACATCATTTAGCGCAGGACGTCGTCGAGTACTACATCCAAAAACCCTCTCAACAAGGGTCTGTCAGGGACGACAGACGCGAGAGAGGGGGGGGTGTTAGCAGCAGACAAGGGAGTCAAAGAAGATCTGGCAAATAGGCCAGTAATTTTCCTCATGAAGAAGCAAGTACGAGTACTCAACGCAGATCTAGCACTAAGGCAACCTTTAAATTTTCAAATCCTTTACACCCATTTAAAGTGATTTTCATCACTAAACACCATTGTAAATACCAATTCATCTTTTTGTAGCTCCATTTTGTGCAAGCCAAGGAGTCCTTGAGCTTGAGGAGCTTTAGAAGTATCTACCTGCCAATTTTCATATTTTTTAGATATTGTTTGAGCCCTCAAATAAGCCCTGGAACCTAATTTTTAACTAGGCCGGACACTAGGTCTGGACAGGGCCAAAACCTAGTCAAAAACTATAAAAAGAGCTAGAGAGCTCATTTTGGAGGTTAGATTGTAATTGAAACAAACTTGTAAGAGCTTTTGAAAGTAATCTAAAGAACTCCATTGATTCTCTCTCTTTGTCTTGCCATGTGTGCGCGTGTGTGTGTATGTGTGTGCATGCTTGTGTGCTTCTCACTCACGCACTTGTGCCGCCACTTGCTCGAGGTCTTCATACCATCCTCACGTCTTCCCGGATTGACATTAAAGGAGGTGCTACTCATCACTGAGCTACAGCTTACAATCTTCAAGGCCAAAATGCTGCAATAATGTGTCAATATATTTTGTTTGACACAAAGCCATTCCACCATCAACTTGCATATTAAATTGAATGCTCAAATACTGATGCAAATGCCCCAAACCAGACATCTCAAATGAGGCATGCAAATCAGCCTTAAAATCAGCAATATGCATGTCATGACTAATGACAGCATGTCATCAACATACACCACAATGATCAGAAGCAAATCATTAGCATGCTTAACATATAAGGTGCTTTCAGTTGGACTGTTCTCAAAACAATGTGCAATCAGATAGGCATGTATCTTTTCATACCAAGCACATGGTGCTTGCTTTAAACCATATAATGCCTTCTTTAACCTGCACACGTGGATTTCATGCCCTTTCTGCACAAAGCCACAGGGCTGAAAAACATACACTTCTTCATGCAAGTCACCATTCGAAAATGTTGTTTTAATGTCCAACTGATGTACATTCCAACCATGATCAGCTGCAAGTGCACAAATGCTATGAACAATAGTCATTCGGTAAGTAGGAGCAAAGGTTTCATCAAAATCAATGCCTCTTTCCTGCGCATAAATCTTTGCAACAAGCCTAGCCTTATACCTGCTAACTATTCCATCAGGTTTACGCTTCAGCTTGTATACCCACTTAGTGCCAATGGCCTTCTTGCTAGGAGGCAAGTCACATAAAGACCAAGTACCATTTTTCATGATAGCATCATATTTAGATTGCATTGCAGACATCCAATGTTTAGAATTTTGTGCTTCATCAAATGAAACAGGTTCAGTCTCATCAGAGAGACTAGAGGTAGCCATAGCATAGCAATCTGATGGAAAAGAGGCACTATGAGAGCCTGACCGAGTATGATATGAGAGAGGTGCATCTAATTTGCTATCATGCAAAGTCTACACCTGCCATTTTGGCATAGTTTTTGCCTGCTCAATATCAACTCTCTCGTCAACAAGTGCATCATGTAAATTTGCATCAGAAATGGAATGATCTGCATCATCACATGAAACTTGCAAAGGTTGAGAAGTTGAATATGACCAGCACTAGACTGTCCACCTATAAAAAGAGGCAGCAAAGTATCATACATGTCCTATAGAGCTAACAAATGTCTCCTTAATACATGAAAGTAAGGGCTGAATAGCATCTTCCACAAAAACAACATCACGACTAACCAGAATGCATTTAGTCTATGGATGGTATAGACAATAGCCTTTACTTTCAAAACTATACCCAACAAAAAAAACATTTTACTACTTTATCATCCAATTTCTTGTGATGTTGTTTAGGCACTAATGCATGTGCCAGACAACCAAGAACATGTAGATGAGCAACAGATGGCTTGCGACCATGCCAAGCCTCATATGGAGTGATAGACTACAGTGCTTTGGTGGACACCTGTTAAGTACATATGCTACACACATGATAGCCTCAAGGCAGAAACTATGTGGTAAAGCCTGAGTCTTTACCATGCAGATGGTGAGGTGTATGGTAAAGCCTGACTCTTGACCATACACCTCACCATCTCCATGAGTGCCATGTTCTTTCGTTCAAAAACTCCATTCTATGGAGGTGTATGATGGCACTGTACACTGATGTTTTATCCCACGTTCATCCAAAAATGCATTAAAGTCAGAAGACATATATCCCCCCCCTCGATCAGAATGGAGGGTGCCCATTTTGATTGCTGACAGATTTTCAGCCAAAACTAGGAACAAGAATGACTCCATGAAGGTAATAGGATCCAGATGGATCTATAAATTGAAAAGAAATTCTGATGGCACAATTAACAGGTACAAGGCCAGATTGGTAGCCAAGGGTTTTGCACAAACCCAAGGCATTGACTATGAAGAGACATTTTCTCCTGTGGCCAAGATGCCAACAATTAGAGTGTTGGTTAGTGTGGCTGCATCAAAGAATTGGAACATGTACCAATTGGATGTCAAGAATGCTTTCTTGAATGGATGGATCTCAGAAGAGGTTTATATGTCACAACCTCCTGGCTATGAAGACCCTAAAAAGGTAACCTATGTTTGCAAATTAAAGAAGGCTTTATATGGATTGAAGCAGGCACCTAGGGCATGGAATTACAAGTTGACTACATACCTCCAAGACCAAGGTTTTGTCATGAGCAAGACTGAAACTTCTCTGTTCGTTAAGAGAATTAATTCAGAGGTAATCTATCTCTGTGTTTATGTTGATGACATCATCATTATAGGTAATGATGTTAGTGGAATCAGAAATATCAAAAGCCAAATGATGAAGGAGTTCAAGATCAATGATCTTGGGCTATTGAAGTATTTTTTGGGACTTGAATTAGTTTACACTAATTCAGGAATATATATTACTCAGAAGAAGTATGTACAAGATATGTTGAAGAAATTTCAATTGTAGGATGCTAAAGCAGCAAGCACTCCAATGGAGGTGAACCTAAAGCTAAGTGCCCATGAAGGTGATGAAGTCCAAGACATTACAGGTTATCAAAGTATGGTAGGTAGCTTGAACTATGCTACTCTTACAAGAATTGATATTGCATATGGAGTTAGTGTGCTAAGTCAATTTATGCACAAGCCAAGGATACCTCACTTAGAGGCTGCCAAAAGAATCTTGAATTATCTCAAGGGTACACAGAACCATGGTTTGTACTTTCCTTACACTTCAGATATTGATATAAAAGTTTATTCAGATGCAGATTGGGCAGGATGCAAGGATGATAGGAGAAGCACTTCAGGATACATTTCTTTTGCAGGTGACAAACCAATTTCATGGTCTGCAAAGAAGCAACCAATTGTTGCATTGTCTTCTACAGAAGCAGAATATAGAGGGCTAGCTAATGAATTTGAGCCCCTTCTTAAATCATACAGAAGCTCCAATTTGGAACTTTATTCGTTCAAAGGATGGTGAAGAATTTCTATGCATTTTTTTTTTGTACATGTGAATTGGCAAAATACATTGTTTGCATTCTACATAGACCATGACGATAGTCATCCACAACTAATATCTATTTCCTACACCATATACATGAATTTGATGCATAAATCCAACATTTCTATTTTTCAATATATATGTGACCAAATAAACTAGGCCACAAGTGTCTATGCCTTCATTTCGAAATTCATGTCTAATGTAACATGCATTGCATGTTCTTAATTTATACAGTTTGAAAAGAAAGGAAAAGGGTGTAAAAACTTATCTCAAAGTTAAGCTTCATCCATCCTTTCACTCAACGTGAGTGCTTCAATAGTGGTGATATAGGCTTGAGCCATCCAACATCTTTGATATCATCTTCACACCTGCATAACTGTGTGCCCCAATATGTGCATCGATTTTTAAAATCATGAATCTATGCATGCATACAAAAAGGTGCAATCTTTATGCATAGCCATGCACATGCTTCCTTCACTTTTGAAAAATAGCCTTTTCAAAAAGAACCATGATCTTATAAATGAAGGTAATACATTTTGCATAGATTTTTCCTTGGTGCATGATAAATTTATGCACAGAATTCCTTGAAAAATAAAAAAGGAGCATAATTGAAAGCATGTTTATCTTGATCTAAAAACTCATTCTTTGTTTGATCCTTAGGAAGATTCTATCTCCATACTTTTTTCCTTGCCTCATGATGGTCCATTGCATAGTTTTTGGAATGGATGCCCTCATTCTCTTGTGGCTTCCTCAAAGTTTTCCCCATAATGCTAAAAAATAAACTTGGGATGATACTATTTATTTCATTTGTGTTAGGAGGAAGGAGATAAGGAAAAGAGCTCACACACACTCACAATCAAAGAGGAGCACACAAATAGATGGAGGCAATGAAGAATGATCTTCTTCTATTACATAAAAGGAATGTACAAGAATGACCTAAAACAACAATACAACAAGTGCAATATATAAAGAACAATACATAAGGAAAATTCTAATGTCCACAAATGAGTGAGCTAGTAAGAAACAAATGTGCCATCACTCTCGGTAGATAAATCTAGTAAAGCTCAATGAAGTATCCCCGACATATACCGGCATGACCACTATACATGTTAGAGAAATGAAAAAGTGATACGTGTCATCCTAGATCATCACATGTTGAGCTTGATATCTCAAAACTCCACCTCAAGCTCAATATCATATCCTCTAATCCAAGCATCTTCCAGAACTTCTTCAACTTCTTAGCTCCAAGTGCTTTAGTGAAAATATTAGCAACCTGCTCATCTTTCCTCACATAAACAAGGTCAATATCACCTGCTAATACATTTTCCCTGAATGAAATGATAGTGTACCTTGATATGATTTGTTCTAGCATGAAAAATAGGGTTCCGTGCTAATTGTATGCTGCTAAGATTATCACAATAGATGCTGGTAGGCTTTTGCACTTCCAAACCTAAATCTACAAGTAACATCTCTAACCAAGATGCTTCACATGCTGCCCTTCTTGTTGCTCCATGTAATAGCTGCACTTCCGACAGAATAGAAAGCCACTAGTAGATCTTCTATTTGGAATACTACCAGCCCAATCTGCATCGATGTATCCATGAACTTGCAAAACTACAACAACTTCATAAAACAATGCATAATCCAAAGTAGCACTTACATAACGTAGAGTGCACCTTAGAGCATTTGCGGCTTCCTGGGAACCTGCATAAATTGAATTTCAAGTCCAACACTGTAGCTTAGATCAGTCCTTGTAATTGTGAGATATATCAAACTTCCTATATTTTTTCTGTACATAGTATCATTTTCCAATGCTTCACCTGATGTAGAATCCAACTTCAAATTCTGATCTAATGGCATAGAAATTGGCTTACAATCAGCCATACCATACTTTTGCAACATCCTTAAGGCATATTGCTTTTGTGACATCCATATACCTATTTTTGTATGTACAAACTCAATGCCCAAGAAATAGCGCAACACACCAAGATCTTTCATATCAAATTCCTCCAAAAGGAGTTTCTTTACCTCTTTAATGATTTCTTCATTATCACCACCTATAATTAAGCCATCAACATAAATAGCCATAATTGTGATGCCATCATCACACTTCCTTGCATATAATGAATGATCTACATTACACATACAAAATCCAATGGTGGTTAAGGAGTTAGCAATCCTTGCATGCCAAGCATGAGGGGCTTGCTTAAGTCCATACAAAGCCTTTAGAAGAAGTATACATGGAGCAGCTATAAGGATATGATTTTCATCTTCAGAACAAGAGGGTTCAGCATCTTGTATTACCTTTGTCATGTAGGCACAATGACGAGCCATGTAACTATCATATGTCAATCGTTGCACTAAATTATGCATCCTTCTAGATCTTATTGGTCATAGATCACTTCTCCTTGTATCATCTGCATGAGCCTTTCTTACTCGTGGAGTCTTCACAAAGGGCAATCCACGTTCCTTATCAAGGCTCTTTTCTGAACCGCTTGAATCTCCATCAATGTCTTTAAAACCTGTAGATGTTTTACTACCAGTAGAAACATTTTCTTTACCTTTTTTGGATGTATTTGATGATTTTTTTGGATTGAAGTTTCCGTGCAATCTTCCACCCCATGGATTTGGGTTCGAACTATTCCTTCGTGACGCATCCAATCCACTCAAACCTTGAGAATCTGCACTTGATTTTTCAGCATTTTCTTTGTCATGGTGTTCAAGATTAAGTGCATCTTTGGCATCTGCATAGAAGCTTGACATTTCATCAAACACCACATCTCTGCTTGCCTTCACCTGTCCAGTGAGTGGGTTATAACATTTATATCCCTTTTGCTCAAGGGAGTATCCGATCAAGGTACATGCTTTTACTTTTGAATCAAGCTTCATCCTCAATTCATTTGGAACATGTACATATGCAATATAGCTTTGGCTTTTTACTTGTGAACTTCTCTTCAGGTGTAACTTGATGTAGCACAACAATCGAAGTTCTGTTCATGATGTATACAGTAGTATGCACAGATTCTACCCGATAAGAATGAGGCATATTCTTCTCAACCATCAAGGCTCTTGCTATCTCTACAGTATGTCTATTTTTGCATTCAACAACCCCATTCTATTGTGCTGTGTACCTGCATGAAAAATGACGTCGAATTCCATGACTTTTTAGAAATTTGTCGAACTCATTTGACATATATTCACCTCCTCCATCAGATTTTAATGTCTGAATATACTTTCCTGTCTACTTTTCCCCCATAGCTTTAAAATTCTAGAAGTGAGTGAACACCTCATCCTTATCTTGCATGAAATATACCCATACTTTTTGTGTATGATCATCAATGAAAGTAACATACGACCTACAACCGCCCATAGATGTGGTCTTTGTAGTAACCAAACATCTGTATGTACTCTTTCCAGCACATTCTCACTAACATCCTTGTCTAAATGATGCTCTTGATTGTTTAGCAAATTGACATGCTGCACATACCTTTTGCATTTTTGCAACCTTGAAATTTGGTAGTCCATTGACTGCATCAATTTCAGTGTCTGCAAGTTTGCATGTCCAATTGGTTTGTGCTAGATCTCTATATCAACAATAACTCCTGCGCCTTTTACAAACATGGTTGCATTCATTTCAGGAATTTTCACATTTAAGGTGAACATCCTACCCACTTTGTTTCCTTTGGCAATCAATCATCCATCCCGTTTGTAATATTCTAGATATAACTCATCAGCATTGAATCTGACTTGTAATCCCTAGTCAACCATTTTTCCAATAGAAACCAGATTCTTTGTTATATTTGGAACATGCAACACATCAGCCAAATGTTTTACCTTCCCCTCCTCCATAGAGAATGCCATGTTTTTTGTATGTTTTATAGGGTGTGATGTGTCATCACCTGTTCCAACATATCTAGGAAAATCTGAATATGATGCTATAATGAAGAATGGTACATGGTCTTTATGTGACTTGCCTCCAGGCAAGAAGGCCATTGGCACTAAGTGGGTATACAAGCTGAAGCATAAACCTGATGGTACAGTTGATAGGTATAAGGCTAGGCTTGTTGGAAAGGGTTATGCACAGGAAAGAGGCATTGATTTTGATGAGACCTTTGCACCTACATGCCGTATGACTACTGTTTGGAGCATTTGTGCACTTGCAGCCCATCATGGTTGGAATGTACATTAGTTGGACATTAAAACAGCATTTCTGAATGGTGACTTGCATGAAGAAGTGTATGTTTTTCAGCCCCATGGATTTGTGCAGAAAGGGCATGAAAACCAGGTGTGCAGGTTAAAGAAGGTATTATATGGTTTAAAGCAAGCACCACGTGCTTGGTATGAGAAGATACATGCCTATCTAGTTGCACATGGTTTTGAGAACAGTACAACTGAAAGCACCTTATATCTTAAGCGTGCTAATGACGTGCTTCTGATCATTGTTGCCTATGTTGACGACATGCTACTCATTGGTCTTATTGAGAAGCATATTGCTGATTTCAAGGCTGATTTACATTCCTCATTTGAGATGTCTGATTTGGGGCATTTGCATCACTATTTGGGCATTCAGTTTATGCAAGTTGATGGTGGAATGGCTTTGTGTCAAACGAAATATATTGACACATTATTGCAGCGTTTTGGCCTTGAAGACTATAAGCCTATTGCCACTCCTATGGAGACAGGTTTACGATTGAGTCTTCATGATGCTCAAGATGCATTTGATGTTGTTCTCTATCAGTAGGTTGTTGGATGCTTGATTTAGTTATGCATTACTCGGCCAAATATTCAGTTTGTTGTCTCACAGATGAGTAGGTCTATGCATTGCCCAGGAGTCACACATTGGAAGGCGGTTAAGCGCATCTTTTGCTACTTGAGTGGTACTTGGCTACTTGGGTTGTTTTATCCTAAGGGGGGATCATTACCGCCAGGTTTGCATGCTTTTTCTGACTCAGATTGGGTTGGTTGCTATGACACTCATGTGTCCACCAGTGGTTTTTGTTCATGCTTGGTAGCTCATGTATATCTTGGTTGAGCAAGAAGCAGCCTATTGTGGCCACTTCTAGTTGTGAGGCTGAGTATAGGGTAGCTTTCATAGCGACTGTTGAGTGTGTGTGGCTCAGACGCCTTATGGCTGATTTGGGTGTTGGCCAGTCTTCTGCCACCACCATCTTCACTGACAGTCAGAGCACATTGGCAGTTGCGAGGAACCCTGTGTTCCATGCTCGCACTAAGCACATTGAGGTGCATTATCACTATGTCAGGGAGAGGTTCTCTTCTGGGGAGATCAACTTGGCATATGTGCCCACACATGAGAACATAGCAGACCTTTTCACGAAGGCTCTACCTAGGGAGAAGTTTGAAGCTTTGTGCAAAGCTTTGGGCTTACTTCCTTTTGTGGAGTGATTTCCACATAGTTTGGTACTTCCTTATACATGAGTGCCAGCTCCTTGTTCACCACATCACTCCCAGGGAGGATTTGTTGATATATTTAGGTAGTGATGTGTGTGAACACACTAGGACCACCGGGGCACTTTTTTCCCTCTTTAGGAGGCTTTTTTCCCCCGGCTTGTATATACACCTATTGCCCTAATGGGCTACTTATCTTTGTACATTCTCTAGTAATACATTCAGTATTGTGTGTTGTGCTCCGAGCTTCTTCTTCTTCCTTGTGTTGTTCGCGTGCTTCCGCAGACGTCTAAATCCAAAAAAATAAAGCTAAAAAATAGGGCTAAAAGAAATCGTGGATCTTCTAGCAATATTGTGAAAGGGAATAACTTCTACAAACAATATGAACTAAGGACCTAACTAGCAAGACAACACAAGGGAGAGATGCATGTATCCACGTAAGCAACCCCTCCAAAATATGGCTCCAAGGCCAATGTGATAACTCAAATATAGGGGCACAAGTGTACCTTCCATTGCATGAGTGCCCATGTTGATTACATGGTTTCCTAGATTAGAAATCACATTAAATCACATGTCTTCTAAAAGAATATCACCCAAGTCTCACATGCAAGTCAATTGGATGGGAGAAGCTTCCAATCAAGCCTACGGTACTCAACCCTAGATAAATCAATCCTACGGTTCAAGATCCTTCAAATAATGGTAAATATCCAATATATTGCAAGAAATTAGGTTGCATAGTGGGGAGCTTGATGAGACTCATCATCTCCTATGTTGGATGATCATTATCTTCAACTAAGTCTTTACAAGCACTAAATAGGGTAGAATCATTACAGAGTGCAACACACTATTAGCGTCTAAGGTTGTGGTGGAGTGAAGAAGCAAGAGTTGTGAAATGGATTTCACTCCCTAAAACACTATAAATCCATCACATTATATAAGGACTCAGGGAAAAATACACACAACTATTCCTCTACCCAAGTTTCATAGAGGTATAGTGTCTTGCATGATCCACTCTCTCAACCTTGATAATACATAAAAGGACCTTCAAAAACAAATGTTTAGGATCTGAGGTACACATGTACATAGAGCATCTCACGTACACGTACATAGAGGATACAAAAACTAAAATAGGTAAAAAATAGAGATACATAGTAGACGTGATAGTACACAAAATTGGGTGCAATATCCTCCTGCACACTCTGTTTGATGAGTCTACAGAGTGCGTGTATTTATAGGATTTTTATTGCTCAAAAATAGAGATTAGAATGAGGGTACCACATCTGAAAAAAAAGCATGAAAGTAAAAAGTTGCTCTCTTTTACAGAGAGCCTTTGTTTTTATTTTCATAAATCATGATCTACATTGATCCTTATCCAAACCACTATTCTTAATACTTTTCTAGAAAGAAACCTTTATGTGGATCTTTATTTGCAAATTATAGATAAAATATACTTCTTCTTATTCATGTCCAGACGCATCCAAAATGTTCATGCCCATCCATGCCCTCACAAACCTTCAACTAGTATATCAAAACACTAAAAAACATTTATAAATCAATAAATTAAACTCCAAAACTCAAAAATTCAGCATTATCCATAAGTGATAAGATGCCCCCCAATTGAAAAAGAAATTGAACTCAATTGATATAAATAAAATAGACATGAATGGTCAGTCACGTGTCCCATCATTGAACAACATAAGCATGTTCTTGTTGGAGTTTGAGGTCTGTGAAAGCATGCAAACAACACAAGGAAGAAGAACAAGCTTGGAGCATAGTACACAATACTAAATGTATTACCAAGAGAATGTACAAAGATGAGTGAGCCATTAGGGTTATAGGTATATATACAAGCTGGGGGAAAAAACCTCCTCAAGAGGGAAAAAAAGTGCCCCAATGGTCCTAGTGTGTTCACACACATCACTACCCAAATATATCAATAAATCCCCCCTAGGAGTGATGTGGTGAACAAGGAGCTAGCACTCATGTATAAGGAAGTGCAAAGCTATGTGGAATTAGTCTATAAAAGAAAGTAAATTGAAAGCTTTGTGAAGAGCTTCAAGCTTCTCCCTAGGCAAAGCCTTTGTGAAAAGGTCTACAATGTTCTCCTATGTGGGAACATATGCCAAACTAATATCTCCACTAGAGAACCTCTCCCTAACATAATGATATTGCACCTCAATATGCTTAGTTCGAGCATGGAACACAGGGTTCCTCACAACTGCCAATGTGCTCTAACCCTTAGTGAAGATGGTGGTGGTAGAAGACTCTCCAACACCCAAATCATCCATAAGGCGTCTGAGCCACACAAACTCAACAATCGCTATGAAAGCTTCACTATACTCAGCCTCACAACTGGAAGTGGCCATAGTAGGCTGCTTCTTGCTCAACCAAGATATGCATGAGCTACCAAGCATGAAGGAAAAACCACTAGTAGACACACGAGTGTTATAGCAACCAGCCCAATCAGAGTAAAAAAAAAGCATGTAAATCTGGCAATAGTGATCCCCCTTGGGATAAAACAATCCAAGTAGCACCTACCAATGCTCAACACCTATGCAATGCACAAACCTGCTCATTTGTGAGACAAAAAATTGAATATCTGGCAGAGTAATGCATATGTAAATCAAGCATCCAATATCCTACTAATAGAGAATAGCATCAAACACATCTCCAGCATCCTGAAGACTCAACTATAAACCTGATTCCATTAGGAATGCAAATAGGTTTGTAGTCTTCAAGGCCAAAATGCTACAATAATGTTTCAATATATTTTGTTCGAATCAGAGCTATTCCACCATCAACTTGCATAGAATCAATGCCCAAATAATGATGTGAATGCCCAAATGTGACATCTCAAATGAGGCATGCAAATCAGCCTTAAAATAAGCAATATGCTTCTCATGAGGACTAGTGAGCAGCATGTCATCAACATAGACAACAATGATCAAAAGCACATCATTTGCATGCACAACATATAAGGTGCTCTTAGTTGGAGTGTTCTCAAAACCATGTGCAATTAGGTAGGCATGTATCTTTTCATACCAACCACGTGGTGCTTTCTTCAAACCATATAATGCCTTTTTCGACCTGAACACTTTGTTTTCATGCCCTTTCTGCACAAAACCATGAGGTTGAAAAACATATACTTCTTCATGCAAGTCACCATTCAGAAATGTTGGTTTAATGTCCAACTAATGTACATTCCAACCATGATGAGCTCCAAGTGCACAGATGCTATGAACAGTAGTCATTCAACATGTAGGAGCAAAGGTCTCATCAAAATCAATGCCTCTTTCTTGAGCATAACCTTTTGCCTAGCCTTATACCTGTCAATTGTTCCATCATGCTTATGCTTCAGCTTGTATACCAACTTATTGTCAATGACCTTCTTGTTAGGAGGCAAGTCACATAAAGACAGAGTACCATTTTTCATAATAGCATCATATTCTGATTGCATAGTAGCCATCCAATATTCTGATACCAATTGTTGGAGTTTGAGGTCTGTGGAAGCACACGAACAACACAAGGAAGAAGAAGAAGCTTGGAGCATAATATACAATATTGAATGTATTACCCAGAGAATGTACAAAGATGAGTGACCCATTAGGGTTATAAGCATATATACAAGCCGGGGTGGAAAAAACCTCCTAAAGAGGGAAAAAACTGCCTCAATAGTCCTAGTGTGTTCACACACATCACTACCAAAATATATCAACTAGGAATGGGAAGTGGTATTAACAATCCAAATGCTTTATTGTGATGATGTTGACATACAATGCATTGGGAAGCATGCTATGCAATATCTTTTTCCATTTGGGGCTAGAACTAGAAATCTTTGCAAGTAGATGTGGTGCTTTGTATGCCCCTATGTCCCATGTTAGATGGTTCATGCATTTCCTTTATTACAAAATCTTTAAATGCATTGGGTAATGCATACTTTATGTTGAAAAATAAAGGAAACCATTATAAAATGTATAACGTTCATCACTTGAAGATGCTATGCACGTGAAAAATACAAATCAGACGCATAAGCGAAAATCAATTTAAATAATTATTTTTAATGAATTTTAGAATGAATATATATATATATATATATATATATATATATATATATATATATATATATATATATATATATATAGGTAGACAATAAAAGTGTAATTATGCAAATGATTGGTTTTACTTTTCCATAAATGAAAGTATGAAAATCAAGCAAAAACTAAAATGAATGAATTTCAATGGTAGAAATATTATGCAAAAACACAGAATGTAATTGTGATGAAGGAAAATGACTAAGAGCATCAGCTACAATATTATCTTTTCTAGCTTGATACTAGATCATGGCTAGAAATTTTGAATGAATGAAGCCCTATTAAGATGTCGATTAGAGATTAATGGTTGATTTAACAATTTCTTAATCACTTGGTGATTGGTTTTGATTAATACCTCAGATCCCATAAGGTAGTGTTTTTGAATTCGCAATGCATGCACATTTGCTAATAATTCCTTATCATGGGTGCTATAATTTTTTCAGATGTCTTAAGCTTTCTACTTTCAAACACAATGGGATGATCATTTTGCATTAAAGCATAACCTATTCCTGAGCCAGTACTATTGGTAATTACATGAAAACATTGTGCAAAATCAGGTAACTACAAAGTAGGTGCATGTGAAAGTGCATGTTTGAGTTTCTCAAATGATTGTTGTTCGGAAACCCTCATGCAAATCTTATTTTTTTTGCAATAATAAAGTAAGGGGCAATGCTAAATAAGAAAAACTTCTAACTAACTTCCTATAAAAACTTGCCAACCCAAGAAAAGAATCTACAACATTGATTGATTGAGATATAGGCCAATCTATAATGACTTGAATCTTTTTCACATCTACATGCACTTCCGCACTAGAAATAATATTCCCTAAGTATTCTAGTTTACTTTGGAAAAATTAAATGTTTTCAAGATTAGCATAAAGTGTGTTTTTTTCGTAACAAATTAAAAACTAGTGCTAGATGTTGTTCATGCTCTGTGTCATTATGACTATAAACAGGTATGTCGTAAAACAAAACTAGAAAGAAGTCTTGATAATCAAGAAAAATGTTATTCATCATACATCAAAATGTAGCAAGAGCATTGGTAAGTCCAAAGGGAATCTCCATAAACTCATAAATTTCCAGTTTGAGTCCTAAAAGAAGTCTTGAAAATATCATTATGCATCATACCTATCTGATGTAACCCAATTTAAGATCAATCTTACTAAAGATATGGGATTCTCAAAGTTTATCTAGCAAGTCATCTATCGGAGGAATATGATACCTATTTTTAATTGTAATTTTTTTGAGGGCTCTACAATCAATGCACATCCTATAAGTTTTATTCTTTTTCTCCACTAAGAGAACTGGTGCTCCAAAAGGGGAAGAACCAGGCATGATAATTCCTTTGTGAAGTGAGTTCTTAACTTGGTTTTTATTTCCTTTCGGTGAAGAGGGACATGCCTACTAGGAATTAAGTCTATACTATGGTCAAATGATTCTTGAGATGAGGATATTTTAGAGAGATAATTTGACAGAAAACAATCCTTGAAAGTAGTCATAAAAGGTTTATGTGCATCAAAGAGGGTATGAGTATAATCCTGTGTGACATTTACAAAAACAATGCATGCACATTTTAGTTGAATATGATTAATCAATGGGAATGATTGGAAATCATGCCTTGCACACAAAGAAATTATTTGACCTTTAAATTCAAAATTAAAGGTATGCATGTGATAGTCAATGTGTGGGTCATAATGATGAAGGAAAGGCATACCAAGTATAACATTATAATATTGCAAAGTTGAAATTAAAAACATTTGTGCATCTACATATGAACCTATAAAAATATTAACATCATGCACCTTGTTACATTCTAATGACTTCACTGAAATGCAGCCTTCACTTTATACAAGGAAGGAAACATCTTTAATTTAAGTGCATGCACTAACAAATGTGAAATAAAGTCGTGA
>CM035412.1:128891654-129021654 GCA_020310875.1 Ceratopteris richardii | reverse complement strand
CTGCGCAACTCCACCTTCGTGAAGGAGAGTAGAATCTGGTTCGGGTTAACGTTTCTGGCATTAACGAGCGGGAAATCTTGGGTTCTTGACAAAAAACATCCTGAACTTCCGGGCGATGGATCTGTGCAACTTCTTTCTGATCGTGCATATCTTCGTTTCGGGCGCTGCCAGTCTGCCTCTTCGATTCAACCAAGATGGCCAATTTAAAATATTGCAGGTGAATATTTCCTCTGTTGTTTCTTTGAATTGAATTTCCCGACAGATTGACATTGCTTATGTTGTATGATTCATATGCCATCTATGCGTGCACCTATCATGTACGCCTATCATTTGTGCATAGGAGCCATCACGATTTTAAGTCATTCTTGCCAATAGTCGATGTGATTCGTTTGTTAAATTCAAGAGATTTGTTTGCGCATTCATCGCTGATACCTATGAAATGATATGCCAACCAGCTTCGGCGTAAGTCTAGGTAATGACTAATTAAAGATCAAGAAACATGTTCTCATGCGTCGAACTCCTGTAGGGAGCCCCGAATCCATAAGACGAAATCATAACTCGGCACACACACACACACACACACACACACACACACACACACACGCACACACTCTCACACTCACAGCTATTCAGCCACGCATTCGCAATTCTCTTGAGCAGATCAGTGAATACTGTCGGTTTTATGTGTGATGTCGTTGAAAGATTGCAGACATGCATTACGCCAACGGAGGCAGTACCAGATGCTCGGATGTTCTTCCAAAGGAGTACGGGAGCTGCAGTGATCTCAACACAACTGCATTCATTGAGAACCTCATCGCTCTCGAGAAGCCTGACTTGATAGTCTTTTCCGGTAATCTTGAACTGACTTTTTCCTATGCAACGAAATATTAAGGAGCTTATGCACATGCTTAACTGCAATTAGAATGGGAAGACCGATAGATCCCAACAGAACCACATTCATTTAGAACCTCATTGCGGTTGAAAAGCCTGATTTGTTAGTGTTTTGGTAATTCTCAAATGACATATGTGCTTTATGAATTGTTCTTAAAGCTACAACACATCAAGCAGATTTTGCACACATTTGCAAATTAAAATGGGATTATCCGGCACATCTTGTTCCAGGGAGTTCATATAAACAAGCTGCTGTTTCTACACGTTTCTTATCTTAAGCAGACACTTCAAATTCTGGGGAAATCATTCTGAAAGTAATTTATCTGTGTCTTTTTGTGTCCTCTTTTACAGGAGATAACATCTTTGGTCAAGACACGAGTGATCCTGTAGGCTCTATGAATGCGGCCTTTGCACCTGCAATCAAGGCTCACATACCATGGGCAGCAATCTTGGGAAATCATGACCAAGAGTCCACATTATCGAGGCTTGAACTCATGCAACATATTTCAAGTATGGAGAACACACTCTCTCGCGTGTATCCAACAAACATAAACAGCAGCTTGGGTGGGGATATGACAGAGATTGACGGCTTTGGTAACTATCATTTAGCTGTTCGTGGGGCAGCTGATTCTCGCTATCAGAATGAAAATATTTTAAACATCTACTTGCTGGATAGCGGAGACTACTCCAAGGATCACAAGATCCATGGATATGGATGGATTCAAGAAAGCCAAAAAAGCTGGTTTAAAGAACTGTCATTGAAGTTGAAGGTACCTATCAATATTAAAATTATCCAGTTGACATGAATCTCCGTGGTTGAGTTAGAAAGTGCGAGATTATGCTGTTTGATGATAAATTTGTTTTATGTAGGATGATTTCTCGAAAGCTCATCCGGCTCAACATGTTTCAGTACCGAGCTTGGTCTACTTTCATATCCCACTCCTAGAAACTTCGTACATCTCCAGCTGGTGCTCCATCATGGGCGCTAAGCAGGAGGCTATCGGTTGCGCACAAGTCAATTCAGGATTTCTCAATGCAATGGTAGAGGTCGGCGATCCCCATCTGGTGTTCAATGGACATGATCATATAAACGATTTCTGTAGTGAGCTTGCTGAAAACATAATGATGTGTTATGGCGGTGGGGCTGGTTATCATGCATATGGAAAAGCTGGATGGTCAAGGCGTGCACGTGTGGTCGACATATCGCTGCATAGCATTTGGGATGAAGTACAGAAAAATGCTTCAGCAAGCAGAACGCATAAGTCTGAGGGAGCCGTCCAACGGCGTGAATGGCTAGAAGTTGATCAGATCACGACATGGAAGCGGCTTGACAGGCCACCATCATTTCCTCTAATAGACCATGAGGTCCTGTGGTCTCGCATTCCCGTTCCATCCAATGGCCGAAACTATTGTTGGAATGCTACATTAGTAACCATTGTCGGGGCTTATTCTCTAATTTGCATCATATACTGTTTTTGGCGGAAGCACCCGCGACTCCTCCGAATTCAGCCTCTACAACGGCATCATCTGCATGTCTATAACGTTTACAAGCCTTTCGGCTACAGGATGTTTAAATTCCAGGCCTCTCCATGACAAACAGTTTGCTCAAAAATTGGAGGCACTATTTGAACTAGCCATCCAGCTGCCAAGAGGTAGCTTTGCATTAACTCTGCATCACACAGGTAGGAGACGGACACACAGAGAGGTATGTACATGGAGAAGTCGACAGTTACTATAGATACATAATTTATTAGCACCTGTTCTTATCGGAAGTTTGTCGTCATGGGTGCTCGGATTTAGGTTTGATTTCATTCCAACACTCCCTCTTAACGCTAAATGACCGAGTAAGGAAGAAGTGATTTATATTGATAGTAATTAATGCGTTGCAGACTATATGCATAATGCATTGCAGGCATGCATATGCAGTGGTGAGCCAAACTAGGAGGTTGTTTGAAAATGGTAGGGTAATCATACGGAATAAGACTTGATAAAACAGCTCTTTAGTTCTTTGAAGAGCTATTTTAGATTAGCTGCATGCATTGTAATTAATGCGCTGTAATTTATATTGATAGTAATTAATGCGTTGTAGACTATATGCATAATGCAATCTTAGCTGCATTATGCATTGTAATTAATGCGTTGTAATTTGTACTGATAGTAATTAATGCGTCGTAGACTATATGCATAATGCATGCTTGTAGTGCATTGCGCATATAGTCTAGAACCCATTAACCATCAATAAACCAATTCCTCCTCATTCGACCATGTAGCCATAAGGGGGAGTGTTGGAATGAGATTAAGCTTAAATGCCCGCCTCCCTTTAATAATATGAAATGCAGTTACATCTTCGTGTCGACTTCTCTGTGTACTTGCCACTCTGCGTATCCGTCCTTACCTGTATGATGCAGGCTTTCAATTTTTCAACAATTCTCGATATGATGAAGTATATTCTACAGAGCTGTGTCATCATAAAAGCTTATAGAAGCTGGTAGTAATCCATATGTTTCTACGGAATGGTGGTTATCATTAATAGACTGTACAGGACGCAAAATACCACATTCCTTGCCCAATAGCAATGGGATAAGTGAAGTGTTGGCATACCTCTGGAAAAACTATTGATACAAGCTTCTTTATATGCTTGACTGTAATTTTTTCAGTACCTCGGTATAAACCTCGGAAAACTCCACTGATGCAACAAAAACATAAGCTTTTGTCGGTATGCCTCGTGGTCTATGCCACGCTACGTTTCAAGGTATAGTCCATCCTGAAAGTAAAATCTGCGGCATAGGCCATGGAATGCTTGCCGTCCACTAATTAGTTAACAAGCTTCATATCATCGACTTGGAATCGCATACCATGGTCTATACAGACATCCTCGGCATTTGCAGCATTTGCAGAGTAAAAAGCTGGTCTATAATAACAGCATTTGCAGAGTAAAAAGCTGGTCCTCTAGCCAAAGATAAAATTGGAGTTCCCAAACAATCAAATGTTGAAGTCAGTCTATATGCTTTCATCATCCATCAAGAAGTGAGATCAATCCGGAATCTTCAACAAAAACAATAGATTAATAGACACATATATAGCTGTTCTGTAAAACATTCTAATATAGAAGAAATACATAACTTTATCTGTAGTCTTTTCAGAATTTTCAGTTCACATAAAACATCAATTTATACATAGATGTTTTAAGACATGCAAGTTATAATATAGAAGAAATACATAACTTTATCTGTAGTCTTTTCAGAATTTTCAGTTCACATAAAACATCAATTTATACATAGATGTTTTAAGACATGCAAGTTATGGTAAGATACAGGTCAGGAAATATGAGTCAGTACGCTAATACAATGTCAGATTATGTATGCATGCACATTCATGAGAAAGTATGGAAGTTATGGTAAGATACAGGTCAGGAAATATGAGTCAGTACGCTAATACAATGTCAGATTATGTATGCATGCACATTCATGAGAAAGTATGGAAGTAGTGCATATATTGTTGATATGACATGAAACTATAATATATATGCAGCAGATATCCATCTCGTGAAACGATTAAAGAAAAAGAAAAATTCAAACATTACTGTACAACTTAAAAACATGACGTCTAAGTCATATAAGTGAAATGGAAACAGAAACACCAGGAGTAATACATGCATAGGTTGAATGTATACTCACGAGATTTTACTCGAGAATAATATAAACGTAGTTGTGACCGCTTCACATATTCAGTAACGGATCTCAAACTCTAACAATTCGTAAAGCACGCGGATCTCAAACTCCAGCAATTGGTATCAGAGCAGGGCACTGTAGGAGGTCGCCCTTCATCTAGGGCATCATCGACACCCCTTTGATCACAATCTCATAATTACACGAAATTTGGTGAGCATATTTAGGGTGATTAGGAGATCAGAACGGCTTCGCTTTGTGATGCCGAAGTCACAATTTGAGCTCATTTCGGTCTCCAAAATGCACTATCGCAGTTCTTGTGCAAGCAATTTCCTCTTCGTGCCAAAGATATATACAAGTTTCGGTTCGTCTGTATAAGCCCCTCGAAGTCTCCTATAGATTTAGTGGAACTCATCAGGATAGTTATGTTCAACTTTTTTAGATACAATCATTTTTCTACATCAGGGTATTTAAGTCAATGGCCATGGCTGAAAGAAGTGATGTATTCCGCATATTGGCTGTCGAGGATAAGGTGGATGGTACCAATTACCCATTATGGGATTATGTATTGGTTGCAAAAGGACTATGGAATATTGTGTAGGGTATCGAAAAACGTCCTTTTACACTTGCAAACACAGTTGTTGAAGGTGATGTAGACGGCATTGAAGATGACGATATTCTTCATGTTCTTGTTCGTGTTCCGGCTCTTGTTTCACCTACTATAGAGAAAATTCATTGGGATGGCGGAGATGCTCAAGCACATGCATTGATAGCCTTGTATATTAAACGTGCCATTATTCCTCACATTCGCTCTTGTAGAACAGCTAAGGATGCTTGGGATACACTAACCACGTAATACCAGGCAAGGAATGAGGCTCATATTTCTTACCTCCAAAAACAGTTGGAGAGAGAGCACATGAATGAAACCAATTCTATGGATAGTTTTTTGACAAAGATCAAAGACATGAAGGAACAATTGATTTTTTCTTATGAAGTTATACTAGATAATTCATTTGTGCAGACCATTCTAAATGGTCTTCCTGATTCATATGAGAGTTTTGTTTTTTATCTTTATTTGATGATGAAGGGCAATCCAAATGCCTTGACAATTGAGGAGTTAGTCTATGTTCTCTTGCACGAAGATCAGAACAGGTCCATTATGTGTATTGCAGATCAAGCTTTCCTAGCTAATCAGAAGGGCAAAGGTAAATGGGGCTCATCTACTAGTAAGTGGAAATCCTCAAATGCTACACATTCGAGGAAGGAAGACAAGATGAGAAGAAATCAAAAAAAGAAAAAATTATTTTGTAAGTACTCTAAAGGAAATGATCATGTCAAAGATTTGTTCAAAACTAGGTCCAAAAGAGGCAAAGAAAAAAAGAGGCGGGAATGGTTGTTGCAGAGGACTCTACACCAAAAACAGAGTTTGCTAATCTGGTGTAGATTGAAGAATGGGCATTTACTACTGTTTGTAGTTTTGAACCATCTTCTCATAAATCGTGTATGTATGCAGTAGACTGAGATGTTTGATATTTTGATAGTGGGTAACCAAACATATTACCTCGCAGTGCAGTTTCTTCCCTTCACTTGAGCTTGCCCCTACAGGGAATACTGTCACGTATGCCAACAACTCCTCTTATCCTGTTATGGGAGTCGGTAAGATCATTTTGACTATGCTAATAGTAGTTCTTCTACATTGTCAGATGCTTTATTTGTGCAAGGGATCAAGAAAAATCTGTTATCATTTTCACATTAGCCAAGATTGGTTTGGTTGTGAAATTTGTTGATGACAGATGTACAGTCCATGGTCTATCAAATGGTGATGTGATTATTGCTTCTGGCATTTTATGTCGTGGGCTCTATAAGCTCATAGACTATGAAAAATATTTGAATGATTCAACATGTGCAATACATGATTCTCAAGCTATGTCAGATGCAAAGCTTTGGCATGCATTCTTTGGTCATCTGATTTTTTCTAGTTTGTTATGCCTACAGAAATCTGAAATATTGTCCTCTTTGCTCAAACTTGAGGCACCTAGTAAACATGTTTGTGAAGGTTGTATTTTGGGCAAAATGCAGCTTTCCTCATTTCCAAAAGATGGTTGAGTTCGAGCTACTCATAAATTATAGATTGTTCATAGTGATGTTTGTTGGTGCATGACAACCATCAATTGATGCTTTGGATGAAGGATTGAAGTCAAAGATTGAAGAAAAGATTAGTCTATGAGGCTTGAAGATAGTGCACATTCAGGAAATGAAGATGAGTGTCTTCTGAAACAGGCGCAATCTCGATGGTCAAAGAATTGATCACTACTCAAGTACACAGTGTAAATTTTGCACAAATGAGGAGTCAAAATCTAAGTTGGAAGGTAAGCCATCTATGTCAAAGCATTTTTTATTAAATAGGTTCTACTTTGGGAGAACCATGTATTAGAAGTTGTAGGTGTCAAAGTCGACAATAGAGGACGATAGTTTCAGACATAGGTTGATTGTTTGGATCATTTCTCAA
Organism: Ceratopteris richardii; assembly: GCA_020310875.1. Lineage (NCBI taxonomy): Eukaryota > Viridiplantae > Streptophyta > Polypodiopsida > Polypodiales > Pteridaceae > Ceratopteris > Ceratopteris richardii. The sequence continues at coordinate 129,014,586 of CM035412.1, read as the reverse complement.
GATCTACTGAGTCATTTGAGATGTTTTAAGTGGAGAGGATGTGAAAACTTTAGGTGACACATTATACAAAGTTTCATGAGAAGCTTTACACATTTGATCAGTCTATAAGTGAGTTATGTGCAACAAACTTGTCTGTGTAGTGATTTTCTTCACAGTTAGCTAAAGTCTTGATAGTTTGGCACTTGTCTTCCAAATTGGTTGAAGTTTTTGCGTTATTCTTGATATAGAAGTGTTCTAACATCAAGGATAGCTTGTCTTTTGGAGATTAACACTCTCCATCAGTGGTATCAGAGCAGGAATCATCAAAATCGAAGAAAGGAGGACCCTGACTGTTGCAGTCATATAGAAATCAACAATTGAAGGTTCAAAAATGTCCAAAGTCAATCCTACAACAATACCTACTACAATTATGCTTCAAATCAGAAAGAAGATTCAACCTTAATCATGAATGTAACTTGTGAAAGACAAAGTGAAGACCAAAGAGTCTTCTACATTGACTCAGGGTGTAGTAATCACCTGAATGGTAATATAGCCTTGATGACTGATTTGGAAAATAAGGTAACTAATCATGTAGTTCAAACAAGCGATAATACAAAGCACAATGTGAAGTCAATTGGATCAGTGAAAGCCAAGGATGGAAGTACTCTTTTGAGTAAGGTCTTGTATGTTTCTACAATTCCAAAGAATCTGATAAGTGTAGGGCAAATTGTTGAAAAATGTTATGAAGTAAGGTTCACTAATGATAGAGTTTTTGTGGAAGACACTATCAATGGGAATAAACAAATTGTTTTAGGGAAGAAAGAAGAAAGACTCTTCACATTGAAGATTCAAGGTAATGTTGGTCATGCCTTGTTCACTTATGGAGGACATAAGATATCTGAGTTAGATCTTTCGCATAAAAGGCTTGGACATTTCCATGAAAGAGGTATTAAAGATATGGATAACAATGGTTCAGTGATTGGATTGCATAATGTTGCAAGTCAACATATGACATACAGATGTGAGGCATATCAATTATGTAAGGCTCATAAGCAATCATATTCTAAGCATGGTTTCATGTATTGAAGCTTGAGTTGGTACACACAGATGTGTGGGGACCATCAAAGGATTTGAGTATTAATGGTTCAAGATACTATGTGATTATGTTGATGATGCTACCAGGTGGATCACTATTTATGTGATCAAAGATAAATTAGAGGTATTCAATAGATTTAAATAGTATCATGTGTATGCAGAAAGAATCAGAGGTCAAAAGTTAAAGAGACTACGGTCAGATGGAGGGGGAGTGTATTTCTCTAATGAGATCAATGATTACTTATGGAATGCAGGTATAAAAAGGGAAGTTACTTGCAGGTACTCTCACTACAACATATGAGGGGCATATCGACGCTGCATATACCGACGGTCATAGTCGGCATCGATATAGCCCTCGGAAAATCTGACTAAGAGATACCGACGGTCAAGTGACCGTCGGTATGACCGTTTTAAACGGATCGTCGGTGTGGCCCACAGCCACCGGTATAAGCGTCGGTATAAGCGTCGGTATGAACATCGGTATAAGCGCCGGTAATTTATTGGCATCTACCGACGCGTATACCGACGTCCATACCGGCGCCTATACCGGCGGCGAATTTTTAAACATACCACGAACCCGAGAGCAAAACTTCACATTTCTGCCGTGTTTGAGTACTGTCGGTCTACTGTCGAACTTACGCGTACGAACTTGCATTGTCTTGTGCACACACACACAGATCTCTCTCTCTACACACACACACACTCTCTCGGCTTAGCTCTCACATCTTGGTAAGTGTTGCACGTACTGTTAGCATTTGTGTTTCTCTATGCTTTAGGGTTTCTAATTTCTCTTTTTGTTGATTTTGCAGAAGTTCGTTGGCGTCGATTGTTTGGAATTGGACGAGAGACGACCTACATTACGCTTTGACGACAACGATTCAAAGAGAGACATACTTATAAGTGATTCTCTTATTCGCTATTGATAGAGAGAGAAGGAGGGGGAGAGAGAGAAAGAAAGAGAGAGAGAGAAGAGAAAGGAAGATACACATTAATTTACACATGCATACATACACACATACATGTACACACATGCATGCTTACATACACACACACACATACACATATGCATGCATACACGCACACATAAATTTACACACATGCATACATACACACACATGCATACACACATACATACACACACATATATACACATATGCATACACATACACACACATATACACACATACATACACACAGGCACATATACACACATACACACATGCATGCATACATACACACACATATACCGGCATGCATGCATACATACACACATATACACACATGCATGTATACATACACACACATGTATACACATACACACACATGTATACACATACACACACATACACACACATACACATACATGCATGCATACATACATACACGTACACACACATGCACACACATGCATGCCTACATACACACACATACACATACACACATGTATACACATGTATACATACACACACACATGTACACATGCATACATACACACACATATATACACACATGCATACATACACACATATAATCCTATTTTTATTTTGAAGTTTTTGTTTTACATCAAATATATAAAAATAGGATTAGGGTTTTATGATTTTAAATAGGATTAGGGTTTTAGGGTTAAATATTTAAGATTAGGATTTTAGGGTTTTAGGTCTAGATATTTAAGATTAGGGTTTTAGGGTTTAGTATTTCAGATTTAAGTCTAAGTCTTTTTTATTAGGGTTTTAGGATTTTAATACGTAGATAACATATATACACAAACACACATACATATAATACATACATATAATACATACATACATGTAGATACACATGCATACAAAAATATACATATTTTAGATTTAAATCTTTAAGATTAGGGTTTTAGGGTTATAACACCTACATGACATATGCACACATACACATATAATACATATATACATGTATATACACATGTATACAGAAATATACATATTTTAGGTCTAGATATTTAAGATTAGGATTTTAGGGTTTAGTATTTCAGATTTAAGTCTAAGTCTTTCTGATTAGGGTTTTAGGATTTTAATATGTAGATAACATATATACACACACACATATACATATAATACATACATACATGTAGATACACATGCATACAAAAATATACATATTTTAGATTTAAATCTTTAAGATTAGGGTTTTAGGGTTATAACACCTACATAACATATATGCACACATACACATACACATGTAATACATATATACATATATATACACATGTATATACATATTTTAGGTCTAGATATTTAAGATTAGGGTTTTAGGGTTTAGTATTTCATATTTAAGTCTAAGTCTTTTTGATTAGGGTTTTAGGATTTTAATACGTAGATAACATATATACACAAGCACACATATACATATAATACATACATACATGTAGATACACATGCATACAAAAATATACATATAGATTTAAATCTTTAAGATTAGGGTTTTAGGCTTATAATATCTACATAAGATATATGCACACATACACATGCACATGTAATACATATATACATGTATACACACATGTATACAGAAATATACATATTTTAGGTCTACATATTTAAGATTAGGGTTTTAGGGTTTAGTATTTCATATTTAAGTCTAAGTCTTTCTGATTAAGGTTTTAGGATTTTAATACGTAGATTACATATATACACAAACACACATATACATATAATACATACATACATGTAGATACACATGCATACAAAAATATACATATTTTAGATTTAAATCTTTAAGATTAGGGTTTTAGGTTTATAACACCTACATAAGATATATGCACACATACACATGCACATGTAATACATATATACATGTATATACACATGTATACAGAAATATACATATTTTAGGTCTACATATTTAAGATTAGGGTTTTATGTTTTAGTATTTCAGATCTAGAATTTTAAGATTAGGGTTTTAATTAAATATATATAATTAAATATATAAAATTAAATATATAAAAATAGGATTACGTAAGGAAAAAAAATTTGAATATATGAATAAATATATATAGAAAATAAGATAATTATATACATAAATAAATATAAAAAGAACTAGTGTTTTATATAATTTGATTAAATATTTATAATTAAATATATAAAATTAAATATATAAAAATAGGATTACGTAAGGAAAAAAAATCTGAATATATGAATATAAATATATATATAAAATAAGATAACTATATACATAAATAAATATAAAAAGGACTAGTGTTTTAAATAATTTAATTAAATATATAAAATTAAATATATAAAAATAGGATTACGTAAGGAAAAAATCTGAATATATGAATATATATATATATATAATAAGATAATTATATACATAAATAAATATAAAAAGAACTAGTGTTTTAAATAATTAAATATAATTAAGTAAAGAAAAAATCTGAATATATAAATAAATATATAAATACACAAACACATATACTTATATACCTATCTATATTCACATATATATACATATACACATATATATACACATGCATACATATATATACATGTTTTAGTTCTAGGTCATTGGATTAGGGTCTTAGGATTTTAACACGTACATAACATATATACACACATACACATACACATATAATACATATGTACATGTATATACATATGTGTATAGAAATATACATAATTTAGGTCTAGATCTTTAAAATTAGGGTTTTAGGATTTAGGCATACATATAACTTAATTAAGAGAAAAAAAATCTGAATAAATAAATAAATATATATATAAAATAGGATCAATCAAGAAAAAATCTGAATATATAGATAAAATAGGATAGCTATATAGATTAGGGTTTTAAAACTAAGATTTTAATTTTTTTTAGGTATTTAAGTATTTAGGTCTTTAAGAGTTAGATTTTTAGGTTTAATAAAAAAACAAATGTTCTAAAATGTTCTAAAATGTCCATATTGTAGCAGATGGCTTCTTTGGATCCTGAAGAGAGTATGGCATGTCCTTGCACACAGTGCAAGTATCAAATTTATCGGAAACGATGGATTTGTACTGCATATGTTAGAGAGTATGGATCCTTTGTTAGGAGTCGATTGGAAAACCTACGCTATCATTCGCATGGTCCCCCAGGTGAGCAGATGGACCCAAACGACATTGCACCGGTAACCTCTCGTGGACAAAAGAGAGCAAAAAAGGACTTAGACGTAGAAGCAAGCACTAATAATATTACACTGAATGAATATATGGAAGAGATGCTTGAAGCATTTTATGAGATGGACGAAGATCATGATGGTGAAAAAGGTGTCGACGAGAGTTTCATGGACACAACAGAAATTCCACGATCAGAAGTTGATAAAGAATATGAAAACATGCAAAGATTAGCTCGTTTACCACTTTACAATGGAGCAAAGATATCTGTACTACGTGCTTCACTCGCGATGCTCAATCTGCAATCCATTTATGGATGGTCAGATAGTAGTGTCACTGAATTGTTCAGGTAAGTGGAGAACAAATTGGCTTTCATTGTTGTATCACAATAACTTCATTTACTAATATCATTTTAATTGCTTATTGCAAGCTTCTTAAAGATCAAATTTTGCCAGAGGGCAATGACATGCCTCCAACACGTGGAGATGCGAAAAAACTTTACTCTGATGCTTGGAAGCACATAGATAGTAAGTGGCCAGAGTTTGCTAGTGAGCCTCGGTCCATACGTCTAGGCCTAGCTATGGATGGAGTGAATCCATTTGGATTACGTAGTTCTTCATGGAGCACATGGCCTGTATGTTTGGTCAATTATAATATCCCTCCATGGTTGGCCACAAAGAAAGGTCATTTATTATTAGCTCTTATTGTATCAGGTAAGTATAAGGTAAAAAACATGGATGTATATCTTGCACCACTTGTGAAAGAACTGTGCATTTTATGGGATGGGATCACTGTGCGTGATATGTCTCAACCTATAAGAAGACGAGACGTGCGAGTGCAAGGCATACTTATGTGGACAATGCATGATTGGCCTGGTTATGGTGAATGTTCAGGTTTATCGATTTCGGATTACCATGCTTGTCCTTTATGCGGACCACGACTCGAAGCACGCTATTCCAAAGCACTACGTAAAACTGTCTATGAAGGACATCATAGATATTTGCCTGATGGGCATGTTTTACATGAAGGACAAATTGGTCGACAAGCACAACACCAAATGAAAGCTAGCGATTGGAAACAACTATGGGATTCAGAAAATCCAGTTGCTGGCATGAAACAGTTGTCCATTTTTCATGAACTCCCTTATTGGAGTGAATTGGTGATCAATCATTTGGTAGACCCGATGCATATTTTCAAGAATGTGGGAGAGATGCTTTGGAAAACTTTGATCGGAAAGAAAGAAAGCAAAGCACAAAGGGACGACCTAGAAGAGCGAGGTCGTATGCGAGAGTTGTGGGCAATTACTAAGCCCAACGGAACAGTATCGTTACCAAGAGCTCCTTGGGTGCTTTGCAGGATGGAAGAGCAACAAGTGAAGAAAACAATTTCAGAGTTTCGTACACCTACTGGATGCATGAGATGTCTAAAGACTTCTTTCACACGAAACGACGATCTTGCAGGACTCAAGTCTCATGATTGGCACAAGTTTTTACAGTTTGTGCTCCCTGTAGCCCTAAAAGATTGTCTTTCAGAGGATGTACGAAAAACCATTTATAAAATTAGTTCTTTAGTATGGTGGATATCTTCTAAAGAGATAAATAGAGATAGCATAGAGAGTGCGAAACTCAATGCTATCGAGGCTGTTTGTATGGTAGAGAAATACTTTCCCACAAGTATTCTCACTATTCAACTTCATTTACTGTTTCATGTAGTAGATGAAGTTGCAATAGTAGGAACTGTCCATAGTCGATGGATGTTCTTCTTAGAGCGCTTTATGAAGACATTAAAAGGGTTTGTTCGACAGAGAGCACGTCCATAGGGTAGCATGGCAGAGGGATGGCTTGTACAAGAATCTCTTGTATTCATTACTGAGTTTCTACATATATCGGATCCCGAAATGCCTCGCTTATGGAGCGATGATGAAGATGTTCGTCTCGTAGGCGATGAACCACAAGGTAAAGGATTGCAAAGAAAAATGGGTGCAGCTTTCAGAGAGAAGGCAATGAAGTTTTGCATAGTTAACTCTGAGCCTATGCAAAAGTGGTTAGAAAGGTATGAACTTGCCAAGGAAACTAACGCAAAGGAAAGAGCTCAGTTTCGAAGAAATCGTTCCACTCGATTTTTGCCTCTTCCAGAAAATCTTCGACCTCTCCCACCTTTTCCAACGAGCAGATAGCTAGATGCAGCGGTTTCACAAGCAAAGGCAGCGGGTGAAGATATCTCTGAAGAAGAAGAAGAACTCGCAAAAGGATGTGATTGGGATTATATCAAATACGGTGCACTATGGTCTCATGGACGACACTTTCGAATCGCACAAATCGATCAAATCCGGTCTACTTTTGATAGTGGAGTGATGGTGAATTTTTTGCAAAAAAGTAGAGCGAGTGCAAGAGATGATAATGCTCTAGAAGGAGAGTTAGATTATTGTGGTGTGATTCAAGACATCTTGAAACTATCTTTCAGAAAGTTTGATTACTTTGTTTTTGACATGAAATGATTCAAAGTAGTCACCTCTAGAAGAAACGCAACAGTGAGACGAGATAAGAGCGGTTTGCTTCAAGTCGACTCCACAAGATTATGGATAGATGAAAGGGATACATTTGTACTTCCCGAACACTGTGAGCAAGTTGTTTTTATACCAGATTCAAAAGACCCAGAGTGGCTATTTGTTTTACAAGTCGCTCCACATAGTAGATAAATTTTTGAAAATGTAGATGTAGAAGAAAGTCCATCTCTAGTGGGCTCAGAGATTCACTCGATAGTTGAAGAGGAAGAGATCATTGTTCGAGAAGAAGAGGTCATTAAAGAAGAGGTCATTGTTCGAGAAGATGAAGCAATAGACGATGATCAGGAGGAAACCAGCATAGCAAGCGATTTAGAAGCCATCAATTTAGAGATAGATATTCTCAGTGCATCGGATCTTCAAGAGGATGCTAGAATAGAGGACTTTTGAATAAAAGACTTGTATGTACTAATTTTTTGTTTTTTTTTGTTTATTTCCTATATTATTTTTCTTATCGCATGCTAGTTATTTGAGTTCTTTTATTACAGAGCACGATGGGAGACAGTCCTCCAGTCACTCCACAGTCCATGATAGAGGAGCAGTTTTTGGAGTTCATCTCTCAGGTTCCTCCTGTGTATATGGCCGCTGCATCACAGTATTGGATCGCTCGTGGTAGCACTCCTCCCGGCCTCACTCCTGCCGGCCTTACTCCTGCCGGCCTCACTCCCGCTGGCCTCACTCCCGCCGGTGTCACTCCCGCCGGTGTCACTCCTGCCGGTGTCACTCCCGAGGGTGGTGCTACTCCCGTAGGAGGTATGTCTCCTAGCTTTGTGACTCCACCACGACCATCTTTGCAGCCATCTCCTACTGGGTCTACTAGTAGACATGTGCGTTCGACACCTCAGCACATTACAGGGTCTGGCCCGTCTCGTAGATCGAGGTCACGCTCTGGAGCAGGAGGTTCTAGGAGTAGATCTACAGGTAGGTCTGGAGGCGGAGGAGGCAGTTGTTGTGGAGGCAGTGCGACGAACGTTGTGTCGTCCGCTTCTACTCCTAGGACGAGTACCTCAGATGTAGGTACGCCACGCAGTACACCACACAATACACCACGTACACCTTGGGGTGCTCATGACCATGATGACTCCAAGGTGTATAGTATTCGAGATGGAGCTTTGGTGATGGATGAAGCTGGAAAAGCAATGCGTGCACGCATACGACAACTTTGCTCCATCCAGTTTGGATACTCCATCATGCTGAAATGGAGTGAACAGGATAAAGATCGGAAGAATTATATCACACAGACGATTTACCAGGAGTTCCGACTAGCCGATGGACAGTCGATTGTTAGTTCAGAGTGGATTCTGCATACCGCACGTGAGGTCATGTCGCATCAACGATCCGAGGCTCGTGATGCATTCAGAGAAGGCTTACCAAAGCCTGTGTGGTTAGATGTTGAAGAGTGGGACATGATTCGTGATGAGCAGCAGCAGACTCCTGATCGATACCGCCAGCAGCGAAATGCCGCAGCCACACGTCTAGACACGATTGGACCGTCACATTTGGGCAGCGGCCGATATGACACGATGAGTCATGAGTTTGTAAGTACCATTTCATTTATTGAATTTATTGGTGTTAAATTTCTCATATATATTTCTCTAATCTTTTTATATTTGTTTCAAGAGCTTGCAATGGGTCGTCCTTCAACACGAACGGAGGAGTCTTATGGATATAGTCACGGGTTGACTGCACTATTGCAGGACTTGGAGGGATGCGGTGCGGTAGTTTCAAGGGAGTGTTTGCGATGAGGTAATTAATTTATAAACTTGGTTTTTACTTGTTTGTAATTTTCATGTGAATTTATCTCATTCCATTAATGTTCTTTGTTGCAAGACTGTTGATATGGAACGTTCTTTGCATGTGTATGGCAGTGGAAGACCAATATTTTGTATTTGATTTCCATATGGCAATACATTGCTTTGCCACATTTTGTAAAAGCGTCATATATGAGAGTGGTTTGCCACACTCTTGTACATGCTTCATTATTGAAATATATAACTTCTTTTGTGCATGGTTCATTGTTCATTCTGATTATCGATCTCTTTTGTGTACAATAATACTCTGTTTCATGAAATCATATTTCGGTTGTCATTAGAGTACACATCACATGTACTCGGTTTTTTTTGGGCAGAGTGTATTGTCTTTTGTTGAGCAACATCATGGTAATGTTGTTGTAGCAAAAGACAAAACATTCTGCCCAAAAAAAATTTTGCAGGTATGGTCGTCGGTATACGCGACGGTACTCCCAGTAGTGTCATCGGAATAACCGTCGGTACACCCAAGAGGCGATGCAACAGAAGCCAATTACCGACGCATATACCGACATTTTTACCGACGCATATACCGACGCCTATACCGATGCTTATACCGACGTCTACATCGACGCCTATACAAACTCTTTGGTACCGACGCGGAAACCGACCTTTACACCGGTGTCGCGGCAAATAAAGCCGCGTTCATTTTCCTCGGTAAAAACCTCGGTATACCATCAATCTGTTGTAGTGTCTCCTCAACAAAATGGTGTAGCAGAAAGGAGAAATAGAACTCTTGTTGAGTTTGCAAGATCAACGATGAAGGAGAAAAATTATCTAAATTATTTGTGGGTTGAGGCTATAAATACAGCTACGTACTTGGTTAATAGGTTACCATGTAAATCTTTGCAAGGTATGACACCATATGAAGCTTGGTGAGGCAAGAGACCTACCTTAGATCATTGCAAAGTGTTTGGATGTTTGGCTTATGCATATGTGCCATCTCATTTGAGGCATAAATTGGAACCTAAAGCTGAAAAGTATGTTTTTATTGGATATGATGATAAACAGATGGGTTATAGGTTGTGGAGTCCATCCACAAAACAATTCCTTGTATCAAAGGATGTTACATTTGATGAGCAAGGTACTTGGTATGCACGAATAATCAATAATTATGCAAGTGTTGAAGCAGTTTTGAATGAAAAGAAAGGTAAATCAAAGTTTCAGATATTTGATGAAGAAGAGAACAATGAAGTTCAAGTTGAAGTTGAAGAAGTGCCAAGGTTTGATCCGGAATGTGATGAACCAAAAACTTCAAGAAGTGGAGAACTCAGAAGATCATCAAGACACAAATGGCAACCTACAAGGTATAGCTATGACACTTCTTTTTTGACTACTAAAGATTATGCTTACATGGTGAAAGCAGATGAAGACTCTTCTACATATGAAGAGGCCAAAGGTAAGGAAAAATGGGAGAAAGCTATGCAGGAAGAGTATGATGCATTGATGGAGAATAAGACATGTGATTTGGTTCCTAAACCAAATAGTCAGAAGATCATTGGATGCAAATGGGTCTACAAGACAAAGAGGTATGCAGATGGAAGTGTGTCTAGGTATAAAGCTAGTCTTGTTGTGAAAGGGTATGCTCATACATATGGTATAGACTATGATGAGACCTATAGTCATGTGGCAAAGATGACAACCATCAGGACACTCATAGCCATTGCTGCATGTAAAGATTGGAGATTATTCCACTCCCTAATATAAAACCATGATGGATTGCTAAGACCATCTTTAAAGGGGCGACAAGGCTGTAATCTAGGATCTATCATGGTGCATAGTCATTGCATGCATTACTTGAATTCCTTTCCCACCTCATCTATGATAACCCACCCACCACAAGAAATATAGAATAACACTAACTTATGAGGTTTGTAAGGCATGCCAAGAGTAGGCATTAGTGTATCTTGCATAAATGGAAATACAATCCACCACAATCATTCAAGCAACCAAGCATGAACAACATCCATTCAGTGAAATCTACCACCACTACTTTTATGACTACTAGTGAATCGCCTATCTCAAGATTTATTACTACATGAAGTCTCAAATCTTGATATCATACCTCTATTAGGGGCATTACTACATGTAGTGGCATTTACTCTTAGTATATTTTGGTAGCTATATGTGTGAACACACTTAGGTGGCATTTATTATTAGTATATTTTGGTAGCTATGTGTGTGAACACACTTAGGATTGCAGGGGTGCCCTTTTCTCTCTCCAATAGGTCCCCTCCCAATGGACTACTTATCTTTGGATATTAACTTGGTGGTACAATCAACGTTGTGCTCCAAGCTTTGCACATATGCCTTTAACCCTAACACTATCTTTGTATAGTTACTTGGTAGTACAATCAATGTTGTGCTCCAAGATTTGTATTCTTCCTTTGTGTTGTTTGTGTGATTTCCTAGTCCTTAAACTCCAACAAGTTGTATTCAGGATTTCTCCTCTTTCTATAGGAAATCACCAACACTTTTTTATTGATATATTCTGATAATTATGTGTGTTAACATACTTAGGACTATTGGGGAATATTTTTCCTCTTTTTCATGGCTTGTATATACACCTATAAGCCCAATGAACTATTTATCTTCTCTTGTAGATTTCAATTAGTAATATATTTTGTTGTGCTCCAAAATTCTTCTTCTTACTTATGTTGTTTGCATGCTTCCGTACTTCTCAAACTCCAACAGTTGGTATCAGAGCAAGTCGTCATTTTTTTGGGCATGATAGACACCCTTTTGGTCATAGACTTAGATGGAACAAGAATTGGTGAGCATAATCAAGATCATTATCTATTCAAAATAGGTTTTCTTTTTGGCATTATTGTTTTGATTTGGGTTCATTTTGGCCTCTAAATGCACAATGTAACGACAATTGTAGTGACCATGGAGGAAGTTTCATTATTTTGTGCCAATAATATATACAATTTTTGGTTCCCCAATACAAGCACCTCAATGTCTACTATAGATCTACTTGAGATTGATTGGATATTTTTGTTCAATATTTTTGAGAAACAATCAATTTTCTACATCAGGTTATAAGCCACTAGCCATGACTGAAAGCAATGATATATATCGTATGTTGGCTATTGAGGATAAGTTGGATGGCTCTAACTATCCATTAAGGGCATACATAATGCTTCATGTATTGGCAACAAAAGTCTTATGGAGAATTGTGTAGAGTGTTGAAATACATCCTCCTACATCTACAGATACTATCATAGCAGGTGATGCAGGTGGGGTAAAGATTATGATCTTTAATTTCCCACTATTGCTATAATTCCCATTGCACCTAATATAGACTGACTTCGTTGGGATGGTATGAAAATGTAATAGCTATGCATACCACACAAGAAATCTAGTTCATCTTGCTTACCTTCAAAAACAATTAGAGAGTGACCATATGAATGAAGGGAGATTCTTTCTCCTACCCCTGGAAATACTAAGTAGGTGATTTAGGTGGTGAAAAAGATAATGATATTTGATTTCTTAGTCTTGTTATGATTCCCATTGCACCTACTATAGAGCAAGATCTTTGGGATGGTAGAGATGCAAAAGTACATGCACTGGTAGCTATGTATACCACACAAGAAATGAGGTTTATGTTGCTTACCTTAAAAAACAAATTGGAGAGTGAGCATATGAATGGATACATTTTTGACAAAGTTTAAGGATTTGAAAGAGAACTTGATTTCTCCCAATGAAATCATGTTAGAAAACTCACTTGTACAAACTATTCTTAATGTTCTTCCCTATTTGTATCAGAGTTTTGCTTCTACTCTTCATATAATGATGAAAGCAAATCCAAATATCCCAACTTCTGAGGATTTAATTTATTTTTTGTTGTAATAAGATCAATATAGTTAAAAAAGCTCAATAAAAATGCATTACAGATCAATCTTTCATAATTAGTTCAAACAAAAAAGAAAAATGGACCTTGTCTATTAGTAAGTCTACTCTTCATGTAATGATGAAAGCAAATCCAAATGTCCCAACTTCTGAGGATTTAATTTATGTTTTGTTGCAAGAAGATCAGTCTAGATAAAAAAGCTCAAAAATGATGCATTATAGATCAAGCTTTCATAATTAGTTAAAAGGAAAAATAAAAATGGAGCTTGTCTATTAGTAAGGAGAAATATGGTATTCATAGTGAAAGGAGGAAGAGGAAGATGAAAAGAAAACAAAAATGTAGAAGCAATTTTGCAAGTATTGTAAGCAAAATGATCATGTCATTAAGAGTTAACCTAAACTTGTTGCAAAAGAGGCAAACAAGAGAGAGAGAGAGATGTTAGAATGAGCAAAGGCTTCTACACCTGAAACAAAGCATGTTAACCTTGTTCACAATGAAGAATGGGTATTGAATACTCATTGTATCTATGAATTATCCTCTCATGAGTAGTTTATATCTCTAGTGGAATCTAATGTTTGGTATTTTGATACTAGTGCAACCAAATATATTACATCATAGCATAGTTTCTTCACTTCACTTGAGCCTACTCCTATAAAGAATACTATCACATGTGCTAAAAACTTCGCTTATCCTATTTTGGGAGTTGGAAATGTAATTATTTATATCATTGATAGTAGTACTTTCACATTGTCAAATGCTTATGTTCCAGGAATCAATAAAAAATTATTTTAGTACTAGCCAAAATTGAATTTGTTGTTAAATTTGTTGATGAGAGATGTATAGTCAGTTCATGACCACTTCAATGGTGATGATAGCATTGCTTTTGACATTTTATGTCATGAGTTGTGTAATATTCTGAAAAATACAAAATTTGAGAATGGTGTGCACTTCATGATTTCAAGTTATTTCAAGCACAAAACTTTAGCATGCATGCTTCTATAATCAAAAGTTCTCTATTTAACTTGATCTACAGAAATATAAAATAGTGTCCTATTTGCCCAAACTTGAAGCACCTTCTAAGCATGTTTTTGAGGCCTCTACTTTAGGTAAAATGTAGCATTCTTCCTTCACAAAAGATGGTAAACTACAACTTGTTCATAGTGATGTCTACGGTATAAAGTAAACACTTTTAGTTGGGAGTTACTCAATAATTCATGACTTTCATTGATGAATTTTCTATGCATGCATTGTATTATCCATTGAAGATGAAGTACAAGTTTTTATGTGCCTTAAAATAATTCCTCATTGTGGCTGATTATTTGTCCACATGTAAAATGGGTACTCTCTTATCAATGGGAGGAGTATATGTCTTGTACATTTAATGCATTTGGTGCTAATATTGGGATAAAAAATCAACTTCAAATATTTTATACACCTCAAAAATTTCGATTTTGAGGGAGGAAGAGCATGTCTCTCATGGAAATGGCAAGGTGCATGGTAAAAGTCAAGCTTTACCACTTAACTCCATGCTTGAGGTTGTTATATGTGCAACATATGTACTTACCAAGTGTCCCACCAAATCATTGCAATCATAAGGCTTGGCATGGTTCCAAGAAATCTATTTCTCATGTGTTGTTTTTGGTTTTTTGGCATATGCATTAATGTGTGAACAACAACATAGAAAATTAGACGATAAGGCAACTATGAAATGTATTTTTGTTAGGCACAATCATGAAATCAAAGGAAATCATTTATATCATCCAGAAACCTAATAGTTTTGGGTTATTCATGGTGTTCCTTTGGTGAAAAATGAGCTTTAGCTCTTACTTTCATGTACTAAAGAGACAAGGCAGCTCAAAGAATTTGTATGAAACTTTTTTGTCTTTTTTTACAACTAAAAAGTCAAATGTTGCTCCTATTGAGGCAATTTCGTTGCCCTTATAGGATTCAAATGATGATGTAGATTATTCTATTTCTTTTTTTCAAAAGGAAGTTCAGTCAAAGACCCTTCTCATTGATGTGAAATAATTAAATAGGAACAATATACAAGAGATAGTGAATGGGCATAGTGCCTTTGGGATCCCCTTTATCCCAAAAAGCAAGGGTATGATTGACAAGATGCACAATTACAACTAAAGAGTGGCAGAAAGCCAGGTGCTAAAAAGAGTTCTAGATACAATTCATGAGGTTTTCATGCCCCTCATGGATGAGCTACTTACATTTTATCTTGTTCTTTTCCACTATGAAGCTCCTATGATGGATTCTTTTACACTAGAGACCTAGGGATTTGGCTATCGACCATTCTTTTGGGTTTTTGTCAAAGCTGGTCACACATATTTGTTTCCATATCTTTCATAATGCTTCTCCCCTTATGGCATTCCACAAGGCAGTAGAGAAACCAACCGCTTTAGCAAGTATCACTTGTTTGCAATTGATTTTTCTCTTTAGATTTTGGAATCTAGCAGTAACTTGCCACACCGTTTGACTCATAGGCCAAGAGAAAAAGAGATATTCAATGTCTTCAAAACCACTCATAGGCCAAGAGAAAAAGAGATGGTCAATGTCTTCAAAACAACTAAGGAACCCCTTACACAATTCAAAGACCCTATAGATCTTATTGTTGGGTGTGTGTAGAAGTGGGAGAGACACACAAGAAGCACACACAAGGAGCATAAACATAGCAAGACATACAAAGAAGACTAATGGTTGGAATAGCTCTCTCTATTGATGATGAATAAAACTAAAGTAGGAGTTGAATAATATCCCTGAAGTAAAAAGTACCACCACATATGAGTGTATCATGTATATGGTAACATGGGGAAAAACCTCTAGTCAACACTAGAGAAAAAAGTGCCCACGTATAGGGAAAGGGTTCACATCAAAGCTACTCCAGGAACATATAAGTGTAACAAACCCCCCTGAAGCGAATGATGTGAGCTCATATAAGGAGTGATAGATCAGCCCCATTTGGGCAATAAGCCTAAAGCTTTGCAAAAAGATTCAAACTCTTCTCGTAGATGAGCTTTGGTGAATATGTCTTCCACATTATCTTGTGTAGGCACATATACCAAATCAATATCTCCTACATGAAGGTGCTCTCTCAAATAGTGATAATGCACCTCAATATGTTTGGTCTCTGCATGAAACACTTGATTTTGGGCAATCGCCAATGCACTCTGACTATCAATGAGAATATGTGTACCAGCATCAATCTCCATGCAAAGATTCATCAATAGGAATCTCGCCCATATATAGTCCACTGTAGCTGTGAAAGCTACCCTATGCTCAGCTTCACAACTTGATATCACCACTGTAGGTTGCTTCTTACTCAAAAAAGACATGGATGAGTCTCCAAGGAAAAATCAATTACTACTAGTGGACACACAAGTACATAAACATCAATCCAATTTGTATATGTGAAAACATGGAAGCATGGCTGAATATTTTTTCCATAAAAGAGACCTAAGCTCAAAGTGCCTTTGAGATATCTAAACACACATTCCACCAATTTCCAATGGTTAGTGTCAAGGCTATGCATGAATCAGCTCAACCAGGAAATTGCATATTGTATATGCGGCCTAGTGTTGCATGCATATATAAGACATCCCACAACTTGTTGATAAAGAGAAGTGTCAAATGCATCATTGGAATCCTCAACAGAGAGCCTAAATCCTATCTCTACTAGTATGGAGATTGGCTTGCAATCCTCATAGCCAAAATGTTGAAGTAGTTTTTCAACTTACTTTTCTTGGTACATAACAATTCCACCCTGAATGAATACAAACTGGATGCAAGGTAGTAGCTCAAAATACCAAGATAACTGACATCAAAAGTATGCTGCAAATTGGTCATAAGAATGTCAAGTTTTGCATCACATGACCCAGTCAAGAGTATGTCATCAACATAAAGAACACACACTATAAGATTAGCTCCATCCTTGCATACAAAGAGTGTGCTTTCAATTCGATAGCACTCATCCATTGTGGGTCATCACATGCATCTTCAAAAGTAAGTGGCTCTTCATTACATGTTGTTGCCATAAGATCATAATCCACAAAATTATTTGATGCATGGCAAGAGCTTGGTCATGTTCTACCAAGAAAAGGTGCACTCAATTTGCAATCCTGCAAAGTTTGTTTCAGCCACTTTGGCATACTTTGTGCACTCTTGATAGACATGTGTTCATTATGTAATACATCATCGTGCATGTTGAGTTTCATGCTTATTTTCTACCATATTTTGTTGCAAACGTTCAACTATATGTGGATGGAAATTCCCAGCAATTCCAACCATATTTGGCCAAAAGATTTAAGCCATGTTTGGCTAGAAAGTCTCTGCATTTTTAGCTCTATTTGTTGGATTTTTTTAGCCCGTTGAAACTCTGTTGTCTAGTCTACATGGCCATAGTCAAGGGCACTCCTTTGGAACAAAGGCATAAACATCTTATGAGCTAACCGTTGGCTTTTTTTTTTGGCATTCAATTAGAAAATCCCTTACTTTCAGCACTATAATCAAGAAATATACATTTCTTTGTCATCAAGTTTGTGACATTTTTGTGATGGCACAAGAGCATATGCCAAACAACTAAACACATGCATATGACTAACTATAGGTTTATGTCCATTCCGATCCTCATAAGGAGTGATGACTCAATGCTTTTATAGGGTAGCGATTTGCCACATAGTTAGCAAACACAAGTACTTCCATCCAAAACTTGATAACCATACATCATGCCATTTCAAGGAGTGTTCTATTTTTATGCTTGATAACACCATTTTGTTGAGGTGTACATGGAACTATATATTGGTGTGAAATTCCTCTTTCATGAAGAAAAGCATTAAACTCATGTGACACGTATTCAGTACCATGATTTGTGCATAGAGTCAAAAGCTTGCTTCCAAAAAAAAGCCATTTTTAACAATGATTTGAAGCAAGAAAATACCTCATTCTTTGCTTTCATAGGATACACCCATGTATGGTGAGTAGTATCATCAATGAAGGTAACAAAATATACATGTTTCCCAAAAGATGGATTCTTGACAAGACCACATACATCACTATGAACAAGTTGAGATTTTCTTGTAGTGTGCATATGACTATCTTTTGAAAAAGAAGCACAATGCATTTTTCCAAGAATACAACCTTCAGATGCATGCTTTTCAATGGAATCAAGTGTTGGAAAACCAATAACTATGCCTTTCTTTTGCAAGTAAAGCAAACCATTGAAGTTCAAGTGAACAACATGAGCATGCCAAAGCTCCATTTCAACCATGAAGTATGAATACCCTAGGCATTTGCAGCAACCCTCTTATATGTATCCAAGCAAATACAAACCATTACATAATGCATCGAACATCATGATAACATCATCATTGTTGAAATCATGAACCATAAACTTATCATCAACAAAGTGTACATGAAGTCAAACTTTGGCAATCAAAGGAATTGAAATTAAGTTTTGGTTGATACCGGATACATAGAATGCATTTTTTCAAGAGAATCACATCTCCATTTGCAGTCATAAGCTCAATTGCTCCTACTCCAATGATACGATAAGAGACATTGCTTGCACACACCATGTGTGCTCCAAAGATGCAAAAAACCTTTTGCATGAAGTTATGTGCTTTGAAGCACCACTATCAAAGAACCAATCCGAATTAGCCTCACTCACAAACATACATTTAGAATGCAATGATGCACCATAATGACATGTAACACATATTCCCAAAAATCTTGAGCCATGTTGGCTTCATCATTCTTTGCATTTGAAGAATTTTCAGCAATGGACATGCCAGATTACTTCTTCTTTTCATCGCACTTAGCAAACTTTCTACACTTATCAATAGTATGATCAGCCTTCCGGTAATATTTGCATCTATTCTTCTTTTGCAAATTAGCATCATTAGAGGAATCAGTGGAAGAGGAAGGTTGAGGCTTTGGTTTTGAGGAACGCAAAGCTGAACCATTCTTAATTTTCTCTTTTTGTGAGATAGCAAGTCCTTGTGTTTCCTCAATAAAACCACTTCTATTCACTCTAGATTGCTATTCTTGCAAAAGAAGAGACACAACCTCATCAAATGCATACATATTTGGATTCCCTTTTGCAAACAAATAGAGTTTAGTAGCAAAGCTTTGAAAATATTTTGGTAATTCTTTCAACAATGTATAGATGAGTGATGCAATTTGAATAATCTCGTCTATGTTTGCCAATTTCTCTTTCAAGTACTTGATGTGTGTCACATACACATCCATAGACTCATTTATAGCCACACATACATCCTCAAGTTGCTTCCACACGTATGCAACATGTGCTTCATTACGGATGACATACAAAGAAGCAAGAGTCTTGTATGCATGCCTTGATGCAGAACATGATCGAATGTGTGGAACTATATGATGCTTCATAGAAAGTGCAATCAATGCATGAGCTTGAGCATCTTTCCCATCCCATCTAAGTTGCTTATGTGTAGGTGGAGGAGTAACCATTGTAGTTGAAGAAGATGCTCCACCTCTCAACGTACATTGTGAAGTATAAGAACCTACAAGTATTCGATCTACATCTACCACTATGTTCCATATTTTCTTTGCAACAAGAACATGTTTGATCATGTAACACCACATTGGATAAATGGTCCCATCAAGCTTATCTTCAACTTGAAGCATGCCAAACAAGTCATTGTTATATGGCATTTCACTAAAGAACAAGAATGTGACAAGATCTTTACGTGAATGAAATTTGAAATGAATGTTGAAATTTCAACTCACAATCTATCACTATGATGGTGATTTTGACTATATGAATGGCTTGGAAATTGGGGTAAAATTGTAGTGCAACTATTGGAAATGCTTCTTGGTTGTTGAAAATCTATGTTCTATGTTCCGAAGTTGACTTGCACTGTTAAAAGTATGTGTGCACTATGACACACAGAACCAGGAGCACACACAAGGAGGACAAATGTAGCAAGACACATGGAGACTAATGGCTAGAATAACTCTCTCTATTGATGATGAACAAAACTAAAGTAAGAGCTAAATAATATCCCTAAGTGCAAAGTACAACCACATATGAGTGTATCATGTATGTAGTAACATGGGAAAAAACCACTAGCTAGCACTAGAGTAAAAAGTGCCCGTGTATAGGGAGAATGTTCACATCAAAGCTACTCGAGGAACATGTAAGTGTAACACTTAATAGCATTGATGTTGGTCCAAATTCCCCTATGGAGATATGCCACATTAGAACTATTTTTTGACCTAAATGATAGGATGCCATAAGTCAATGAATTTAAAAGTGCCATCGGATACTAAGTGAGTTCATACAGTATCTACTATTTAGGATGAGTTCATAGACCAACTCCTATTTAGGATGACATGTAGCTCATTCTACCTCAAATCTAGGTATCTTGTTCAATTTGTTTCCCTTGATCCATCTTAACCCTTTGATATCAGGGGATCTTATCCCATTAGGACATGGGCCTTGACGCCTTTGTTGATGCCAAAACATGGAAGCTACCAAGGGTTCATATGGAAAATGTGAAACATGTGGGAAACATAAGGAGGGAATAGACCATGTGGACCACATGTGAAATAAGAATCACATGATAAATGTGTATAAACATATGGGTTTGGACCAAAAGTAGGAGAAAGATTGGAATTGATGCAAAAACTGAGTTCGAGTGGCAGGAAACATGAAATTGATCCCAACTTTGAAAAAAAATTCCACCCGAGGCACAATCTAAAACGAAAACGCATATTGCTAACAAAAATTTAAAAACAAAAAGAGGAGCCACACCATAAGATACAATTATACTATGGTGGGCGGGGGGGAGGCAAAAGAAAGAGAGAGAAGGAAGAGAGGAGAGAGAAGAAAGAGAGGGGAGAGAGAGAAGAGCGAGGATAGAGAGAGTAGAGAGAGAGTAGACAGAGGAGAATAGAAAGGTGGAGAGAGATAGAGAGAGAAGAAGAGAAAGTAGAGAGAGATAGAGAGACGTAGAGAGAGATAGAGAGAGAAGTTTTTTTGGGGAATAAGAATAAAACCGAGGAGGGCTGCTTTTTTTGCAAAAAATCTGAAAAATAGGCAAAAAATCCATAGAAATTCCCAAAAACTCCAAAAAAACATGAAAATTTTCTCAAAAAGTTATCTAAATTTCTACAAAGCTTGCCACGCTCAAAACCATAGATAGCCTCCTTTTTTCTTCTATTTTATCAAGAAAAATAGCATTGAAAAAGGATAAAAAGTGCTAAAAAAACTCCTTAAAAGTCTAAAAATTCCAAAAAAAATCCAAAAAGTTTCTAGCAAAGTGTTCATGAAATGAATAAAGAAAAAATGGATTCTAAATTGCACTAAAAAACTGAAAGAACAAGCATGAAAATTGATGAAAATTAATGAAACTAAGCAAAAAAAAAGGTACGAGAAGGCTATGTACAACTTGGATAGATTTCGCATAGTCAGGTGATCCAGAGATTTTGCTCATGATAGGCCTTGAGCGTTGATATGTTTGTTGATATATTTAGGTAGTGATGTGTGTGAACACTCTAGGACCGTCAAGGCACTTTTGTCCGTCTTTAGGAGGTTTTTTTCCCCAGCTTGTATATACGCCTATTGCCCTAATGGGCTACTTATCTTTGTACATTCTCTAGTAATACATTCAGTGTTGTGTATTATGCTCCAAGCTTCTTCTTCTTCCTTGTGTTGTTTGCATGCTTCCGTAGACATCTAACTCCAACAATTGGTATTAGACTAGGTTGTCACTTCATCTAGGGGGTCCTCTACACCTCTCTGGTTGTAGTCTCAGATTTGCACGAAATTTGGTGAGCATACTCAGGGTGTCTCAGAGATCAAAACTGCTTTGCTCTTGCAAAAATTGCGATCTGAGCTCGTTTCAGCCTTCGAATGCACTATCACAGTGCTTGTGTAGGCTATTTCATCTTTTTGTGCCAAAGATATATACCTATTTCGATTCACCAATATAAGCATCTCAAAGTCTTCTACAGGTTTAGCAGAACTCATCTAGGCAGTACCGTTCAACTTTTTGAGATACAGTCTGCATCAAGGTCTTTTAGTCACTGGCCATGGCTGAAAGCAGTGATGTATTTCGTATGTTGGCTGTTGAGGATAAGTTGGATGGTACCAACTACACGTTGTGGCCTTATATGATGCAACATATATTGGTTGCAAAGGGACTGTGGAACATTGTGCAGGGTGTTGAAAAACGTCCTATCACATCTGCAAATGTTACACCTACAGGTACTGAAGCTGATGTAGAAGGTGTCGAAGATGATGATATTCAGCACATTCCTATTCGTGTTGCAGTTTCTGCTGCACCTACTGTAGAGCAAATTCGTTGGGATGGCAGAGATGCCCAGGCACATGCATTGATAGCTTTGTCTGTCAAACGTGCCATTATTCCTTACATTCGCTCTTGGAGAACAGCTAAGGATGCTTTGGATACACATTACCGCATTGTACCAAGGTAGGAATGAGGCTCGTGTTGCTTACATCTGAAAACAGTTGGAGAGTGAGCACATGAATGAAGGTGATTCTATGGACAGTTTTCTAACAAAGATCAAAGACTTGAAGGAATAGTTGATTTTTACTAATGAGGTTATACCAGATAGCTCACTTGTGCAGACTGTTCTGAATGATCTTCCTGATTCATATCAGAGTTTTGCTTCTACTCTACGGTTGATGATAAAAGGCAATCCAAATGCCTTGTCATTTGAGGAGTTAGTCTCTATTCTGTTGCAGGAAGATCAGTCCAGGAAGAACAGGCCCATTATGCATGTTGTAGATCAAGATTTCTTGGCTAGTCAGAAGGGCAAAGGAAAATGGAGCTCTTCAACTAGTAAGAAAAAATCTGCTAATTCTGCACAATCGAAGAGGGAAGACAAAGATGAAAAGAAATCAGAAAAGCAAAAATTGTTTTGCAAGTACTGTAAAGGAAATGATCATATCATAAAGAATTGTCCAAAACTCGCTGCTAAAGAGGCAAAGAAGAAAGAGGCTGGAATAGTTGTTGTAGAAGCCTCTACACCAAAAACAGAGTCTGCTAATCTTGTGTAGGAAGAAGTATGGGTGTTTACTACTGTTTGCAATTTTGACCCATCTTCTCATGAGTAGTGCATGTCTGTAGTAGACTCAGATGTTTGGTACTTTGATAGTGGGGCGACCAAACATGTTACCTTGTATCGCAATTTCTTCTCTTCACTTGAGCCTGCCCCTACAGGGAATACTGTTACATGCGCCAACAACTCCTCTTATCCTGTTATGGGAGTTGGTAAGATCATTTTGACTACTACTGATGGTAGTTCTTTCACTTTGTCAGATGCTTTGTTTGTGCTAGGGATCAAGAAAAATCTGTTATCAGTGTTTGCATTAGCCAAGATTGGCTTGGTTGTGAAATTTGTTGGTGACAGATGTACAGTTCATGATCTGTCAAAGGGCTAAAGCATGTGATGTATGTCAAAGGTGTGTTCCTAAGCCTACAAAGCAGCAACACAATCCTTTGGTTATTTCCAAGTCATGGCAACCATTTGAGAAGTGGAGGCTAGATTTTGAAGGGCCCATCTACCCTCCATCATTCCAGAAAAGAGAAAAGTATTTCTTGATCACCACTGATTATGCAACAAAGTGGGCTGAAGCTATTGCTTCTCCTGACTACACAACACAAACAATTACATGTTTCCTTTGTAGTTA
Source organism: Ceratopteris richardii (assembly GCA_020310875.1). NCBI lineage: Eukaryota > Viridiplantae > Streptophyta > Polypodiopsida > Polypodiales > Pteridaceae > Ceratopteris > Ceratopteris richardii. Next base: position 128,990,471 of record CM035412.1, on the reverse strand, counting down.
CATTATTTGTAGATTTGGGTGTCCTCTTGAAATTTGCACAGATCAAGGAACTCATTTTGTGAACAAGGTCTTGTATGCAATTTTTAACAGGTACAAGGTTTTACATAGGACTTCGTGTGCCTACTACTCAAGAGCTAATGGACAAGTATAATCAACTAATAAAGTATTGATTGCTATGTTTAAGGAAGGAATGTATGTTGCAGCCCACTACATGGGGCATGAGTTATCTAGATACTCTATGGGCTTACAAGTTGGCTTGCAAAGAAGCAACATGATACTCCCTATTCCAATGGGTCTATGGAGTAATACCCATTGAATTCTTTGAATTTCTACATGGTTCACTTAGAACTGCATCTGTGCATGGAAAGAAAGATTTTGGTGTCTCTATTAGACTTGAGGCATTGAACAAAGTGGAAGAGATTCACCAACATGCTGGAAAACAATTGCAAGAGACTCAAATGAAGAGGAAAGAGGCTGATGATCGGAATCTATGGCCTAATAACTTAGAAAAAGGCATGTTGGTCCTTTTACATAAACCTCAACTCCAAGCACAAGTACAGGGAAAGTGGCTCCCTCATTGGGAAGGCCCTTAGAGAATTAAACCAATGTTTAACTGGGGTGCAGTGGAGTTAGAGACCTGGAAGGAGAAGTACTACCATTGGTCAACATTGTTGGAGTTAGATGTCTACGGAAGCACGCAAACAACACAAGGAAGAAGAAGCAGCTTGGAGCACAACACACAATATTGAATGTATTACTAGACAATGTACAAAGATAAGTAGCCCATTAGGGCAATAGGCGTATATACAAGCCCGGGGAAAAAAATCTCTTAAAAGAGGAAAAAAAAGTGTCCGAGCGGTCTTAGAGTGTTCACACACATCACTACCTAAATATATCAACAAATCCCCCCTGGGAGTGATGCACTGAACAAGTAGCTAGCACTCATGTATAAGGAAGTGCTAAGCTATGTGGAAATCACTCCACAAAAGGAAGTAAGCCCAAAGCTTTGCGGAAAGCTTCAAACTTCTCCCTAGGCAGACCCTTCGTGAAAAGGTTTGCAATGTTCTCTTGCATGGGCACATATGCCAAGCTGATCTCCCCAGTAGAGAACCTCTCCCTGACATAATGATAATGCACCTCAATGTGCATAGTGCGAGCATGGAACACAAGGTTCCTCACAACTGCCAATGCGCTTTGATTGTCAGTAGATGGTGGTGGTAGAAGACTGACCAACACCCAAATAAGCCATAAGGCGTCTAAGCCACACACACTTAATAGTCACTGTGAAAGGTGCCCTATACGCACCCTCGCAACTAGAAGTGTGGCAAGTGGCCACAGTAGGCTGCTTCTTGCTCAACCAAGATATACATGAGCTACCAAGCATGAAGCAAAAACCACTAGTGCACACACAAGTGTCATAGCAACCAGCCCAGTCTGAGTCAAAAAAAGCATGCAAATCTGGAAGTAGTGATCCCCCCTTGGGATAAAACAATCCAAGTAGCCGAGTACCACTCAAGTAGAAAAAGATGCACTTAACCGCCTGCCAATGCTTAACACATGGGGCAATGCATAAACCTGCTCATCTGTGCGACAACAAACTGAATATCTGGCTGAGTAATGCATAAGTAATCAGGCATCCAACAGGCTGTTGATAGAGGATAACATCAAATGCATCCCCAACATCATGAAGACTCAATCGTAAACCTATCTCCATAGGAGTCGCAATAGGCTTATAGTCTTCAAGCCCAAAATGTTGCAATAATGTGTAATTATATTTCGTTTGACACAAAGCCATTCCACCATCAACTTGCATAAACTGAATGCCCAAATAGTGGTGCAAATGCCCCAAATCAGACATCTCAAATGAGGCATGCAAATCAACCTTAAAATCAGCAATAAGCTTCTCAACAGGACTAGTGAGCAGCATGTCATCAACATAGACAACAATGATGAGAAGCACATCATTAGCAAGCTTAACATATAAGGTGCTTTCAGTTGGACTGTTCTCAAAACAATGTGCAATCAGATAGTCATGTATCTTCTCATACCAAGCACGTGGTGCTTGCTTTAAACCATATAATGCCTTCTTTAACCTGCACCCCTGGTTTTCATGTCCTTTCTGCACAAAGCCACGAGGCTAAAATGCACTTCTTCATGCAAGTCACCATTCAAAAATGCATTTTTAATGTCCAACTGATGTACATTCCAACCATGATAGCTGCAAGTGCACAGATGCTCCGAACAATAGTCATACGGCATGTAGGTGCAAAGGTCTCATCAAAATCAATGCCGCTTTCCTGTGCATAACCCTTTGCAACAAGCCTAGCCTTATACTTGTCAACTATTCCATCAGGCTTATGCTTCATCTTGTAAACCCACTTAGTGCCAATGGCCTTCTTGCTAGGAGGCAACTCACATAAAGACCAAGTACCATTCTTCATGATAGCATCAAATTGAGATTGCATAGCAGCCATCCAATTTTCTAAATTTTGTGCTTTCTCAAATGAAACAGGCTCATTCTCATCACAGAGACTAGATGCAACCATAGCATAGCAATCTGATGCAAAAGAGGCACTATTAGAGCCTGATCGAGTACGATATGACAGAGGTGCATCTAATTTGCTATCACGCAAAGTCTGCACCAACCATTTTGGCATAGTTTTTGCCTCCTTAATGTCAGCTCCCTCATCAACAAGTGCATCATGTAAATTTGCATCAAAAATGGGATGATCTGCATCATCACATGAAACCTGCAAAGGCTGAGAAGTTGCCTCATTAGGACCAGCACTAGACTGTCCACCTGTAAAAAGAGGCAGCAAAGTATCATACATGTCTTTAGAACTAACATATGTCTCCTTAATACATAAAAGCAATGGCTGAATAGCATCTTCCACAAAAACAACATCACGGCTAACCAGAATGCATTTAGTCTGTGGATGATACAGAAGATAACCTTTACTTTCAGAACTGTACCCAAAAAAAATACATTTTACTGCTTTATCATCCAATTTTTTGCGATGTTGTTCAAGCACTAATGCATATGCCAAACAACCAAAAACACACAGACGAGAAACAGATGGCTTGCGATCATGCCAAGCCTTATATGGAGTGATAGACTGCAGCGCTTTAGTGGGACACCTGTTGTGGTAAAGCCTGACTCTCGACCATACACCTCGCCATCTCCATGAGTGACCTATTCTTTTGTTGAACAACTCCATCCTGTTGAGGTGTATACGACACTTTACACTGGTGTTTTATCCCATGTTCAGCCAGAAATGCATTAAAATTAGAAGACATACATTCCCCCCCTCAATCAGAATGGAGGGTGCCCATTTTACATGCTGACAGATTTTCAGCCAAAACCAAAAACTGTTTGAAGTACATGAACACTTCGGACTTTGCCTTCAATGGACTATAGAGAAATCAATTTCTTGGAACAAAAGGATCCACCTCCATATCCTGTCGGGTTGCTTGTGGCTTATTTAATAAGTACCTGAGTAGTTGATGATCAGTTATAATGAAAAATTTCACCCCTAGCAAGTAGTGGTGGAACTTTTGGATAGCAAAAACCATTGTTAGGGCTTCCCTCTCTATGGTGCTATAATTCTTTTTAGACCCAGAAAACTCTGAATTTCCTTTGGTGACTTGGGTCTAGGTAACTTCAATATTGTTATAATTTTTTCTGGCTCAAGAGCCATACCTTTGGCAGATACTAAGTGTCCCAAGAGAGTACCTTCTATTACTATGAAGTGGCATTTATTGGGATTCAATTTTAACTTTGTCTCCTGACATCTTTTGAAAATCTTTTGTAAAAGAACTAGGTGATCGTTCACACAATCCATAGGAGTATTGGTACGAGTACCTGAGAAGGTTGAAAAATCATCCATGAAAATTCACAAGGCCTCCAGAAGTAAGGGTCCAAAGATAAGGTTCATAGTCCTGTTGAAGGTGGCTAGAGCATTTCTAAGTCCAAAAGGCATCTTAACATATACATATGTGCCCCATGGTGTAATAAAAGTGTTCTTCTCATGATCTTTTGGATGGATGGATATTTGATTGTATCTACTAAATCCATCCATGAAGTTGTATAGTGTGTGTTCGACCACTTCCTCAATGACCTGCTCTACAAAAGGCATAGGAAATCCATCTTGAATAGTTACCTTGTTGAGTTCTCTGAAGTCTATACATGTCCTGATTTTATTTGTATTCTTCTTTGGCACAATAACCATGGGTGAGAGCCACTCTTAATGTTCCACATGGATGATAATTTTGGCATCCTCCATTTTCTGTATCTCCGGATAAACAACTTCACTTATTTTGGATTTAATCTATAACTTTTACCTCTTACCGGTTTAGCTCCTGCAATGAGAGGAATTCTATGTTCTCCAAAACTAGCAGACACTCCTTCTAAGTCTTTATAATGCCAGGCAAATACATCAACATAAGGTCTCAAGAAAGATGTTACCTTTGCAAGTATCTCTGGGTAACTCCACAACCAAGTAGCCACTAATATAGGATGAATTTTTTCTTGGGTGCCTAACTACATTTCCTTGATCGGGTTTCTGTCCATCAATTTCTCTACAGATTCCTCTCCAACTTTGTGCTCTCCCAACATTTTTCCCCACATAGAGTGAGTGTCGTAAGAAAGTTTACTCATGATTTCAATTTTCTTGCATCCATCTTGTAGGGATTTCTTGAACAGGAAAAGAAAGTTCTTCACAAGTTTGCTTTACCTTGTCTTTAATCAGTAGTTTCCTTCATTCTAGCTCTAATAGCTTCATCCAAGTTGCAGTTAAGAGATGTCTTTCTCCCTCTTCTATGGTATGTGTTGGGGGATTCTTGTGCAAAAGGGGATTTGAGTGTTTGTAGGAGAAAAGGAAAAGATAAGAAGAAAGATACACACTAGAAGCCTCTGTCGATTGATTATAAGAAAAAAAATACAATGGTGATGCACAATAAAATCCAATGCTTCTGTGCAAAATCCCAGAGAGTGCACAACCACAAAATACAAAATACCCAAGGGTCTTGTTGTTGACGGCCTTCTTTGCACCAGACCTCCACCTTCTCCAAGCCTGCACTTGTGCACACCTTGCACCAAGCTTCCAATAAGGGGGAGGGATGGACACCTTCTATCGGCACGCGCATAGCTTCAATGGGACCTTGGGATCTTTGGTTGTAAGCTTAGCACTTCTCTGCACACTTCTTAGTCACTCTTACTGCACACCTTGCACTTCACTTCTCTGCGTCGCACACTGTGTGTCTCTTCCACTTCTCTCTCTTGCTTAGTCTAAACTATGTTCACCTTGCTTAGTCCTCCAAGAATAATGCCTTGCCTTGATTTGAGTGTCGATTCATGTACACTCCTAACTGATAGAGTATCTTGGTGCTCAATTTGATGTCCCAAGATTGTCTCCAAAAGTGGGCAGCCAACGAATCCCTATTTTGTCCTGTAGTGACTTTAGACTAAAACAAAAATTTTAATTGGGGGGCCATGCTTTCACTTCCGCGTACGCTATCGCTTCACATACTTTCACATTTTGCCTTTTAATTCTTCACTTGTGCACTTAAGAGAGGATTCACCTGAACCTTCCAAAACACTTTAAAAACACTTTGAACCTTAGAGAAATTACAGAAATACCTCTGCAACCTGCAACCAACTTTCTACAATTTTACCCTTCGTGAACCAATTAATTGTGCACTACCTATGCACTTTGACACCTGAACTGTGAACAGTTTGACTTTGTCCATGTTGACTTTGACCTTGACCTTGTTGAATTTTACTACCTTGACTTTGATCCTTTTAACTTTGAATATGGTTGACTTTGACTATGGTTGACTTTGACCATTATGACTTTTATGGGCTCAATAGTTGCCCACCACCTAATGTGCTCTCCATCCCGGAGAGCTACAACCAAAACTTTGAGCAGATATGACACCATGATTCTTGTGCTGCAAAATCTTCAAAAGGACACCTGAGCAGCTACCAAGTCCACTAGAAGTAGGAGAGAACAAACACTAGAGAAGAACCAATAGTGTGAATTTTGCACAGAAAAGCCAAGGAGGGCGAATTGAGGGTATGAAGGAGGGGGAAGGGAGGGTTGAGGGGGCTGAGATGGATAGGGCAGGGAGGGGTAAGGACGGGGTTGGGTAGAAGGGTAAAGGGAGGGTGAGGGAGTAGGAGTTGGGTTATGGAGAGGGCTGAAATGAGAAAACAAGAAAGCTACAGAGGGTGCAATTGTGAAAATATGCAACATATGGTAAAATGAGGTGAGAATAGACCATGTAGACCATGTGTGGAATAAAAAATACGTGAGAAATGTGGTCAAAACAATGGAGGTTTGACCAAAATTCAAAGAAAAGGTGGGATTTTGGAAAATTTAAGGCAAAAAATGGGTCCACAGTGCCAAAATACATGAAAATGACCCCAATTTTGAAAAAAATAGCCATCCGAGGTGCAATCTAGAGCCAAAAGCTTTGGACCATGAAAAAATAAAAAATATATATTTATAATGAAAAAAAATTAAAATATGTCCTCCTCAAACTTGCCTCCACATCATAACGATGCATGGTGGGCAAATTTGAAATAAAAAATAAAAATAAAATAAAATAAAAGAAAATTAAAATAAATCAATAAATAAATAAAATAAACAAAATAAAAGAATAATTTTTTTTTCAAACGCGCATGGTGGGCAAATCTGAAATAAAAAATAAAAATAAATTAAATTAAATTAAATTAAATAAATAATAAACAAAATAAATAAAATAAAAAATAAATTTAAAAATATATAAAAAAAGAAAGAAAAACAATAGGGTCACGGGGGAAGAGAGAGAGAGAGAGGGTTTTTTTTTTTTCTTCCCCTTTTTTTTTGGAAAAAATTCATGGGGGCCCCTCCCTTTTTTTTTGGGAAATATCCAAAAATTGGAGAAAAATCTCGAAAAAATCCAAAAAAAATGCAAAAAAATTCTCAAAAAATTCCTACAAGTCTATGCCAATTTTCTCACTCAAAACCATAGAGAGATTCCTTTATTCCTCTAATTTGGCAAGAAAATGACATTTGAAAAGGATGAAAAATGCTAGAAAAAATCTAAAAATGCTTGAAAAATCACCAAAAAATTTCCAAAAATTGTGCTTATGCAAAGGCTATGAAATGGTTGCTAAATTTGCTAAAAACTCAAGGAACAAGCATAAAATGGATTAAAAAAACTACTAAAACTTGAGCAAAATGATATGAGAAGGCTATGTACAACCTGGATAAGTTTTGCAAGTTCCAAGTGATCCAGAGAGCTTCAGTAGTGCTGATGATAGGCCTTGAGCCATGATATGATGACTAAGAGAAACTCCTCCATAATCTCCAATTGTACTGCACTTCATTTGTTTTGTCTTCTTGTTGGGCACACTGATCATCTGATATGGGTACCCTAAATCCTTCATTAGAATATTATCTCCTCCATACTGCATCTTTTGTATCTTTGTTTTAGCTACTTTATAACTTAATTCGCAAAATTTCATTATTACTATTCCGGCTTCTTCATCCAATGGAACCCTCTGTTTCCAAAGACTTGTAGGTACTCCTTCCACATCCTTGTAAAGCCCTGCACTTACTATCATAAAAATTGACAAACAGATGATATCCATACCAGTATCCATAAAAAAGTGGCCATTGACATATGATTTGAAGTAGCTTCATCACTCCTGCACTTAAGGGCTTTTCTTTTCTTCTCTCTTCTATGGCCTTTGACTTAGACTGTCTCACTCGAGTTAGTAACCTGAATGATGTCCTCTTTTTCTTCATATGCTTCCTCTCTACTTGAGTTTGGAAAAATTCCATAGCAAGAAGACGGGTCTTCTGCATGGAGCCAAGCCAACATGTTTTCATCTTCATATAAATTTGCTCCTTCAATTAGATCTGCTTCTGGGTTGTCCAACAATTCTTCTTCCATACAAATACCAATTGTCTGCATCATGCTGGTATATCTTTGGTTGTCTGGACCTTCTTCTAAAAATATTTGCTGCAACTCTTTTGCCTCTTGCTTTACCCACATTGTGTCCTTGCCCCAGTCATGCAGCACATTGGCATGCCTTAACCAAGGTCTCCTAATTAACAGGGGGAAACTTCCTTCTACCTATGGCAGCCTTAAAACAACAAAATCCAAGTTAAAGATGGTACCTTGTATCTTGACTGGGACTCCAAGGACCACTCCCATAGGCTTTACTATGCTTTGTTCTGCCAGTGTTACAGTGAAGTTGGCAGGTCTTGAAGGGTGTAGTCCAATCTTTTTCATGGTATGTTCAGGCATCAAGTTAATGCCAGAACCACCATCCACAATAACTCGTTGAAACTCATGACCTTTGATAGAGACTGTTAGCCGAGGGCTCTTATAATCTGTGAGGGGTGCTTCCCCTACAATTTTATCTTTATGCATAATAGCAGCCTTTGCTGCTAAACTTGTTGTGGACACCTCATCAATTATCTGTAAGAGTTCTGACTTGAATTTCCCATCCATCTTTATTAAATCAAAAATATTGACCACCTTTTTCATGAACTTGAGTAGTCTGAAGCTTCTGATTCCTTAAGAGCATGGGGTCCAATTGACTTATCAAACTCCTCATGAGCCCTGTTGAATGCATATCCAATGGCATCACTGGTACCAATGAGATTTCCTTTTTGCCTTGTATTTGCACATGTGGTGGCTTTGTCTTCAGATGTCTCTTTATCTTTGTTCAATCCATTAATCCTTGATTCTTGACCTATTTCTACTTGAGCTTTCCCCTTGCTTCTTGTTTGCACTGTAAAAGATTCAATTTCTTCTAACTGCACCACCCTAGTAGATGGTGATAGCACATTGACTTGATCTACCATTTCTTCTTTGCGCACAGAAATCATTTGAATGTGGGGCCCCGATGAGGATGCTTGGTTCTTAGGACAACAATTAGTATAGTGGTCTCTAGCCTCTGGGCAGTTCTTGCAAGGAGGGGCATTTTCTGGTAGAGTGCACCTACTTTGGTAATGCCCACATTTCCACATCTGAAACAAATAATTGGCCTCCTTGGCCCATTTCCAAAGTTATCCCTATGTCTAGGGTTGTAACTGTTACCTTGAGTAGGTGCAACGGCCATCACATTTGCTGGTGGTAGGGCTCCTCCTTGTGTCCAATATGTTGTTGCAGGCATTCCTCTTGATTGACATTCATGGGCCTCATGACCAGCTTTCCTACATAGCTGGCAAGTTATACTTAACAGAGGACATTCACTTACTACATGACCTTGCTTGCTGCACATGGTATATCATAGTCCACTTTTGATACCCCCTTTGAGTTCTTGCAACTCCTCTCGAAGCTGAGCCAATTCTTCTGCTTGGGCTTCCTCTTCCTTTTGTAGCTCCAATGCCTCAATCTCCCTCCTCAACTGAGTAACAGCATTTTCCTCCTCTTTATGGGTCTTATTCCTTTTTAAGCCCTCTAGCTCTTTCCTTAGCTAGATTATTGGATCCTCCATTTCTATAGAATAGGGTAGTTGAGAAGGACTTGCTCCATATTGTTACCTTATTTGTTCCAGTCGTGTAGCTGTATTGATGAACTCCTCTATGGAGGCTATTGGCAACACTAATTCCTTGATTTTTCATTGTGTGGTCACTAGAAGTGGCTTAGCTAACCATTTCTTAATAAAGAAATCATGTGGAGGATCTGGCAACTTAGCCATTAATGCCTTGGCCCTAGTTACAAACTCTGGAAACTTTTCACCTCGACCCAATCTCAAGTTTTCTAATTCCTCTATGATTATCTTTGTAGTACTTCCATGTTGGAATTGATTTTTGAATGCATCTTTCATTAAATCTCAAGTGGTGAAATGGTTTTTAACAAACTAGCTGAACCATTTATCTCCTAACCCGTCTAATGTGGCGGGAAGAGTATCAAAAAGGCATCCTCTCTTCCCATCAAACCTCTTCTTTTGCATAATGCTAAAAACCTCCTAATATGCTCATCCGGATCTTCTTGAGCTAAGCCTTTGAAAGAAGGAAATCTTATATTTAATCTTGAAAGTAGGGTTTCCAAATCTACCTGACCTGCCATGCTCTTTACTGATGATGTTGACGACAGTGGACTGGAGGATCTTCTAACAGCCTTCCTTCTTGTTGCTTTGCAGGTGACCCTCAATGTTTGAGACCGGGTTGCGGTCATGAGCTCTTCATAATCCTCTTAGGCTAAGAGAATTAATAAGAAAATTTACCTCTTAACCCAATGAAGTAGCACTGTAGCACTGTCGGCACTTGAACTCTTCTACACTTTGCACTTTGCTTCTCCTATGCTCAAATCTCCTTGGTGTCCCACCATGCATGCCAAATTTTGTTGGGGGTTTCTTGTACAAAAAGGGATTTGGGTGTTTGTAGGAGAAAAGGGAAAGATAAGAAGAAAGATACACACTCGAAGCCTCTGTCGATTGATTATAATAAGACAAATACAATGGTGATGCACAATACAATCCAATGCTTTTGTGCAAAATCCCATAGAGTACACAACCACAGAATACAAAATACTCAAGGGTCTTTTCGTTAGCGGCCTTCTCTGCACCAGACCTCCACCTTCTCCAAGCCTGCACTTGTGCACACCTTGCACCAAGCTTCTAATAAGGGGGAGGGATAGACACCTTCTATCGGCATGCGCATAGCTTCAATGAGACCTTGGGATCTTTGGTTGTAAGCTTAGCACTTCTCTGCACACTTCTTAGTCACTCTTCCTGCACACCTTGCACTTCACTTCTCTATGTCACACATTGTGTGTCTCTTCCACTTCTCTCTCTTGCTTATTCTAGACTATGCTCACCGTGCTGAGTCCTCCAAGAATAATGCCTTGCCTTGATTTGAGGATCAATACACGTACGCTCCTAACTGCTAGAGTATCTTGGTGCTCTTTGATGTCCCAAGATTGTCTCCAAAAGTGGGTAGCCAACGAATCCCTGTTTTGTCATGTAGTGACTTTAGACTAAAACAAAAATTTTAATTAGGGGGCCATGCTTTCACTTTTGCGTATGCTGCCGCTTCACATACCTTCACATTTTTCCTTTTAATTCTTCACTTGTGCACCTAAGAGAGGGTTCACCTGAACCTTCCAAAACACTTTAAAAACACTTTGAACCTTAGAGAAATTATAGAAATACCTCTGCAACCTGCAACCAACTTTCTACAATTTTACCCTTTGCGAACCAATTAATTGTGCACTACTTGTGCACTTTGACACCTAAACTTTGAACACTTTGACTTTGCCCATGTTGACTTTGACCTTGATCCTATTTGACTTTGACTACTTTGACTTTGACTATGGCTAATTTGATTGTGGTTGACTTTGACGATTATGACTTTTATGGGCTCAACAGTATGTTAGTGGTTCACCCAATCCAGCAACTTGAATTTTCTCCTCCTTGTTTTAATAAGCTTCTTTTGTATACGAATCATTTAGAAAAATTCCATAACAAGAGAAAGAATTGCTTACTTCTAACCAAGCCAGAATTTCTTCTTCCTCATCTGACTCTATTTGTGGTTGATCCACCATTTGTTATGGTAATCTTAAAACAATAAAATCTAAAGTAAAGAGGTTACCCTCTACTCCATTCGAACTCTCTCAACCACTCCCATTGGCCTCACTCTGCTTTGATCTACCAATGTTATAACAAAGTTTGCACATCTGGATGGTTGAAAGCCAAGCTTCTCCATAGTATGTTCGAGCATCAAATTAATTCGAGAACTGTCATCCACTATAACTCCTTGTAATTTATGTCCCTTAATAGTTATTGTTAGACATGGACTCTTATAATCTATGAGGGGAGCTTCCCCTACAATTTTATCCCTAATCATAGCAGCAATCTTTGCCACTAAAGTGGTTGAGGAGGCCTCATCAACAATCAACAAGACCTCTTATCTGAATTTTGCATCCATATTTATTAACTCAAAAATACTAACCTCGGTTTTGATAGATTTGAATAATCTTGAAGCTTCAGATTCCTTAGTAGCATGGGTTCTATTTGACTATTCAAACTCCTCTTGAGCCCTGCTAAATCCATACCCAATGATATCACTAGTACCTGTAAGCTCTTCTCTTTGTCGTATATCTTCACACATAGTGGCTTTGTCCTCGAGTGCCCTTTTCTTTTTGTTTAGTTCCATAGTACTTGACTCTTGATCAATGTCTATTCGAACTTTTCCTTTGCTCCTAGTCTGCATAACCAAAGAGTCTATTTCTTCTAACTGCACTGTTGCTTCATACCAATCATAAATTAGTGCTTGTGGAGGACAATGAAGTCAAGCAAGAGCATGGACAAAGATAAAGAGAAGAGTGATGCAAACAAAGATAAAAAAGAACAAAGAAATCAATAGACAGAAAGTGAGAGACATGACTGAGCATACATTCAATTCAAGAGGATCCTAATTGGTGTATTAGGTGTATTATAGTTAAATTACCGATAAAGCAAGTGAATAACAATGTATTAGTCATGATCCACTTACCAATTCATGGATATATAAGTCGATTATGATTGTAGAAATTGAGAGAGTTCAATAACATAGATGAAGTAGAAGTGTCGAGGGAAATATGGAGATTTAGATGTCATTCTATTTCACATTTCTCTCAGGATGATCATGTGGATCATTAATCCTTATACACAGATCTAATTTAAGAGCTAACCAATCTATGGCTAAAGTTTCATAGTCCAATTCCTTTCATGTTGTGTGAATGGTTCATAGGAACATTCATATGTCAACTCTCCGAAGTGCAGACTCAAAAATGGCAGAACTCGTCGATCAATGTTTTGCTTAGATCTCGATGGCTTGTGTAAATTTTATTGTGTTTTGTTGGAGATAGACGTCTGTGGAAGCACGCGAATAGCACAAGGAAGAAGAAGACGCTTGGAGCACAAACACACAATACTGAATGTATTACTAGAGAATGTACAAAGATAAGTAGCCCATTAGGGCAATAGGCGTATATACAAGCCGAGGGAAAAAAACCTCCTAAAGAGGGAAAAAAGTGCCCCAGCGGTCCTAGTGTGTTCACACACATCACTACCTAAATATATCAACAAATCCCCCCTAGGAGTGATGCGGTGAACAAGTAGCTGGCACTCATGTATAAGGAAGTGCCAAGCTATGTGGAAGTCACTCCACAAAAGGAAGTAAGCCCAAAGCTTTGCGGAAAGCTTCAAACTTCTCCCTAGGCAGAGCCTTCGTGAAAAGGTTTGCAATGTTCTCCTGCATGGGCACATATGCCAAGATGATCTCCCCAGCATAGAACCTCTCCCTGACATAGTGATAATGCACCTCAATGTGCTTAGTGCGAGCATGGAACACAGGGTTCCTCGCAACTGCCAATGCGCTCTGACTGTCAGTGAAGATGGTGGTGGCAAAAGATTGGCCAACACCCAAATCAGCCATAAGGCATCTGAGCCACACACACTCAATAGTCGCTGTGAAAGTTTCCCTATACTCAGCCTCACAACTGGAAGTGGCCACAGTAGGCTGCTTCTTGCTCAACCAAGATATACATGAGCTACCAAGCATGAAGCAAAAACCACTGGTGGACACACAAGTGTCATAGCAACCAGCCCAATCTGAGTCAAAAAAAGCATGCAAATTTGGCGGCAGTGATCCCCCCTTGGGATAAAACAACCCAAGCAGCCAAGTACCACTCAAGTAGCGAAAGATGCGCTTAACCGCCTGCCAATGCTTGACTCCTGGGCAATGCATAAATCTGCTCATCTGTGAGATAGCAAACTGAATATCTGGCAGAGTAATGCATAAGTAAATCAAGCATCCAACAGCGTGCTGATAGAGAACAGCATGAAATGCATCTCCAGCATCATGAAGACAATCATAAACCTGTCTCCATAGGAGTGGCAATAGGCTTACAGTCTTCAAGGCCAAAACACTGCAATAATGTGTCAATATATTTTGTTTGACACAAAGCCATTCCACCATCAACTTGCATAAACCGAATGCCCAAATAGTGATGCAAATGCCCCAAATCAGACATCTCAAATGAGGCATGCAAATCAGTCTTAAAATCAGCAATATGCTTCTCAATAGGACCAATGAGCATGTCGTCAACATAGACAACGATGATCAGAAGCACATCATTAGCACGCTTAACATATAAGGTGCTTTCAGTTGGACTGTTCTCAAAACCATGTGCAACCAGATAGGCATGTATCTTCTCATACCAAGCACATGGTGCTTGCTTTAAACCATATAATGCCTTCTTTAACCTGCACACCTGGTTTTCATGCCCTTTCTGCACAATGCCACGGGGCTGAAAAACATACACTTCTTCATGCAAGTCACCATTCAAAAATGTTGTTTTAATGTCCAACTGATGTACATTCCAACCGTGATGGGCTGCAAGTGCACAAATGCTCCGAACAGTAGTCATACGGCATGTAGGTGCAAAGGTCTCATCAAAATCAATGCCTCTTTCCTATGCATAACCCTTTGCAACAAGCCTAGCCTTATACATGTCACTTGTACCATTAGGTTTACGCTTCAGCTTGTATACCCACTTAGTGCCAATGGCCTTCTTGCCAGGAGGCAAGTCACATAAAGACCATGTACCATTCTTCATTATAGCATCATATTCGGATTGCATAGCAGCCATCCAATTTTCTGAATTTTGTGCTTCATCAAAAGAAAGAGGCTCATTCTCATCACAGAGACTAGACGCAACCATAGCATAGCAATATGATGCACTATGAGAGCCTGAACGAGTACGATATGACAAAGGTGCATCTAATTTGTTGTCACGCAAAGTCTGCACCAGCCATTTTGGCATAGTTTTTTCCTGCTCAATATCAGCTCTCTCATCAACAAGTGCATCATCTAAATCTGCATCAGAAATGGAATGATCTGCATCATCATATGAAACCTGCAAAGGCTGAGAAGTTACCTCATTAGGACCAGCACTAGACTATCCCACCTGTAAAAGAGGCATCAAAGTATCATACATGTCTTTGGAGCTAACAAATGTCTCCTTAGTACATGAAAGCAATGGCTGAATAGCAAAAACACGCAGATGTGCAACAGATGGCTTGCAGTCATGCCAAGCCTCATATGGAGTGATAGACTGCAGTGCTTTAGTGGGACACCTGTTCAGTACATATACTGCACACATGACAGCCTCAAGCGAGAAACTATGAGGTAAAGCCTGACTCTTGACCATACACCTCGCCATCTCCATGAGAGACCTGTTCTTCCGTTCAGCAACTCCATTCTGTTGAGGTGTATACGGCACTGTACACTAGTATTTTATCCCACGTTCAGCGAGAAATGCATTAAAATCAGAAGACAAATATTCCCCCCCTCGATCAGAACGGAGGGTGCCCATTTTACATGCTGATAGATTTTTAGCCAAAACCAAACACTGTTTAAAGCAAATGAAAACTTCGGACTTTGCATTGAGAGGATATATCCATGCATGCCTGGAAAAATCATCAATGAAAGTCACGAAGTAAAAGTAATTTCCAAAAGAGGATGTCTGCATAGGACCACAGACATCACTATGTACAAGCTGCAATTTCTGTGTAAGCCTGAACTGAACCATCTTTTGTAAAGGAGGAACACTGCATTTTTCCCAAAATACAGCCTTCACAAACATGTTTTCCAGGTGCCTCAAGTTTGGGCAAAGAGGACACCATTTCAGATTTCTGCAGGCATAGCAAACTAGCAAAATTCAGATGACCAAAGCGTGCATGCCAAAGCTTTGCATCTGACATGGCCTGAGAATCATTTACTGCACATGCCAAATCATTTTCAGATCTTCAATAGTCTATGAGCTTATACATCCCACGACATAAAATGCCAGAAGCAATAATCACATCGCCATTTGACAGATCATGAATTGTACACCTGTCATCAACAAATTTCACAACCAAGCCAATCTTGGCTAATGCAAAAACTGATAACAGGTTCTTTTTGATCCCTGGCACAAATAATGCATCTGACAAAGTGAAAGAACTACCATCAGCAGTAGTCAAAATGATCTTACCAACTCCCATAAGAGGATAAGAGGAGTTGTTGGCGCATGTAACAGTATTCCATGTAGGGGCAGGCTCGAGTGAAGAGAAGAAACTGTGCTGCAAGGTAATATGTTTGGTCGCCCCACTATCAAAATACCAAACATCTGAGTCTACTGCAGACATGCACTGTTCATGAGAAGATGGGTCAAAACTGGAGATAGTAGTAAACGTCCATTCTTCTTCCTGCACAAGATTTGCAGACTCTGTTTTTGATATAGAGGCCTCTGCAACAACCATTCCAACCTCTTTCTTCTTTGCCTCTTTTGCAGCCAGTTTTGGACAGTTCTTTATGATATGATCATTCCCTTTAGAGTACTTACAAAACAATTTCTGCTTTTCTGATTTTTCTTCTCATCTTTATCTTCCTTCTTCGAATATGCAGAATTAGCAGATTTCTGCTTACTACTTGAAGAGCTCCATTTTCCTTTGCCCTTCTGACTAGCCAGGAAAGCTTGATCTACAACTCGCATAATGGACCTGTTTTGCCTAGACTGATCTTCCTGCAACAGAACAGAGACTAACTCCTCAAATGATAAGGCATTTGGATTGCCTTTCATCATCAACCGAAGAGTAGAAGCAAAACTCTGATATGAATCAGGAAGACCATTCAAAACAGTCTACACAAGTGAGCTATCTGGTATAACCTCATCAGCGAAAATCAATTGTTCCTTCAAGTCTTTGATCTTTGTTAGGAAACTATCCATAGAATCACCTTCATTCATGTGCTCACTCTCCAACTGTTTTCGGAGGTAAGCAACACGAGCCTCATTCCTAGCTTGGTACAATGTGGTAAGTGTATCCCAAGCATCCTTAGTTGTTCTGCAAGAGCGAATATGAGGAATAATGGCACGTTTGACAGACAAAGCTATCAATGCATGTGCTTGGGCATCTTTGCCATCCCAATGAATCTACGGAATATCATCTTCGACACCATCTTCATCAGCTCCAGCACCTGTATTTGTAGTACCTGTTGTTACAGGTGTAACAAGACGTCTTTCAACACCCTGCACAATGTTCCACAATCCTTTTGCAACCAATACATGTCGCATCATATAAGCCCATAATGGGTAGTTGGTACCATCCAACTTATCCTCAACAGCCAACATACGGAATACATCACTGCTTTCAGCCATGGCCAGTGACTAAAATACCTTGATGCAGAAAATTGACTGTATCTCAAAAAGTTGAACAGAACTGCCTAGACGAGTTCTGCTAGACCTCTAGCAGACTTTGAGACGCTTAAACTGGCGAACAGAAAATGGTATATATCTTTGGCACAAAAAGACAAAATAGCCTGCACAAGCGCTGCGATAGTGCATTCGGAGGCCGAAACAAGCTCAGATCGCGATTTCGGCATCACATAGCGAAGTTGTTTTGATCTCTGAATCACCCTGAGTATGCTCACCAAATTTCGTGCGAATCTAAGACTGCAAACGGAGGAGTGTCGACGACGCCCTAGATGAAGCGACGACTTGCTCTGATACCAATTGTTGGAGATAGACGTTTGTGGAGGCACGCAAACAACACAATGAAGAAGAAGAAGCTTGGAGCACAAACACACAATACTGAATGTATTACTAGAGAATGTACAAAGATAAGTAGCCCATTAGGGCAATAGGTGTATATATAAGCCGAGGGAAAAAAACCTCCTAAAGAGGGAAAAAAGTGCCCCGGCAGTCCTAGTGTGTTCACACACATCACTACCTAAATATATCAACATGTTTAAGCATTGAAAATATAAGTTTAGAGGTAAGGAAGCTATGGCTAAAAGCATTTTGTAAAACAGGGTTTATTTTGTGAGAAATCAGAGTTTGAAGTTACCTATGTCAAAGTCGCCATTTCTAAACATCAGTTTCAGACACACTTTTGATCTTAGTGATTAACCACATATTTAATTAGTTTAATTAAAGGTTTATTGTTCCTCAAGGTTGTGCAAGGATCATATGAAGATTCTTGTATAATTTGGAGTATCATAATCCATGACATTTGTAGGTAATGAACTTGAAACTTGAGGCACACTATTGAAGGAGAACAAAAGTGCAAAATTAGAAGAAGCAAGTATATTTCAGTCTCAAACTTGGAAGATTGGAAGAGACTGAAGTAAAGTCTTGTCTATACTTGACATAGAGGTGTTCTTAAGCCAAGGTTGGCTTGATATTTGGGATTAGAAGATCTCCATCAATGGTATCAGAGCTAGAGAAGAAGATCAAGCCAAAAGATTGAAGAAGAAAGTCCCAACTATTGTAGATTTTCAAATTAAAGCTAAAGAAAGGATTGAAAGGCTAAAGTTTTGCAAAAGAATATTAGAGTGACCTAAAGGGCATTCAAAAGGATCAGAAGAAGCAAAGAATCAACTTGAAAGGTATAGTTTCTAGCCATTGAAGACTTATTTCTAAACAGGGGCAATAGAAGGATAAGAGAAAGCATCCAAATAGAAAAGCTTGATAGAGAAAATTATCCAGAATGGTCTATGAGAATGGAAACTCACCTTATGGGCAAAGATATGATGGGATACATCTCAGGAGAAGAAGAAAAGCCAGAGTTTAAAGACTCTAGTCTTCCAACTAAGGAAGAGCTTGCAGACTTGAAGGTTTGGATGAAGAAAGATGCTCAAGCAAGGAGCATTATCTACATGGAAATTAATTATTATCTCTTGCCACATATTATACGGCTAAAAGGTGCAAGTGATATTTTGAACTCTTTGGAGGAACGTTTCCAATATAGAATCAAGTCCAAGAAGGCTTCACTATGGGTGGAATTACAACCTTCAAGAAGAAAGCTTCATAATCAATTTCTGATTATGTAACAAAGATGAAAGACATTGCAGATTGCTTAGGTGCAGTTGATGAAGACATTGAAGAGTATAAATTGGTAAGAAAAATCCTTATAGGGCTAAGAGGAGATGAAAAGTGGAAGCCTTTCATATTATCAACTGAATTATCATTAGGACATTTCACTCCATATCTAAATCAATTGTTAAGACACATGCTAACATTTGAACAAGATATTAAAGGTGAGAATGAGAAAAGTAAAGCACAAGCCATGTACTCAAAGCACAAGAAGAAGAATGCTAAATGCAAACATCAATCAAATGAAAAACAAGGCACCTCCAATCAATCTAATTTCATAAGAGGTAAAGGAAATGGCAAAAGTAGAGGAAGAGGTGGAAAGAATAAAGACAATGGTAGAGCTTGTTGGATTTGTGGCAAAACAAATCATTTGGCCAATGAATGTTGGCTTAATAATTAGAACAATGGCAATTATAATGAGAAATATAATCAAAGAGGTAGAGGAGGAAGAAATCAAATAGGTAATTTAAGAGGTAGATGTGGTAGGAACTCATATGGTAGAGGAGGTGGAAGTAACTTCCAAAATCAGTCCTATAACAACACCTACTACAACTATGCATCAAATCAAAAGGAGGATTCAAATCTGATTATGAATGCTACACATGAAGCACCAAATGAAGATGAGAGAGTGTTCTACATTGACTTTGGATGTAGCAATCATCTGAGTGGTAATATTCCCTTGATGACTGATATGGAAGAAAAAGTCAATGGACATTCCAAGCAAGACATAAGTTAGAGCCAAAGGCAGAGAAGTATGTCTTTATAGGGTATTATGATTAAAAAATGGGATATAAGTTGTGGATTCCATCCACAAAGCAATTTCTTATTTCAAGAGATGTAACATTTGATGAAAAAAGTACATGGTATATAGGGCAACTAACACTCATGCAGATTTTGAAGAGATTATGAAGAAAAGGAAAGGAAAATCTAAGATGCAAGTATATGAAGAGGAAAGAGATGATGATACATATAGTAATGAAATCCAGATTGAAGATGAAGATAGACCAAGGTTTGATGCAAAGCATGATGAAGCAGAAACCTCAAGGAGTGCAGAGATAAGAAGGTCTTCAAGAGACAGAAAGCAACCTATAAGGTATAGTTATGATACTTCTTACATCACAACCAAGGATTATGCATACATACTCAAGGCAGATGAAGATCCAGGAATATATGTAGAATCTAAAGGTAAAGAGAACTATGAAAAAGCAATGAAGGAAGAGTGTGATGCTCTACTTGAGAATGATATATGGGACTTGGTACCTAGACTAAGGAATCAGAAGGTAATTGGATGTAAATGGGTGTATATGACAAAAAGATTTGCAGATGGAAAGGTTTCTAGATATAAAGCTAGACCAGTGCTCAAAGGTTATGCCCAGACACAAGGTGTGGATTATGATGAAACTTATAGTCCAATGGCAAAAATGTCTACTATCAGAACATTGATCACTATTGCATCTTGCAAAGGATGGAAGCTATCACAATTGGATGTTAAAAATGCTTTCCTAAATGGATACATTGCAGATGAAGTATACATGGAGAAACTAGAAGGCTTCAAAGATCCAAATGAACCAGATTGTGTGTGTAAGATCAAAAGAGTTTTGTATGGTTTGAAGCATGCCCCAAGAGCTTGGAACTATAGACTTGTGAAGTACTTAAATGAACTTGGATATCAAGCATCAAAGGCAGATAGTAGCTTGCTAGTGAAAGCCACTGAATATGGGTACATATACATTTGCATTTATGTTGATGACATAAATGCTCAAGAACCAAATGGAGAAGACATTCAAGATAAGTGACTTGGGAGATTTATAATATTTCCTAGGCATGGAGATCATCTACACTCAACATGGAGTGTATGTTACACAAGAAAGTTATTTGAAGAATCTTTTGTTAAAGTTCAATATAGAAAATTGCAAAATCTCAACAACCCCATTGGAGGCAAATCATTAGCTAACAAGGTATGGAGGTGAAGAGTTCAAAGACATGAAGATGTATCAAATTTTGGTAGGTAGTCTGATCTATGGTACCTTGACAAGTCCAAATCTATCATATGCAGTTGGTGTCCTATCACAATTCATGCATTGTCCAAAGAAAACTCATTGCATTGTAGCACAAAGAGTGCTAAGATACATCAAAGGAACTTCTAATGAGTTTTTGAACTATGGTTTCACTTCTAACACTAGAATCAAAGTATTTAGTGATGCAGATTGGGCAGGTAGTATAGATGATAGAAGATCTACTCATGGATACTTATGTTACATTGGAGATAAGCTAGTATCATGGTGCTCAAAGAAGGAACACACAGTTGCTTTGTCATCCACAGAAGCTAAGTATAAAGGAATGGTAGAAGCAGCAAGGGATTCCAATCATACATGGTGATAACATGAGTTCACTTTATTTGGAAGCTAACCCTGTTTTTCATGGCAAGACAAAACATACTAAGATTCAATATCATTTCTTGAGGGAAAAGGTACTTGATAAAGAAATTGACATCATATATACTCCAACAAAAGAATAGGTAACAAATATGTTAACCAAGAGTCTAGATGGACCTAAGTTACAGAGATTCAAAGAGATGGCAAGAATAAAGAAGAAGAGCATAATCACAATTAGTGATTGAGGCAGATTTTTTGGTGCATACCAATCACAAATTAGTGCTTATGGAGGATATTGAAGTCAACCAAGAGCTAAAGAGAATATTAATGCAGAAAAAGATAAAAAAGAACAAAGAAAACAATGGACAAAAAGTGAGAGACATGACTAAGCAGACATTCACTTCAAGAGGATACTAATTAGTGTATTATAGTCAGATTACTAATAAAACAAATAACAATGTATTTTTCATGATCCACTTATGAATTTGTGGATATATAAGTCAATTATGATTGTAGAAATTGAGAGATTTCATTATCATAGATGAAGTAGAAGTGTCGAGGGAAATCTGGAGATTTAGATATCATTCTATTTCATATTTCTCTCAGGATCATCATGTGGATCAGTAATCCTTATACATAGATCTAATTCAAGATCTAACCAAGCTATGGTTAAAGTTTCATAGTCCAATTCCTTTCATGCTATGTGAATGGTTCATAGGAACATTCATATGTCAACTCTCTAAAGTGCGGACTCAGAAATAGCGCAACTCTTCAATCAATTTTGGCTCATATCTCAGTGGTTTGCATAATTTTTTTTTGTCTTTAAGCATTCGAAATCTAAGTTGAGAGGCAAGGAAGCTATGGCTAAAAGCATTTTTGTAAAATGGGGTTTATTTTTTGAGAAATCAGAGTTTGAAGTTACCTATGTCAAAGTCACCATTTCTAAACATCAATTTCAGACACACTTTTGATCTTAGTGATTAATCAGAGATTTAAATAGTTTAATCAAAGGTTTATTGTTCCTCAAGGTTGTGCAAGGATCATATGAAGATTCTTGTATAATTTGGAGTATCATAATCCATGACATTTGCAGGTAACAAACTTGCAACTTGAGGCACACTATTGAAAGAGAACAGAAGTGAAAAATTAGAAGAAGGAAGTATAATATTTCAGTCTCAAGCTTGGAAGATTGGAAGAGATTGAGGGAAATTCTTGTCTATACTTGACATAGAGGTGTTCTCAACCCAAGGTAGAGTTGACGTAGGATATTAGACGATCTCTGTCATGCACTACCCTAGTAGATGGTGAAGGTACATTGACTTCTTTTGCAACTTCTTCTTTGTTCACACAGATCATTTGTATGTGAGGCCCAGATATAGATGCCTTGTTCTTTGGACAACAATTGGTCTAATGATCCCTGGCTTCTGGGCAATTTCTATAGGGAGGTCCATTTTCTGGTAGAGGGCACTTGCTCTGATAATGCCCACAATCCCCATGCCTAAAACAAATGATTGGCCTTCTAGGCCCGTTTCCAAAGTTACCCCTAGGTCGTGGGTTATAAGTGTTACCTTGACTAGGTGCAGCCACCATCACATTGGGTGGAGGTTGGAATTCTCCTTGTCCCCAATAATTTTGTGTAGGAATCCCTCTTGAGTGACACTCATGAGCTTCATGTCCGGCTTTCTTGCATAACTAGCAAGTAATGATTAGAAGAGGGCAATCACTTACCACATTTCCTTGTTTGCTACACATGGTGCACCACCACCCATTTTTTATGCCCCCTCCACGAAGTTCCTGTAGTTCTTGTCGTAGTTGTGCTAACTCCTCTACTTGGGCCTCTTCTTTTTTAACTTTAAAGCTTCAATTTCCCTCCTCAATTAAATTACTGCATTTTCTTCTTCTTTTTGGGGCTTTTTCCTCCTTAAACTCTCAAGTTCCTTTCTCAACTCTATAACTAGATCCTCAGGTTCCATATGATATAGTAGACTAGAAGGACGTGTTCCATATTGGTATCTGATTTGCTCTATCCTTGTTGTTTTAGAAACAAATTCCTCAATTGTTGTTATAGGTAACACCAACTCCTTAATTTTGCATTGTGTAGAAATTGGAAGTGGTTTAGCGTCTTCTTGTGCTAATCCCTTGAAAGATGGAAATTTGATATTTAACTTCGAGAGTAGAGTTTCTAAATCTACCTAAGCTGCCATATTTCGTACTGATGATGTGGATGATAGAGGGTTGGTTGACACCTTCAAATAGCTTTTCTTCTTGTTGTTTTGAAAGGAACCCTCAAAGTTTGAGGTCGTGTTGCAGTCATGAGCTGCTTATTCTCCATCTCAAGCTAAGAGAATTCCAAGTAAAAGACAAATTACCTCTCAAAACAGCACTTTCGGTACACTTATACTTCTTCTACACTTTGCAAATATTGGTTCTCCTATTCTCAAGCCTCCTTGTGGTCCCACCTTGCATGCCAAATTTTATTGGGGAATTTTCTTGCACAAAGGGACTTGAGTATTTGTAGGAGAAGGAAGAAGAAGAAGAAGAAGTGAAACACTGGCACTAAAAGCTTTTGTGTATTGATTACAATAGAATTGTCTAGAACAAGAACAATTATCCTTTGTGTAGAGTTCTTAATCCCAAAGAGTATACACACACAAGTTTCCAAAATACCGAAAGTCTTTGTGCTTCCAAGCTTCTCTGTATCGGACCTCCACCCTCTCCAATAGCTTGCTCTTATGCACACCTTGCACCCAAGCTTCCAATAGGGTAGGAGGAAAGGACACCTTCTGTTGATGCGCACACCTCCTCGATGGTACTTGTGCCACCTTGATTGCTTTCCTCACTAGTTCTCTGCACTCTCTCTCTCTCTCTCTCTCTCTCTCTCTCTCTCTACACTTGATCACCTTCCTTGCACACTTGTCTCTCACTTGTTTCTCTGCATTGCAGTGATTTAATGTCTCTTTCTCTCCTCTCCTAGTGTAGACTATGCTCTCTCTCTTTCTCAGTATAACTCCAAGAATGCTCGTATCTTTCACACTTGGTGCTCGATACCCCTTACATATGTTGCTCCTAACTGATAGTGTAACTTGGTGCTCACTTTTATGTCCCAAGAATGACCAAAAATGTGTACAGCCAACGACTCCTTATTTTGTCTTGTAGTGACTTTAGGAGAAAAACTCAATTTTAAATGGGGAGGGAGCCGTACATACACTTTTGTGTACCACGTCCTCTTCATATGCCTTCACTTTTGCCCTTCAATTCTTCAATATGTGTGCCTAAGGGAGGGTTCACCTGAACCTTTCAATACTTCAAAATCCTTGAAAACCTTATAAAAACATAGTCTGCAACCCACATTCAACTTTCAGTAAACCATAACCATTGTGAACAAATTGTTTGTGCCTACTTGTGCACCTTGTTTGCGGCCATTTGTGCACCACCTATGCACCACTTTGCACTTTTGCAGCACTTGTGCATCACTCGCAAAGTCATCACTTTGACCTTTGATCAGCTCTCTAGTTGATCACTTTGACTTTGATCACTTTGACTTTGATCACTTTGACTTTGACCAACTTGACTTTGACTACTTTGACTTTGACTAGCTCAACAAGATCATAACTATAAATAGTAGTAAATGCCCATTTTTCATTTTGCACAAGATTACCAGAATCTGTTTTAGGTGTAGAGGCCTTTGCAACTACCATTCCAACCTATTTTTTACTTGCCTCTTTTGCAACCAATGTTGGACAACTCTTTATAACATGATCATTTCCTTTACAATATTTTTGCAAAAAAATTCACTTTTCTGTTTTCTTCTCATCTTTGTCATCCTTCTTTGTTTGTGCAAAATTAGCATATTTTTGTATACTAGTAGATGAGCCCCATTGACATTTGCCGTTCTGACTAGCTAGGAAAGTTTGATCTGCAACACCCATAATGGACCTATTCTTCTAGATCGGATCTTCCTACAATAAAACAAAGACTAACTCCTCAAATTTTAAGGCATTTTGATTTCCTTTCATCATCAGTCAAAGAGTAGAAGCGAAACTCTAATATGAATCTGGAAGACCATTCAAAAGAGTCTGCATAAGTGAACTATCTAGAAAGACTTCACCAATTGAAATCAACTATTTCTTAAAATCTTTGATCTTTGTCAAAAAACTATCCATAGAATCTCCTTCATTCCTATGCTCACTCTCCAACTGTTTTCAGAGATAAGCAACATGAGCCTTATTTATTGCCTGGTACAAAGTGGTAAGTGTATCTCAAGCATCCTTTACTATTCTGCAAGAGAAAATATGAGGGATAATGGTATGTTTAATAGATAAGGTTATCAATGTATGTGCCTAAGCATCTCTTCCATCCCAACAAATTTGCTTTGTAGTATGTGCAATCGGAATCGCAATAGGAATAGGATCATGAATATCATCATCTTCAATGCCATCTGCATCACTTTCAATAATTGTATTTGCAAGTGTAATAGGTCGTTCATCAACACTCTGCACAATATACTATAGTCCTTTTGCAACCAATGCATGATGCATCATATATGCTTGTAATGGGTAATTGGTACCATCCAAATTATCCTCAATACTCAACATACAGAATACGTCATTGCTTTCAGCCGGTCATTGAGTAAAATACCCTAATGTAGAAAAATGATTGTATCTCAAAAAGTTGAACATAACTACCCTATCAAGTTTTGCTAAACCTATAGTAGAGTTTAAGGTAGATATGTATCCATCTTGGAGATGTTACCAAAGTGCGGAGAGCCTCTAGTGCCACTTCTTAATTTTGATCCTATTCATCCTCAACTGAAAACTTCTCTCAATATATTAGAAGAAGGACATCAGTTTCAGATCAATGCAGGTTGTCTCTTTCATAGAGATAATCAATCCAAACTATATTGTTGTGTGGAATAAGTAAAGCAAAGGATGCTCATTGAGAGATCCCATAAGAGTATATTGGGTAATCGTTTCCCTAGTATGCACACACTATAGAACTTGAAAAAAGAAGAGAAGAGACAAAACAAGCTAATCCCTCTTGGAAGCATAGGCTAGTTAGAAATAGATTTGATGCCTTGTTGAATTAGAATCAAGCCTTAGCATATGTAAAATGTAACCCCAATTTTTCCCCATTTGTATGTAGACACTCATATGATATAATGCAAATGCTACAACACAACACCAAATATCAGTTGAACTACCTATACATGGATAGCTCCAAAGGACAATGAAATAACTTTCAAGTATATGTGTAATACAATAGCTTTCTCACATGATGAGGTAGGGTTCATACCATATTCCATTTCTCAAATGTTATGTCAAATGTTAGAAACTATTAAAGTATGTACTCTGCTCCTTATTTATTTTAGCCAAACCCCACCCTTAAAATGCCTCATTGTTTATTATAACATAATCGAGTTTTTAAATAGCCATCACATGGCTATGTTTGAGGAGGCATTCCATATCCACTTCTTTGAAAATAATTCTAAATATGTTTGTAAGTTATCTCATAGTCATACCAGTAGATTCACCATCATACAAATGGACATAGATATTTCCAATCTCATACCAATCTAATGGAGAAGGCATGCCTTCTCATGGTAGACCCACCTTATATACTTGGCCAAAAATAACTACAAATGTGATCTACAAATATGAGGCAAATCCAACCCTCTATTGACCCCATCAGTCTCCATTACAAGATTGTTGAGGTCGATGGATGGAGTTTTTGGAAAGGCCAAGCAATAAAAGTGCTTCAAAAGTAAAGGAAGTTAGGAGCAAGAGGCAACACTTTCCATACATGCCTTGATCATTCAATGTATATTTGGACCTATTTGAAGAGGCTTTATGTAAAATCACTTCATATTTGTAAAGGTCAAGGAGTTCTTTAGCTTCAAAATTGATTCTCCAACCTCTACTAATTTTCTTCAAGGTTTTTGGGACTTATTTTTTGTATCTAATGATCATTATGATCACTTTTCAGCTTTTTTGGTCAAAAAATCGTGTGGAAAGGATTAAAAAATTTATTACAAAAGTAAACAATCCTAATTCCTTAAGAAATTTTCCATTTATTTGCAATAGAGTTTCATGCATCTCTCTTCTTTAGCTCTTCTTTTCCATATAATTATTCATTTGGAGGTTCCATGGTGTTCTTGAGGTGTCCCAACTCATAATCACCTAAGGTAAGTGTTTTACACGTGTTTGGTGTGTATTTCTTGCTTTTATCTACATGTATGTGGGCTGATTTTCTTCTTGAACATGCGTGTGGAATCCATAGCTTTGCGAGACATGTATTTATACACATACACATGTAATTATGCTTGTATGCTCATATTGAAATTTTTAAAGTTGATCTACACCACTTGATGTTGGTTAGGCTTCAATCTAGAAGGTCTACAACAAATGCAGAGGGATTATCCATCAATATTCTATTGAAAGATCATCTAGTGATTTGATCAATTCAGCCATACCAAAGAATCTCTATGTTTTATGATTTAATAGAGAACTCTTGGAAAGTCAAGGTTGTAGACTTGAACATATTGGTATGCCTTCAATTATCCCACTTTCAAAGGAACGTAAAGGGAATTCAAACGGGCTACTATTGCACAAAACTAGAATTTCTTTTTTGGATTGCCAGGGTGATCTTCCTTTGTCTTAAATAGATACAAAAGGGACTCAAACTAGTAGCACAAGAATTCACTTATTTTGTAAAGATACATATGATTTTCTTATCAATTTAGCTCATTAATTTCCTCTTTAGAAACATATGAAATTTCTTCTCATTTTGTGTGATTGGTGATCATGCTATCTACTCTCAAAAGTTCATGAATTCAATAAGGCATTCTAAATGTATTGAAAAAGGTTTGAATAAAATTTTCATGTAATGGAAAGCAGTGGAGATTTGCTATCAGTAAGATAGACAAAGTCAGAGAGAGGAAAATGTTGAAGCTTGAGACCTATGAAAGCATGCAACCAACACAAGGAAGAAGAAGAAGCTTGGAGCAAAACACACAATACTCAATGTATTACCAAGTGAATGTACAAAGATAAGTGATCCTTTAGGGCTATAGGAATATATACAAGCCAAGGGAAAAAAACCTCCTAAAGAGGGAAAAAAGTGCCCTAATGGTCCTAAGTGTGGTCACACACATCACTACTGAAATATATCAACAAATACCCCTTAGGAGTGATGCAGTGAACAAGGAGTTGGCACTCATGTATAAGGAAGTGCAAAGCTATCTGGAAAGAGATCAACCCATAAAAGAAAGTAATCCCAAAGATTTGCAAAAAGCTTAAACTTCTCCAAAGGTTGAGCCTTTGTGAAAAGATCTGCAGTGTTATCGTATGTTAGTGCATATGCCAAAGTGATATCTCCAGTAGAGAACTTCTCCGTGACATTATGATAATGAACCTCAATGTGCTTTATGCGAGCATGAAACACAAGGTTCCTCACAACTGCCAATGCGCTCTCATTGTCAATGAAGATGGTGGTGGTAGAAGATTGATCAACACCCAAATCAGCCAAAAGGCATATGAGCCACACACAGTCAAGAATTGCTATGAAAGATGCCCTATACTTAGCCTCACAACTATAAGTGGGCACAGTAGGCTACTTCTTGCTCAACCAAGATATGCATGAGCTACCACACATGAAGGAAAAACCACTAGTGGACACATGAGCGTCAAAGAAACTAGCCCATTTAGAGTCAAAAGAAGCATGTAGATTTGTCAGTAGTGATCCCCCCTTGGGATAAAACAATCCAAGTAGTGGAGTACCACTCAAGTAGTGAAAGATGCGCTTGACTACCTATCAATGCTTGACATCTCAGTAATGCATAAACTTGCTTATCTGAGAGAATAGAAAACTGAATATCATGCTAAGTTATGCATAAGTAAATCAGGCATCCAATAGCCTGTTCATAGAGAACAACATCAAATGCATCTCCAACATCATGAAGACTCAACCGTAAACCTATTTCCATAGGGGTGGCATGGCTTTGCAGTATTCAAGGCCAAAATGCTACAATAATGTGTCAATATAATTTTTTTGGCACAAAACTATTCCACCATCAGTTTGTATAAATTGAATGCCCAAATAATGATGCAAATGGCCCAAATCTGATATCTCAAAATAGGAATGCAAATCAACCTTAAAATTAGCAATATGCTTCTCCTTAGGACTAGTGAGCAACATGTCATGAATATAGACAACAATGATCAGAAGTACATCATCTAAATGCTTGACATATAAGGTTATCTCAGTTGGAATGTTCTCAAAACGATGTGCAATCAAGTAGGCAAGTATCTTTTCATACCAAGCACGTGGTGCTTGCTTCAAACAATATTATTATACACATACACATGTAATTATGTTCATATTGAAATTTTTAAAGCTGATCTACACCACTTGATGTTTCTTCTCCTCCTTAAACACCACATCGTGACTTTCCATGATCTTCTTAGCCTCAGGTTCATAAAGCTTATAATCCTTCTTATCTTCATTGTACCCTAAGAAGATACATTCGATGCTTTTTTGTTGAAACTTGTTTCTCTCCCTATCTGGAACATGTACATAACATTCACTGTCAAATACTTTGAAATAGGAAACAGGAGGCTTTTTACGACTGTAGGCTTCTTGTGGAGTCTTTCCATCAAGTGCCTTGGTGTAGCTTTGATTCAAGATGTAGATAGCATTGTTGACAACCTCTACCCAAAATCGATTAGGCAAACCCTTTCCCTTCAACATGCACCTTTCCATCTCCATGATGGTTCCATTCAGACATTCTCCAACACCGTTCTGTTGAGTGTTATGCGCCACTGTGAGTTGATGCTTGATTCCTTTACTCTTGCAAAAATCTTCAAACTCTGTTGATGTCAACTTACCATTACCATATGTCTTGAATTTCTTCATCTTCTTTCCTGTTTCAGTTTCAAGCAGATGAAGCCATTCTTCAAAATTACCAAAATCTTGAGCCTTATCATGAAGGAAGTACAACCTACATCATCCTGCTATATTCATCAACAAGTAATTCCATCTCCATGATGGTTCGATTCAGACATTCTCCAACACCGTTTTGTTGAGTTCTATGCGCCACTGTGAGTTGATGCTTGATTCCTTTACTCTTGGAGAAATTTTCAAACTCTGTTGATGTGAACTCACCATTGCCATCTGTCTTGAATTTCTTCATCTTCTTTCCTATTTTAGTTTCAAGAAGATGAAGCCATTCTTCAAAGTTACCAAAATCTTGAGCCTTATCATGAAGGAAGTACAACCTGCATCATCCTGCTATAATCATCAACAAGTAACATGAAGTAGGTGTGAGGAGATGGATTTGTATGCTCCAGAGATGAGTTGGTGTTCCACAAAACCTGCTCTACACCTGCCAAGTTGACTCTAGGGATGTTTATTAGAATCCTTTGGATTCACAATAATGCATTTACAACCACTAGATACTTTGAAACATCACTTCCAAAATTTTGCATCAAAATAGATAACTTACATGTACTAGAAATGTTAAGAAACCTTCTATTTTGGCAATAGAAGTGATCAATATTTTGCTCAGAGCTCACAACCTGGTGTGAATTGACTAGAGAGCTTTTGCACACATCTAATTCAAGTGTATAGCTAACTAAAAAAAGCTATTTCATGAATTTAGAGGCACTACACATTGAGCAATGAGTTTGGCAACTCAGGGGGGTCATCTCGAGATTTCAGGAACACAATGATGTGCAGACATAGTCAACTTCATCAGTTCATATCTTGAGATTGGCTAAACCAAAAATAATGAAACTTCATACATAGATAATAGAAAATTTTACTCTAACTATAACAAGTTAAAGTGTATCAAATGGTTGAGTACACAGAGAGAAATCACTTCTGTAAAATCATTAAAATGATGAAGATGTAAACGAGAGTAGTAGATGTTTGCTTCCATCCAATGCCTTTGTCATCATATCTGCACATTGTTGATGTGTGGATACATATGAGAGTTGTATCTCCCTACTCATGATCTTTTCTCTAAACATAATGGTAGTGAACTTCAATATGTTTGGTCCTGGCATGATAGACATGGTTAGCAGCAAGATGTAGTGAACTAATGTTGTATCCAAATATGTGTAAAGTAGAAGTATTCAACCCTAAATCTGAATACAGGGTCTTTATCCACATAGCTTCTTGAGTAGCATTTGCAAGTCCTTTGTATTTAGCTTTGATGAGAGAGCAATTGTAGGTTGCTTCTTTGAAGACCATGAAATCAATTTGTACTTGCAAAAGTGAGATAGCCTGATGTGCTTCTCCTATCATCTTTGGAACCTACCCAATCTACATCGTAAAATAATCTGACATCTAAATCACAGGTTTAAGGGTAGTATAACCCTTCATTAATTGTGCCCTTCAAATACTTCAAGATTCTTTTGGCTGCATCCATGTGAGGCTTCCTTGGTGTGTGCATAAATTGGCTTAGCACAATAACTCCATATCATATATCAACTCTAGTCAAAGTAGCATAGTTCAAGCTTCCAACTAAGCTTTGGTAACTAGTCACATCTTCAATTAACTCATCTTCATGAGCACTTAGCTTATGATTTACCCCCATGGGTGTACCTACAACCTTTGGATTTTCCATCTTGAATTTGGAGAGCATATCTCCAATGTAATTTCTTTGAGTTAGGAGCATACCTCTTTCTATATATACCACTTCCAAACCTAGAAGTAAGTGAGTAAGCCAAGATCATTGATCTTGGACTCTTCTTTCATCTGAGCTTTGATCCTCTTAATTCCATCTGCATCATTACCTTTAATGATTATATCATCCACATATACACAAAGGTATATGACCTCTGCGCGGTTCCTCTTTATGAAGAGGGAATTCTAACTTGCTTGCTATAGATCGTTTATCTTGCAAATAATTGATCAATCTATGATTCCAAGCTCTAGGAGTTTGATTCAAGCGATACAAGGCTTTCTTCAACCTCCATACATATTCTGGATATGATTGATCTTCAAAGCCAAGAGGTTGAGCCATGTATACCTCCTCTGAAATCCAACCATTTAGTAAAGCCTTTTTAACATCCATTTGATAGATATTCCAATTCTTAGAAGATGCTACACTCATAATACTCTAATTGTAAGCATCTTTGCCACATGTGAGAATGTTTCTTCATAATCAATACCTTGGGTTTGAGCAAACCCTTTAGCCACAAGCCTTGCTTTGTACCTGTTAATTGAGCCATTAGAATTCTTCTTTACCTTGTAAATCCACCTTGAACTAATGACCTTCATAGATGATTTCTTGGGAATCAATTCCCAATTTTGATTCTCTTGAAGAGCTTCTATCTCTTCTTCCATAGCATCTCTCCATTCTAACTTCTTCTTGGCCTCTTGATATGTTGATGGTTCTTCAGAGTTTGTATCCTGAGCAATGTAAATAGAATGCCTGGTGACCAAGGATGTGTCATAACCATACCTTAATGGCTTCCTTTTCTCTCTAGTAGATCTTCTTATAGTTTGTTGAGATGATTCTACCACATCTCTCATCTCTTGCAATTTGGCCTTGCCTTTGGACCTAACCTAATGGCTAGGCTCACAAAGATCATATATAACCATCAACAGTCACACATAGACCTCATCTAACTTAGAAGTTAGGGTTCCACAAATGTTCGGGCTCTCATAATGGCTTCACCTCATAATGGAGGCCTTACAACTTAGAGCACCATGGATCATTTGTGGTCACTTGAGGGTGGAGTATTGAGCATATCTAACAATAAATACCTTGAATCATGGACATAAATTCACACAAAAATATATTTGCCTAATTTGTACAATTGATCATGATCACATTATACTCTCTAAAATCCTCTTCAAAAGTGTGTTTATTAGAATCAGATAGGTCTTCTTAGTGCATGCCTATCTTGAGGAAGTGAACTATGGGTTGCCTTCACTCAAGATTGGCACCATATTAATACAATGTGGTATGTTTAATTGGAAGATGATGTGTGCAGCCTTGACAATTCTTTACATAGTTGACCACATCTTTCTCCAGGGTGGGGCAATGTATGCATAATTTTTAGGATCTTGTAGAGGTTGTGGGTGGAAAATCATGAACCAAGAATGCTCTTGTGTGCCTTCTCAATCCATAAAAGATACTCACCTTTTTCCACATAGTTATATGATGTGGATTGGTTGTCTTGATGACATATACAACCTACATTGATTTGAAGCTTCTCCGCTTCTCTAATCCTTTTACATGGCACTATAACATATGAGTGGCTAGGTACATAGGGTTGATTGCAAAATACATAGAAAATGTGCTCATATGCTCCTTTAAGCGTATAGTGGTATGCGCTTTGGAGTCCAATTTGTGGGTAATCAGTGCACTCAATCCACACGTAACATTCCATATCAATGGCCACAGTTATGAGAGATCCTAAGCTACTGCCCAGTCTACATGATGGTTATGCCATCGATTTTGAGGATATTGTACCTCTCGCATGAGAATGACACCATCATACAACAATTCTTCCAAAGAATGAAGAGTTTGTATACCATAAATAAACAAATGTAAGCATTCTTGAACTGCAATTTTAAGACTAGGCATCGCAAATTCTATAGGAGTAGTTTCTTCTAGCCCATAAACTAACTTAACAAGGGTAAAACTAGCGGAAACCTTATATGCCATACAGTAATCCTATAAAATAGTAAGTAGATATTGATCCCACTTATTTGGATGTTCTAAATGCATTTTTTGAAGAATAAGCAAAATAACTTTATTGGTTCTCTCTGCTAATCCATTTGTGCGATAGTAAGGAGTATTTAATTTATGTTCAATGGAGTAATACTCTGTAATGGTGCGAATAAGCTGAATTAAGAAATGCATACCGCGATCGAAAACTAGTTCTAGTGGAAAGCCAAAACGAGGAAATAGTTGTTGTGTCAGCACCATTGCGACACTATTCATTGTAGCATGTTGTAAGGCCCAAGCTTCCACCCAACAAGTATTGTAATCTATACAAGACAGAATAAAAGTATGTCTAGAATTGGGGGTAGGAGGGCAAATAGGACCAATAAAATTCAAGCCGCATTTTTGGAATGGTTCTAAAGGTAAAATAGGTTGAAGAGGGAAGTAATGAACATCTCAGGGTTCCCTTGTGCATTGACAAGGATCACATACCCATATATAAGCATGAACATCCTTGTGCATAGTAGGCCACCATAAGCCACTAGAAAAAAAATTCTGGATTGTGAGATCCGCACCCAAATGTCCGCCCATGGGGCTAGCATGTGCTTCCACCATTACTAAAAGTACTTCATGTAGAGGGACATAGTGCAACCAAACACTTTTCAAATCATGAAAATACAATTGATCTAAAATTATAAAAAAATCCCGACTCCATAATACCATCTTCTTCCAATCAGTAGATTGTAAGTGTGCAGGGGACACACCAGCTGAGAAGAATGACATCATTTCCTCATACTAGGTCGAGTTACTAGCTATAGAAGTAGCAGTATTCGTAGCATGGAACAATTGTGCATCTAGGAAAGAATCATCTATACCACTTGAAGGTTCACCATTATTCAATCGTGATTAAAAATCAGCAATCACATGAGAAGAAGCCAATTGATGCACCACATCATACTCACATTCTTGCAACAATAGTACCCATATGGAAAATCTTCCCACTAAATTCTATTGTTTCACCAAATATAGAAAAGTAGAATGATCCACATGAAAAGTAAAAGAATGACCCAACAAATAATGTCAAAACTTTTTGATGGAGTAAATAAGCCCCAAACATTCCCATTCTATAATTCAGTAATTTCTTTCCGCATTTGTGAGGCATCTACTGGCATTATACATGGGATGGAACCACAAAAGGCCTGCTTTTTGCATCACAACGGAACCAATACAAATACCTGAAGCATCGATGAATACATGGAAAGGGTGAGTCTAGTTGGGAGCCTAAAGAATTGGTGCTTTTGTAAGAAGTACAATCGTCGAAAAGCTAAATCACATTCCATAGTCCACTAGAATTCGGTAGGCTTTACATGAGCTAAAGCGTTTAAAGGCATCTCAATATGGGCCAAATAGCACAAATGGAAGCCATCCCCTCAAATTTGACCTAAAAGTTATAAAACTTCTTTGGGAGACTGCAATGGAGGTGCCTCCAACACTACTTTTACACATTCCCTAATGACTTTTCGCATTTCACCCCAAAAATAGACTAGGCTTGATTTAGACACAGACGAACTATATGAAATTGTGTAAAACAAAGGTGCAAATTTTGTAAATGATATGCTTGATTACCAAAAATAGAAAAATCATCCCAAAATACATGCATGAAACTAGTTAAATATGGAGCAAAAATCTAATGAATCCAATGATAGAAAGTACTAGGGGCATTTCAAAAGCCAAACCACATTATTGTACATGCAAAAACTGTTGGAGCAAAACAATCAACAATTGATGATTATATGAAGCTTAGGAGTGAACACTTGAAGAAAAGATTGAAGTCTAAGAGCATGAAGTGAAGTAGAGTTTCAAAAGGAGATGGTCTACATACACATGTATATTAGATTTGTAAATACTTCAAAGATACTTGAAGTAATGATGAATCCATGCTCATATGTATATATACACTTGTATATAGTCGTGATATATGTGGAAGAAGATGTATATATTATATAGAGAGGAGTAGATCATAAGTTAAAATGAGATCTATCCATCAGATGTAAGATGAGTTGAATAGAAGTTTTTTGATAATTGTGCATCGATGTTTTCTCCTTTTGTGCTTGATCATTTCTGAAATCCTTTTGTATGTGTCTAAGTCCATAGTTAATGCATTTATGGTCAAGTTTTGAGAGTCCAATTGCAAACAAGCTAAGAGAATTGTGAGTAGGAACATTTGTATGTGCAAATGTATTAAGTGATTTATGAAACAGGCACAAATTTGATGGTCAATGATTTGATCAGATCTCACTGTAGAGTGTAAAGTTTTACACAAATCAAGACTCAAAATCTAAGTTGGAAGGTAAGCCATCTATGTCTAAAAGCATTTGATTAAACGGGTTGTAGATTGAGAGAAGCAAGTAGTTAAAGTTGCATATGTAAAAGTCGACTGCAGAGAAAGCATGTTTCAGACATAGGTTTACTTATTGAAGTAAATCTGAAGTTTTATAAGTTCTTTTGAAGAACTTTCACTTGTAGTAGCTACGTAAACATAAGATGAATGATATGACAAAGTTTCATATAAAACTTCAACCATTTCATCAGTCAATGAAAGAGTTTTGTGCAGTAGACTTTCCTGAGTGAAGTTATAACTCATAGAAGTGATAGAGATTCATAATTTGGTAAAGACTTCCAAAATTGATGAAGTTTTCTTGCTATTCTTGATATAGAGGTGTTCTAAATTCAAGTGCGGCTTGTCTTTTGGAGATTAATCATCTCCATCAGTGGTATCAAAGCAGATTTGATCAAAGTTGAAGGAAAGGAAGACCCCGACTGCTGCAGACATACAAAATTCAACATTTGAAGATTCAAAAGGAAAAAGATTGAAGGAAAGGCTAAAGGAAAACACTACATCAATCAAAAGTATCAGAAGGAGTGAATTGCGAAGCAAAGGTACATACATTACTCAATCTCCAAATTGAGAAGTTGGATAGAGAGAACTATCGAGCTTGGTCTATGAGAATGGAAGCTCATCTTATGAGAAAAGATCTAATGGGATACATCACAGGAGAAGAAGAGAAGCCAGATTTCAAAGATCCTAGTGTTCCAACTAGGGAGGAGCTTGCAGATTTAAGATTTGGATGAAGAAGGATGCTCAAGCAAGGAGCTACATGGCAGTAAATGATTACTTGCTTGCTCATATCAGAGGACTTGAAATTGAAAGTGATATATGGAGTGCTTTGGAGGACCATTTTTAGAATACAACCAAATCAAGGAAAGCATCACTATGGGCAGAGTTTACCACATTCAAGAAGAAGGATTCACAATTAATATCTGATTATGTGACAAAGATGAAAGACATTGCTGATTCTTTAGGTGCATTTGATGAAGACATTGAAGAAGATAGATTGTTAAGACAAATTCTTACAAGTCTAAGAGGATATGAGAAGTGGAAGCCTTTCATATTATCAATAGAACTTTCATTGGATCATTTTACTCTTGATTTGAATCAATTGCTAGGACATATGCTAACTTTTGAGAATGATATCAAAGGAGATGTTGATAAGAGTGCAGGTCATGCAATGTATTCTAAGGATAAGAAGAAAGCTATCAAAGGAAAGCAACAATCAGTTGAAGATGAAGGTACTTCAATCCAAGCAAACTTCCTAAGAGGAAGAGGAAGTGGCAGAAGTAGAGGAAGAGGCAAAAATAACAAAGACAATGTCAAAGCTTGCTGGATATGTGGTAAGACCAATCATCTATCTCATGAATGTTGGCATAATAATCAAAAGGTAACTTTGATCAGTTTTAACCAAAGAGGAAGAGGTGAAAGAAATCAGAGAGGAAATTATAGAGGTAGAGGTGATAGGAGTTTCTTTGGAAGAAATGGAGGAAGAAACTTCCAAAATCAATCCTACAATAACACCTACTACAATTATGCATCAGATCAGAAAGAAGATTCAACTCTTATTATGAATGCAACATGTGAAGCTCCAAATGAAGACTTAAGGGTATTCTATATTGACTCAAGGTGTAGCAATCACCTGAGTGGAAATATTGCTTTGATGACTGACTTGGATCATAAGGCAATCAATCATACAGTTCAAACAAGTGACAATACAAAGCACAAGGTGAAGTCAATTGGATGAGTGAAGGCTAAAGATGGAAGTACTCTTCTGAGTAAGGTTTTGTATGTTCCTACAATTCCAAAGAATTCGATCAGTGTAGGACAAATTGTAGAAAAAGAATATGAAGTGAGATTTACTAATGATGGAGTTTATGTTGAAGAGCTTAGCCAAGGGTATAAGCAAATTGTTATAAGAAAGAAAGAAGGCTATTCACATTAAGGGTACAAGGTAATGTTGGACATGCCATGTTTACATAGGGAGAGCAAAAGGTGTCCGAGTTGGATCTTTGGCATACAAGGCTCGAAAACTTCAATGAAAGAGGTATTAAAGGAATGGTTAACAATGGTTTCAGTGCTTGGATTACCCAATGTGGCAGGTCAACACATGACATACCGATGTGGAGCATGTCAATTAGGTAAGGCTCACAAACATTCATACAATAAGCAAGGTTTCATGTATTCAGAAAGACTTGAATTGGTACATACAGATGTGTGGGGTCCTTCAAAGGACTTTATCATAAATGGTTCACGATATTATGTCATTTATGTTGATGATTCTACTAGGTGGATCACTATTTATGTGATCAAAGATAAGTCAAAAGTGTTTAGTACATTTAAACACTATCATGCATATGCGAAAAGAATTACAGGACAAAAATTGAAGAGGTTAAGATCATATGGAGGGGGCGAGTATTTCCAAATGAATTCAGGAGGGGGCAAGTTAAGTATTTGGTTGCTTAGCCTATGCTTATGTTCCTTCTCAATTAAGGCATAAATTGGAACCAAAGGCTGAAAAATATGTGTTCCTTGGTTATGATGATAAGCAAATGGGATACAGGTTGTGGAGTCCATCTACAAAGCAATTCCTTGTATCAAAGGATGTCACATTTTATGAGCAAGGTACTTGGTACTGAGGTACAAT
Source organism: Ceratopteris richardii (assembly GCA_020310875.1). Taxonomy (NCBI): domain Eukaryota; kingdom Viridiplantae; phylum Streptophyta; class Polypodiopsida; order Polypodiales; family Pteridaceae; genus Ceratopteris; species Ceratopteris richardii. Next base: position 128,951,481 of record CM035412.1, on the reverse strand, counting down.
ATAGTGCTTATGCAGGTCTTTAAGAAACATTGAATCAAAAGAAAGGTAAATCAAAGGTTCAAATTCTTGAGGAAGAAGAGAATAGTGAAGTGCTAGTTGAAAATGAAGAATTGACAAGGTTTGATCCAGAATATGATGAACCAGAAACTTCAAGAGGTGGAGAACTCAGAAGTTCATCAAGGGACAAAAGACAACCTACAAGGTATAGCTATGACACCTCTTTCTTGACAACTTAAAATTATGCTTATTTAGTAAAAGCAGATGAAGACCCATTCACATGTGATGAAGCCAAAGGAAAGGAGAATTGGGAAAAAGCTATGAAGGAAGAGTATGATGCACTCATTGAGAATGAGACTTGGGAATTGGTACATAAAACAATTAATTAGAACGTAATTGGATGTAAGTGGGTTTACAAAACAAAAAGATTTGCAAATGGAAGTGTGTCTAGGTGCAAAGCCAGACTTGTTGTAAAAGTATATGCAAAGACATATGGTGTGGACTATGATGAAACTTAGTCATGTTGCAAAGATGACAACCATAAGGACTCTCATAGCTATTGCTACTTGCAAAGGTTGGAATTATCTCAATTAGATGTGAAGAATGCATTTTTCAATGGTTACATTTCAGATGAAGTTTTCATGGAACAACCAGATGGTTTTAAAGATCAATTTTATCCTAAGCATGTGTGTAAGCTCAAGAGAGCTTTGTATGGCTTGAAGTAGGCCCAAGGGCATGGAATTACATGCTTGTAAAGTTCTTGAAGGAACTTGGTTTTCAAGCATCAAAGGCAGATAGTAGCTTGCTAGTATAAGCAAGTGAGGATGGATTTATCTATGTTTGTATTTATGTTGATGACATAATACTTACAGGTACAGATGAGAAATGCATACAAATGCTTAAGAAGAAGATGGAGAAAGAATTCAAGATCAATGACTTGGGAAATTTGTCATAATTCTTGGGAATGGAGATTTCATATACACATGGAGTATATGTGACTCAAGAAAGGTATTTGAAGAATTTGCTAATCAAGTGTAAAATTGAAGATTGTAGGATAGCACCAACTCCAATGGAAGTGAATCACAATTTGAGTAGATATGGAGGAGAAGAATTCAAAGACATGAAGCTTTATCAGAATTTGGTGGGTAGCTTGATTTATGCTACATTAACAAGGCCTGATTTGTCATATGCAGTTGGAGTTTTATCTCAATTCATGCATTGTCCCAGAAAGGAACATTGATTGCAGGTCAAAGGGTGCTTAGGTATATCAAGGGCACACTTAAAGAAGGTTTGTATTATGGGTTTACTTCATATACAAGGATCAAGATATATAGTGATGCAGATTGGGCAAGTAATTCTCATGATAGAAGATCAACACATGGATACTTGTGTTATGTAGGGGATAAGTTAATTTCATGGTGTTCTAAGAAGCAACATACAGTTGCTTTATCATCTACAGAAGCAGAGTACAAAGGTATGGTAGAAGCTGCAAAGGAATTCATATGGCTAAGAACTCTGAGTTTTGATATCATTCAGAGTATTCCTATCATTTGTGGAGATAACATGAGTTCTTTGTACTTGGTAGCTAACCCTTTGTTTCATTTCAGGACCAAACATATTGAGATCTAATATCATTTTCTGAGAGAGAAAGTTGTTGATAAAGAAATAGAAATCAAACTTTGAGATTGCACTTATGAGAAAAGTAGAAATCATGCTAAATGGAAGTTTTTATCATCATTTTAAGGTATCAAAGATTGTCCACATTTCTTGTTATTGACTCATATGTTCTACAGAGTTTATGTGATAGGTACATAACTTGAATTTGTAGAGACTATTTCCCCAAATCATTTGGGGAGCCTCCAAAGTAGCATGTTTAGTCATTGCTTCTAGTCAGTAACCGCTTAGTACCCAATCAACTTTAGATGAGTGCTTCTCTTTGCTTGAATGGTAGATTTCAATTACTTTTAGCTTATTAGAATGATCATTTTACAAGCTTTTAAATTATCTAAATCTTACTAGAATGGAACTATATCTGAATTTTATTTGCAAACAAATGGTGTTTAGATTTGGTAGTTATAGGGTTGGATTTGGCATCTTTGTCGACAATCTTTTGGCATGTTAACACTTCCAATTGTGGAATGGAAGTGTATTTTCACACTTTAGTTCATATCACACATTTTAATATACTAGCAAGGCTTAGGAAATACTAGTGTTATAACTTAAATTAGTTCAAATAACTCGGATTATTGTAAACACAATTTATAAACATATGTATTTTTCGATAGGGGTTTTCCTATTGGAGAACCGAATTCATTGGTTGTATTTGTAAATGAGGGGGCTACAAAAACCTACCTCAAATAATTTCTTATACTCTTAGATGAAGGTGCACAATCCTTGCCTCAAACATTGCATTTTGGTGACAGAATGAGTGCATCAGAGGGAAAAAACACAGGTGGGTGCACATACACATGCACATGCATAATTTCACCACTTTTTCCATTGCCATTCACATGGATGCACTATGATGGCATAGGATACTTGTTTGTGTTACCAATATACTACACAGCTTAAAAGGAATAAGTCCACTATGATAGTTGGGAAAATAATAAATTAAAAAAAGATGGTGTTATGATGGTGATGAACCATAATGGATTCTCCTTCTTGAGACCTCCATGATGATACCCTTGCAGTAGAAAACCGAGCTCCAGATGTCACACATACTACTCCATAGAGACCTGCAAAGTATGCAAAAAAAAAAAGTACAAAGAGAGCACGAACATAGATTTCTTAGGTCTTACAAGTGTGGTTGAACTTATAGTCCATGATTGACTAGGCCACTATATGCTTTATTAAAGAACATATACAAAAGTGTCCAATGACCATTTGGACTTTCACATGGATGCTAACAGTAACAATCTCCCACTAAAGGCCAATATGGCCAAAGTGACTATGGGAGAAAAATGAAGAATGATAAAGAATACCTGAGTGAAGCATACAAACTATATCTCCCACCAAATGGGCATGTTACATAGTGTACAAGTAATTGTATAACATCATGAATCAAGTAACCCCCATCAAGTGACAACAGTGCTTAAAGCTATCATGTGGTAGAGCTTTAGACAAAGCATTTGCAACATTATCTCAAGTATGAACCTTCTCAAGAATAATGCACTCAGTGGCTAAGAAGTCTCTAATGAACTGATACCTCACCTCAATGTGCTTGGTCTGCACATGATAGACCAGATTCTTAGCCAAAGCAATGGCACTTTGACTATCACAGAGTAAACGAGGTACATGCTAAGGTAGAACCATATCACAAGCACGATGAGAAATCTGCAATACTTCCTTACATGTCTCACTTGCTCCAACATATTGTGCTTCTATAGGGGAAACAATTGCACATTCTTGAAGGTGAGATCTACAAGAGATGGCATCTCTAGAAAAATGAAAAATGTACCCTGATATAGACTTCCAATTGTCTACACAACCAACATCAATAGAATTTGTGTAACCAATAATGGATGCCTTCCCTCTGCCCAAGCATAGACACTTGTCCTTGGTGCCACTCAAATATCTCAAAGTCATCATAATTGCTTCCCAAAGCTTCTTGCTAGGATTAGACATGCACATTTCTAGTTTTCTTTCCATGTTGACAATGCTCACAAAATGAAAAATCGGAGAAAGATAACATAGGTAAGTAGTCAGAATGAGAAATATTTTCCATTCCACTATGAGATACATGGCCCAAACTGCCATGCCAAATACAACCCATAGGTTGCTCAATATATGGCCAACAAGTGTCCTTTCTGTGATTCAAATAAAGGATAAAGTGAGCGAACTTTGCTTCCTTTTCCAATAACCATATTGCCCTTTTATATGTGAAAGGACTGAGCATGGAGAATCACCTTGTAACCAATGTCATCAAGTTGACCAACTAACATCAAATTGCATGATAACTGAGGTATATGACATACATTATGCATAGTAAATGGTGAAGCATCAATGAACTGCACAACCACATCTCTAATCCTGACAATATCACCTTGCAAAGAGTCATCAAGTCTCACGGTACTAAGAGACTTTGTTGCATAAGTAGAGAACCATTCTCTATGTGGTGTCACATGGAAAGAAGCACTAGAATCTTGTAGCCATGTGTGGGAAAGAGAATCAGCCATAAGACCCTCAATGGGCACAATATTTTCAAGTGTCAACACATTAGCATCATGAGAAATAGCATTAATTTATTCAATCTTCATAGTCAAAGAATATGGTGTAGGTAACTATTTAACATGCCCATCAACATTATGTCCTTTACCTTTAGCATTCTTTAACACATAGCAATATTTCTTCATGTGTCCTTTCTTATGAAAATAATGGCATTCAATATCCCTCTTCCTTGATTTACTTCTACTCTTATTATGCTGACCATTCTTTTGCTTGTTCTTGCTCCTTCAAGGTTGCTAATTCTTTCCTTGGTAAGAATCATGAACATTATATGCATCTCCACTCTGAGTGCCAACCATAGATTTTCTATGAATCTCCTCACTCAAGAATGTGCCACATATGTCATCATAGACCAGCTTATGACCAGGTGCACTATCGCTAATAACTATGCGAAATGTATCCCATGATGATGGTCAAGTGCATAACAACAAGACTACTTTCATTTCATTATTGATCTCCATTTTCTAAGCATGTAACTGAGAGAATATAGCATAACAAAACTATTTGTGTCCTTAGCGTGAAGGTCAGATAACTTTATCATCAAGTATATTTTATTTGATGTTGTTTCTTTTTCATATGTATTGCATAACCTCTTCCAAAGCTCCTATGCACTTTCACAGTCCAATACTATAAAGTGAACATTATCTTCCAGGTGCAATCAAATGGTAGACCTATCCATTTCATCCAACTCATCCCAATCATCTTCATCCATGTCATCAAGCTCCTTTGAGATTCCATTTACTAGCTTCCACTGCCTCCTCTGAATTAGAACATATTTGATTTGATTCTTTCATAGGGAAAAGTTTGTGCCATCAAATTTTTGGATCTCAAAATGGTCTTTGCCTTGCAAAGTTATAACTCCTCCTGGGAACACTGGCACTAGATCCTGATCCACCAGATGTGCCTGAGATCTCTAACACCATGATGATATAGAGCTGATTAGAACGATAATGGAGCTAGAAGAGTCCAAACACCACGAAGGCTAAAAAATGATGACCAAGTGTCAGATTTTGGGAAAAATTCAACAGACTCCCTAGAAAAATGAATAAATGAACATTATTGGCCAACCAAAAGGATTATGTGAGAATATATGTGCTCACACTAATAAGTTATCAAGGAGTAAATCGACCACTACATAGTTGACAAAACAAAAAAATCTAGAAAAATTTTGTCAGTCTCCTCTGCAAAATCAGCATATGACCAATGTCAAAAGCTCATAAAATTGCAAGTATTTGCATGTAAACCTGCATAGTGAATCACTAACTGCACTACATATGATTAATTGACTTAAAGAAGCCAACTAGAATTATTGAGCACCTATGAACAACTATCATACATCTCCTATGGGGAGGCTGGGTAAGTCTTCCACCTGCATCACCGAAGAGACCCTGACATATGGGTGTCTCCCAATTAAGAAAACCTCACCATGAACCTCTTTATCAATTTCAAAGGCTTTATACAAAAATGTAATCTCTATATCAATGACCACCAACAACACCTACAAGTGTCCATAAACTTTGCTCATTAGGCTTAAAAACCTACATAAACTTGCAGTGGCTACTCCCGCCACAACTAAAAACCTTTCAAGAGACCTGCAGATTTACTAGTGTGGCTGAAAACACAACCCCAAAGCTAAATATGTGTTGTTGGAGAAGTACAAACAACAATCCTCTTAATGTTCTTTGTAAAGAGAACTATGTGTGAAAGTACTCCAACATGGCTCCATGCATCACCCAAAAAATGTTTCAAAATAGGCATTGAAAGCAAAGAATGAAGCATTGAGGGTCCAAAACATGTTCAAGCTAATGTGAAATTTAGTCTTTTCCCTTCTTCGAACACCACAAGAGTGTAGCAGCTTTCAATGCCTATTTTGAAACATTTTTTGGGTGATGCATGGAGCCATGTTGGAGTACTTTCACACATAGTTCTCTTTACAAAGAATGAAGCATTGAGGGTCCAAAACATGTTCAAGCTAATGTGAAATTTAGTCTTTTCCCTTCTTCTTGGAAAGAGATTGCCAGCTAAGCGAGCTCTAGGGGGTAACAATACTGGGATGGGTGACTTCACGAGAAGTTCTGGGACCCTCCATCTTTCTTGATCATTGGGGTCCTCCCTTGCACTCAGCTAATGGTGACTTTGGTTACTCGGATGAAAAGGTATGCCAAGGTCTATGCCTTGGTCACTCCCCAAGTCATAAGCTTGGCACCTCTAAACTAGCCCCTCTAAAGTGAGGGACATGAGGGGGTCCCCAAGGTGAGTGCATTGTACTTTCAATTTCAAGCTAATCTGGAAGAATATATTGTAATGTTGAACTTCCAAAAAAAACAATCTTTTTGTTCTTGGATTTAGTGTTAAAAAATGCATTCATGATGATAAGTATCATTTAGTATTTGAATTATTCAAAAAAGGTTTAGCATAAGTAAAACCTGGTAGCATTAGGAATCATCCAAGTTATTTAGAACTTGCCTAAGGGTTGAGATACATTAAAGAAAAAGAAAAAACTTTAAGGTCAAATAGGGTTAAAGTGAGTGAGATAAACCAACCACAAGAAGTTCTCAAGTACTTCCTAACCATGGTTAGTGGTACTTAAGTCTAGATGGTATTATCAATAGATGTATCAATCTTTATAGAGGTTCTCTAAATTTGGAAATAAAAAAAGCATTATTGGATGCTTAAACTCTGGTGAAGGAGGAAATCTCTAGAAAATCCCTAGTTAAAAGGCTATCCAAGTTCTAACAAAGTTTTTCCTCTTGAGAATCCTAAGTTGGATTGAATTGGATCTTGGAGGACTTTTCTAAGATGAGGTATAAAAGAAGTAAAAGGGTCAAGTGGTACCCAAGGAATTAAGAGTCTAAGTGAAGACCAATATTCTAAGCATAAACCGAAGTATCTTAGGTTTGAAGATCACAAAAACACTCTTCTATGTTTAAAACATGAAAACAAAGGATCAACCGTGAATCAAAGTGTGTATAGCACAATAGACTCAAGTTATTAGAAATTGATACATTTTAAGTTTCTAGTACAAGGTTTTGGACTTAAGATTGAGTGAAAGCAAAAGTCATTACATGATTGTGTAAGTTTGGGCATGGTGGTTCAGAACATCGTAGTGGGTATGGTGGTATGGGACACCATACTCAAAAGTGATGGATGCCCAAGGTCAAGCTCAAGTTCAAGTTCAAGTCTTTGAAAAGTGTCCTGAGTTTGGATATTTGTAAAGTTTATTTAAAATTTGTTTTGGTTCAGTTGAAGTTAGGTTGAGAAAATTTAAGGGAACTAAAACCTGCATTGGATACAATGGTCCTCTAGTCAAGAACGAGGTCAATGGATGTTGGTTAGATGTGGACCATAGTGGAAACAACTAAGTTAGATGTTTTGGTCAACCATAGTAAAACTTAATTTCTCGAAACTAAATTCAAATGAATTTGAAAAGAATTCTCAAAGTCTTCAAATAGTTGGAGTATCCGTTCATTTTGTTAGGTTCATGCACAAGTGGTGCACAAAAATGGACCAAGATAGCAATTTGGTGAGAGATACTTAGAATCCAATTACATCACCTATATGTGCTATGGATGTCTAGTCTACACGTAACAAACAATGAATTGGATAGGGATATTTAAATCCATCCTTCTCATTCTTCTCATATGTGTACTCAATTCAACCTATGAAGTTCAAAGCTAGATAGTACTTAGAATGATTTGGGTAGGTATCCAATGTTAGATATACTCAATATTCCACCCTCAAGCGACCACAAATGATCCATGGTGCTCTAAGTTGTAAGGCCCCCATTATGAGGAGAAGCATTGTGAGAGCCCAAACATTTGTGGAACCCTAACTTCCAAGTTAGATGAGATCTATATGTGAACTTTCATGGTAATACATGATCTTTGTGAGCCTGGCCATTAGGTTAGGTAGGGCATAAACTTTTGGGCCATTAGGTTGCCATTCAAGGTGAAAATAAAGGCCGCGGTTTCCCCATAGAATCTTTATGGGGGAAGTGCAGAGGGGAGGCTTGCCCCCTTCTATGGGATCCTGGGGGCCTATCCCCATGGCCCGTAGGGCTGAGATGGTAGGAATTATGATCATGGAGATATTATCAGATTGTATATTTTATCGATTATTTTGTCTCTCTCGACTATGTTTATCTATATTGGCTCCCTTTGTAAAAGCTATATAAGCATGGCTGATGTGTAGCTTTATATAGCAGTGTGCACTAGTAATCCATTCATCTAGAGTATGTCTAGATTGCCATCTAAGCTCCACATTGGGAGCACACGAGTGGACAACACCATCTTTGTAGCTGCATTACTCTTGGCAATTTGAGAATTTGAGTTCTCTATCTCACAATCTACATCTCCCTTTGTCTGCTTTTTTCTCAACTCTATCTACTGGTCTATTCCATTATGCTATTATTTCTTACATGGTATCAGAGCTAAGGAGGCTCTGAGTGGTGTAGAAGAAGAAACACAAAGGTTGTAGAGGCTTCAATGACAAAAGAGAGAAGATTTCAAGTGGTGTCTCATCATCTACAATCGAGAGCCAAGGTGATTCGTCAATAGGAATAGGTGGAGCACAATCAGGAGAAGCATTGATGCCAATCATCCCAATGTTGTAGATATGGCCACCAGCCTTCTTAGAAGGCAAGCTTGATGGTGCGAATTACACCTCTTGGAAGTTTGAAATCGTTTCTATCCTTGATATGAGCTTCTCGAGACTATTCTTGAGACTAATCATGAGCCCCAAAAAACACTTGATCTAAATAATCATGGTTGAATGATTCCTCTTGATGTTGATCTTCTATATGCTTTAGAATTTCGAAACATAAATGCACTTTGTGCTCTAATTACAAGTACTACTGATAGTGTTCTGACTCTCATTCGACATACTACCAAGGCTTTTGAAGCATGAAAAATATAAAGAAATTAATATGAAACTCGTAATGAAACACATATTTAGAGCGTGGAGAATCAACTAGCACCAGAAAGGTTTGCTGATGGGGAGACTGCAGAGGTGTTCATCACTCGCATAAAAAGTCTACAAGATCAAGTGGTAGGAGCAAGTGTACAAAACTCAAGCAAGGAGCTAGCTCAACATTGTCTTCAAATATGTCCACCAAAGTTTGATGGTTTGGTAACTACTCTTAGTACTCAAATCAAACCTCAACCTCTAACCTTTGAAGAATTCAGTGCCTTACTCATGGAGAAGGACTTGTGGTTCAAGTCAAGGAGTGGTGGAAACAAAGGAGATCTGCATTCATAGCCAATGCCAAAGTAGGCAAAGCAAACCCTTCAAAATATGGAGACAAAAAGAAGAACAATAGAAAGAAGTTCAAAAGAGAGTGTTTCCACTGCAGGAAGAAAGGCCACATAATTCAAGATTGTCACATCAAGAAGGAAGAAGAGAAGAATGGCTCTTCAAAAGGTGGAATATGCAAGGAATCTATTAACACTACAGAAAGAGATCTTGAGTTATTTGTTACAATAGAGGAGGTACACTCCTCAGTTGAAGATTCAGGAATAGATGACTCATGGGTGTTGGATAATGGTGCCTCTTGTCACATGACAAGCAGAAAGGACCTTTATTGTTCTTTACAACCTCTAAAGGAACCCGTCACAATAAAGGTAGCTAATAATGCAAGATGTCCCATAGACAGTGAAGGTGCAATTTATTTCATTAAATTTAATGGGGATATGAGAAATATATCAAATGTGTTGTATGTTCAATAGCTAATTGTATGATTGATCAAGTTCATGAAGTATCTTTTAGTAAGATAGGAGATAAGATTATGGATAGTAACAACATTGTTGGGACTCGCATAAAGAGGAACAAACTATATGATTTGTTTGCTTTTACAGCCACGACAAGTGTGGGCACAAGTAAGCGATGGCATGAGAGATTTGGTCATATTGGATACCCTGTACTAAAGGAGATGCATCACTTGGATATGGTTACACACCTACCATTGATTGGAGAGATGAAGGAACCATGTGAAGCTTGTATCATGGGCAAGCAACATAGGAAGGCATTTCCATAAGAAAGTAAGAACAGAGCAAGCTATCCTCTAGAGTTGGTGCATGATGACTTGTGAAAAACGCTTATAAAGGCCTTCGGAGGATCTTCCTACTTCATGCTACTTGTCAAAAATTATAGCAGGAAGATGTGGGTGTACTTCCTTCACAATAAGGCTCAAGCTTTTGGTAAGTTAAAAGAATGGCTTCAACTTGTTGAAACTGAAATGGGGAAGAAGATGAAGAAATTCGTAATAGATAATGGTGGTGAGTTTACATCAACAGAGTTTGAAGATTTCCACAAGAGTAAAGGAATCAAGAATCAACTCACAATGGCACATAGCCCTCAACAAAATAGTGTTTTAGTTTGTTGACATTAAAATAGGGAAGAAGATGAAGAAATTCATGATAGGCAGTGGTGGTGAGCTTACATCAATAGAGTTTGAAGATTTTTGCAAGAGTAAAGGAATCAAGCATCAACTCACAATGGCAGAAAGTCAAAATCGAACCATCATGGAGATGGCAAGGTGCATGTTGAAGGGAAAAGCTTTGCCGTATCAATTTTGGGTACTGGCTATCAACACTGCTATCTACATCTTGAATCAAAGTTACACCAAGGCACTTGATGGAAAGAATCCACAAGAGGCCTAAATTGGTAAAAAATCCATATGTTTGTCATTTCAAAGTATTTGGAAGTGAGTGTTATGTACATGTTCTAGATAGCGAGAGAAACAAGCTTCAACCAAAAAGCATCAAATGTGTCTTCTTAGGGTACAACAAGGATAAGAAGGCTTATAAGCTTTATGGCCCTAAGGAGGAAAAGAGAGATTCCACCTTATTCACTATGAGAGGAGATTGTAAGAAGATTTCTATACCTATGGAGGTGAACACAAAATTATCTATTGAAGATACTTCATCTCCATTAGATATCTGAAGATACGGGAAATTAATTGGAAGTCTCATCTACTTGTGCAATAATAGTCTAGATATCTCCTATGTTGTTTGATTAATAAGTAGGTTCTCTAATAAGCCTTGCCAAACTCATTGGAAGGAAAGCATGCAGATACTTAGTATGTGAAAGGAATCATTGATTATGATATTCCCTTTGTAGAAGGATCTTCTCTAGTTGGATAGTGTGATTCAGCTTGGGCAAGAGATATTGATATAGCCATGTGAGAGCTCGAATATTTGTGGAACCTTGAATTCCAAGTTAGATGAGGTCTATGTGTGACCATTGATGGTAATAGATGATCTTTGTGAGCCTAACCATTAGGTTAAGTAGGGCATAAACTTTTGGGCCATTGCACTGCCATTCAAGGCGATCATAAAGGCCCTCTAGCACCATGTGGTTTCCCCATAGAACCTTAATGGGGAGAATGTAGAGGGGGACTTGTCCCATTCTATGGGATCTAGGAGGCATATCCACCCAACCTGTAGGAAGGAGAAGGTAAGACTTATGGTCGTGGAGATATTGTCAAATTGTATATTTTGCCAACTATTTTGTCTCTCTTGACTATGTTTATCTATACTGACTTCCTTTGTGAAAGCTTTATAACCATGGCCCATGTGTAGCTTTATATAGAATTGCACACTTGTAATTTCTTCATCTAGAGTCTATCTAGATCACCATGTAAGCTCCACATTGGGAGCATACAGGTGGACAACAACGTCTTTGTAGCTGCATTACTTTTGGTAATTTGAGAAATTGAGTTATTTATCTATGAGTATGTGTCTCTCTTTGTCAGGGTTTTTCTCAACTCAAATGGCCCCTTCTGATGTGCTATTATTTCTTACATCCAACCACATAGAGATTCCCTCTTTCCATATCTAGTCTAGGATAGGATCTTGCTCGGATTAACAAAGTGAATTAGAGAGGTGATAAACATGCTCGTCGCTTTGGAACATGGGTTTGAGGGAAAGCTCTTCTATAGCCCAATAGTTAAAACATATTTTTGAGGATGAAAATATTTTTCAAGGGGGGAAGAATGTTAGAACATGACTTGAATTAGGTTAGGAGGCTAATTGAAGCCTAAGATTTTCTAGATTATAGGCAAGCAAGAAGATTAGCTTAATGGTTAAGTCTCATGGATGGAAAGGAAAATATCTTGGTTTCAAATCCCATAATATTCATGGAAATTAATTTCCCCCCAAGAGCCATAGATCCTTCTAGAAGCATCCACTCAAGTTAACTTGAGTAGAATGAGACACATCAAGGAGTTATCACTCCAATGAACTCTAGAGAATAAGGACGCATGGTAGTCATGTGTGCATTTGCCCAGCTAGAATCCCCTCGGCTAGAGCTACATAAGAGATGGTTGGGGGTGAGTAGCTTCATCTCTCGTGTGTAGTCTAAGATTATGCTATAGAGTTCTTACTTTATGCATTTCACAATGCTAGTTATGGCTCTGAATGTCTTTTTGGAAGTTGTTCTAGGATGCACCTTACCTTCCTAAGTTTTGTAGTGTGCAAATCTTTGATGTAGGATATGGACACCGAGTCTTTTTGTTCATCCTCCATTTCATATCTTGCAATGATATGTTTGGAGTCTATTACAATATCATTACTCATGAGAAGATGGTTCATAGCCACAATGAGTAGTAAATGTCCATTCTTCATTATGACCAAGGTTCACAGACTTGGTTTTAAGTGTAGAATCCTTTACAACAACCATTCTAACCCCTTTCTTCTTTGCCTCTTTTGCAACTAGTTTAGGACAGTTCTTAATGAGATCTACAACATGCATAATTGACTTGTTTTTTCTAAATTGATCTCCCTACAACAAAAAAAAATAGAGACTAAATCCTCAAGGATTAAGGCATTGGGATTGAATTTCATCATTAGAAGAAGAGTATAATCAATACTTTGATAAGAAACTAGAAGACCATTAAGAACAATTCGCACAAGTAACTATCTGGCAAGATTTCATCACTAGAAATCAATTTCTCTTTCAAATCCTTGATCTTTTTTTTTTTTTCTAATTTCCATTGAATCTCCTTTGTTCATATGCTCACTCTCCAACTATTTTTGAAGGTAAGCAACATGAGTCTCATTTGTTGCATGGTATGGTGTCATAAGAGTATCCTAAGCTCTCTTTTGCATAAGCGAATATGATGGATAATGGCATGTTTGATAGACAAAGCATCGATGTGTATCTCTTCCATCCCAATGAAGTTTCTTTACACTGGGTGCAATAGGAATCACAATAGGACTAGTAAATCAAAGACCATCATCTTTGACATCACCTGCATCACCTGATGTCATAACATTTGTATGTGTAGGAAGAAGTATTTCAATACTCTGTAAAATATTCCACAAGCCTTTTGCTACCAAAACATGATGCATCATGTGTGTGCAATGCGTAGTCAGAACCATCCCTTGTATCCTCAAAAACTAACATATGAAATACATCATGAATTTCAACCATGGTCAATGAATATACCTTGATGCAAAAAAATGAATATTTTTTGAAAATATTGAACAATAATACCCCTTCAACCTTTGCTATACCTATAGAGGGCTCCGAGATGTTTGTATTGGCGAACCAAAAACTATATATATTTGGCACAAAAGGATGGAATTGTTTGCATAATCACTATGATAGTGTGTTCGGAGGCCAAAATGAGCTCAAATCAGAATTTCGATGCTAATGGCCTAGAGTATATAAGAAACGATAACACAAAAGAATAGGCCAATAAAAAGAGTTGAGAAAAACATAGATAGAGAGAGGCACAAACTAAGAGACAGGGAACTCAAATTCTAAAAATTCCAAGAGCAATGCAGTTACAAAGATGGTGCTATTTACTCATGCGATCCCAATATGGAGCTTAGATGGCAATCTAGAAAAACTTTAGACGAAGGACTCACTAGTGTGCAATGGTGTATAGAGCTTCATAGGCCATGCTTATATAGCATTTAAAATGGGATTCGGTATAGATAAACATCATCGAGAGAGACAAAATAGTGGATAAACTATAATATCAGACAATATCTCCACGAACAGAAATCCTACCATCTCGACTCTGCAGGCCAAGGAGATGAAGGGGAAAGCCCCCCTCTACACTCCCCCCATTAACGTTCTATGGGGAAATCACACAACACCACAAGGCCTTTATTTTTGCCTTGAATAGAAACCCAATGGCCTATAAGTTTATGTCCTACCTAACCTCATGGTTAAGCTCACAAAGGTTGTATGTTACCATCAATGGTCACACATAAACCTCATCTAACTTGGAAGTTAGGTTTCCACAAATGTTCAAGCTCTCAAAATGGTTTCTCCTCATAATGAGGGCCTTACAACTTAGAATAACATGGATAATTTGTGGTCACTTGAGGGTTGGATATTGAGTACTAACAAAATATGCTCACAAAATTTAATGGATTCTAAGACTATGGCCCGAACGATGCCCTGTAGAAAGCGACAAACTACTGTTATACTAACTATTGGAGTTTGAGGGCTATAGAAGCACACAAACAAAGGAGGAAGAAGAGGCAACCTAGATCACACCATTGTGTTTATTACTAAGTGAATGTGCAAAGATAAGAAGCCCCTTAAGGTTATAAATGTATGTACAAGCCAAGGGGAACAAGCCCTTTAAAGAGACAAAAATGTGCCCCGCTGGCCCTAAGTGTGTTCACACACATCACTACCAAAATATATGAACACATATGGAAATCTAATGATTAGATTCAAACAATGCTACCATAGAAAAATCTATGAAAGTGATATTATTGGCACTCTATCCCTTTTTTGAGAGAGAGAGAGACACAAGAGAGAGAGAGAGAAATGCAAATGTGTCAATGCCATTTGATGGTCAAGAGATTATATTACATGTTGGATTCTACTATTTTTGCTTGTATGTGATTTCTTCCGAGGGGAGTGCGAAAGTAAATGATGGATCTGGAAACGTTATGATTCACTTCAACCACTCAACACTTGGTTGTACCGCTTTGACAATAAAAAAGCAACTGCTCCACCATTACTTTAGATGATCTTCCTCCCTAGATACATTTTTGTACCGCTTTGACAATAAAATTCCATTGGTCGTTCAAATCGCTTAGCCAGTGAGTTATATACATACTTACATTTCTAAAAAAGACCGAAGCTCTGTGTGAAGTGAAAAAGACGCCATTCATGCAAAACAGTGTGTCAATTCACCTTAAAATTCATAAACTTTCTTTCATATTTGCGTCTGTGTGTGATCCATTCCAATTCCTGTTGTTTAAAAGCTTCAAGTTCGGCCGGAGGCCTACTTTCGCAGATTATTCCACCTCGTGTTGGAAGCTGGGATTGACTGTATCCCACTTTTATGATGTTTCAGTTTCCAAAGAGCTTGCGTCCTAAAAAAGATCCGGAAATGGCAGTATCCGACAAAAAACATTAGTGTCGTGAAGGGTCAAGACCATGTTTCCGCAGGGAGCTCCAGGGTCATCCTCCGACACGGACATTTACAATACAGTGGTTTACAGGGGAGGTGAGGTTGACGGCGATGACGATGAGTCTCAAATATACTCCACTGTCGTTATACGTGGTGCTGGGGCTGAAGACGGGTCCATCTCTTCTACAGGTCGTGTTCTCAATTTCGACGATGGACTTGCCGAACCCGACGACATTTTTGCTACCATGGTTCATCGTAGGTACGATGAAGATGTTGATGGTGTGAATGAAGGAGCCTATCAAGATCATGATGTTGATTCTCCGCCACCTTTGCTCCAGAGCTTAGCTTTGAGATTTGCAGGAACCAATGCGTTTGATGTCACAGACGATCCCTCTGACATACAACCCCATTATCTTGCCAGAGATGATGACGAGTCATCTGTCGTACTTCACAGTGCTGCTACTTCGACGGAGGATGCAGGAGCCCTACTGAAAGGCGAGGATTTTTTTGCTGCTCTCAAATACATGCAAAAAGATGAGAAAGCTGCCAGATTAAGAGCTAGACAGGAAGAAGAAGAAGAGGCTGATAATCCCTTTTCTACTTTTGTGGTGAAGAAATCTGGCAATGAAGGAGGAATAGGGTTTGGGACAGGGACACTGGATGCTTCTGGCGTCTTCTCTACTGTTGTGCTTAGATCTGATGATATTTCTTCCACTGTTATTACTAAGAATGATGGGAACAACATTTCTAGCTCTATATCCGGGGCTATTGAAAGCTTCAAAAATGATCAGTTGTCTTTTAGCCAGGCACAAAGAGATGCTCATCAACAAAATCAAGCAGGACAGAAAAGATCAAGCAGTTCTGCACAGGATAATATCATTCGTGAAGACCCCTCATTGAAATATACATTGCTTAATGAGCTTGGTAAGTTTGATCATAATAATTCAATTTAAGAAAGGCATGTGGTTATGGTTCTTTGATGCAGCTTTTTGGTTCTTGAGAATCGTCTCCTTCGAGCCAATAGATTCAGGGGGGATGATATTTCTTTCCTCAAGTGTCAGTGTCTGCTCACATGAAAAAAGAAAACGTCTACTTACCTATGAAAGACCGTAATGCTCCACCTAAAACACTGCTATAGCATCACTAGTCACTTTTTATTAGCGTGATATGAACATTTGTATGCATTCAGTACATTTTACTGTAGTGGCTTTGACTATCATAAGGATGAGAGTGTAGGAGAAGGCTACTTGTTCAAACATATAAACTTTTGTATACGTGCATATGCATCTGTTTGTCGGGTTGCAGGAGATGCTATCCAAGTCTGTGGAAATCGCTGTCCTGTGTCTTGATAGCTGGAATACTCCAGAGGACAGAATACACTTGGAAACATTGGGACACACCTGCTCACTTTTCCTAGGTATTTTCATAAGTAAAACTTATAGGATGCAATTCAAAAAGTCTCACCAATAATGTTTAAGACTTATACTTTATCGCTTCTAAAATAATTAAAGGAGAATATGGCCCTCACTTATGACATAAGAATTTCAGCCAGCCAAGCTCCAAGTGCTCAGAAATGTATTGTGGGGAATAGTATAATACTTAAAAAGAGCTATAGATTATTAACTTGCGGTATCCTTAAATGTTATTATCAAACAGCTTACCTTGACATTTGCTGCCCTAGGACACTGCTATTTCTTACTCTATCCTATAGGGAGATGTTTCATGTTCAGAAACTTATAAGTTCAACATCTTTGCTTAGTGAAACATGATATTCTATAATCCATAGTTATCAAGACCAGAGGGTAAAATGGAGATATGATAAGAGTATTTATGTTTTGATGAACAACCATCCAAACTAAATGTGGTATAGACAATATAATGTCATGAATTACTAGATCAAAGGTACCATGAAAGTAAACATAAAAACACATAAAAGATAGATTAAAAGTAAATATAAATAAAAAAGAAGTACTCGAATGATCAAGATTGATTGCATTGATAAAATCTAAATGCATTATTATATCCAACTTTACAACCCAATTCCAAATACTCTATCCTTAGTAGTACAAAAAGTAAATTCTTTGTTCGAAGGGTGTCACGAGCTCTTAGACGTTTGAAAATGAAGAGCACAACTTTAACATACCTGCCAACCAACCCAAACAATGATATTAGTGAAGACAAACATATTGAGAGGGGAGATAGGTACAACAACCATGCTCATTTGTCATTCCGGTCACACTTTGGCACATCTACTAGCTCGAAAACTAACGGGCTGAAAAAAATTCCTAATTGTGTATTCGTTAGACCCATGAAAGATTGAAAATCCATCATCAAAACAAGAATAATCAGCAAAATTATAGTCTTATACCAAAAAGTCCTTTTTGCATATTTGAATGAGTCGTGAAAGAGTTCCACTATAAAAAAACGTAAGTCAAGACTTATCTACCCTCAATACATGTTTGAGTGAACTCATGAAGAAGGAACAACATGTTTTCATTTCCCCAAATAAATGCTCGGACAAGGTGTAAATTGCAAAGTTACAAGGCTCCCATGTAGAAGTTCGAGTACAAGCTTTAGGCCTTTCTCTAATCATCAAAAACATGATATTCATTCCAAAGTTCTCCTAAGTGCTATTTCTATGATTGAAAGGATCATCAATGTGTATTCATTGTTTGAAACTAAGCTCCATGAAAAAAAAATCCTTACATTAGATTATCTATCCTTGTATCTTCTCTCTTGTGGATGTTCACATTTAGGCTACAATTTAAAGTGAGGAAGACTACTTTAAGATAAATGTACAACAATGAGCTAAACTTAAGCATTGCTTTAGAGTCTAGACAATTAATATATTTCTTTTGACGAACCACCCTATGTATATATACATACGACATATTTTAATCCGCAATAGACTAAAAGATCAAGAAAGTGCTTTCAAGTGTTATTCACTTTGATCTTTAGTACTACATCCGTGTATATGCTTATATAAGTTAAAATGCAAACTTAGATGTGAGTATGCTTATACGCCTATGTAAGTGTAAAATAGATGTGCTATCCAATTCCATCTTACTGAAACCTTCATTTATATGATACTGAAATCAAGGTTGCATCGGTTCACGTACCGAAAAATCCGGTATTTTTCGGTACCATGACGTGGCTCGGTTCGGTTCGGTTCCATAGCAAACCTTACATCCGGTTTGTCCAATTTTTTTATATGGTTCAAATGATGTTTTTTTTTAATACTCGACATAAACTATTGCTGATTTACAATGTACATATATATATATATATATATATATATATATATATATATATCTATATAATATATATATATATATATATATATATATATATATATATATATATATATATATATATATATATATATATATATATATATATATATATATATATACACACACACACACACACGCACGTGTGTATGTTCACTATGTACATATGTATATGTATGTACATTGTAAATCAGCAATAGTGTATATAAAAACCCTTACCTTGGAGGTAAGATTCGGTTCACGTACCTTACCCGTACCGAACCTTACGAATCTAACGACCTTGATTGAAATAGTCAATAAATCCATTATTTTAAGGGGTTACATGTGTTGGTATAGGAATAATTGAAAAAAGATCGTAATACTATTATAAGACGCCGAGGTATGCACACTAAGTGCTATCATGACATTCTCAAAAAAGTAAAAGTAGGGTAGCCTTCTCATTAAATATATCAACTAGTCTTTTAGTAATATGTAATACTACTCAAAACTATGTATACATGAATATATATAGGGTTAAACTGTCTTGCCAAGAAATTCTTAGAACATACTACAAACTCTGTGTCTCGCAACAAATTAGGCTATACTTTTTGGAAACCATTTTCCAATGGTTCGTTCATACAATTGTTTCAAATAGCAAAAGGAAAGTTTCCCAAAAGCATTACAAAGGAAATATTACTCCTATGAAGCTTATAAATTCAAAAAATGTAATTCCTAAAACTGATGTAACAATTACTAAAGTGCATCTTTTATCATTTGTTTGAGAGTCAAAAATGAGAAACTTGATTTAAAATGTGCATATTCGTCAAAGAACATTTACAATATATAAAAATACAAAAAAAAGCTCATGAAAAAGTTGCCAGAGAGTGGTATAGATCAAAGCACAAGCATTCTAAAAAAGTTGGAAGCCAGCAAAAATCATGTAGTAACTCATTAAATCCTAGTGTATAGAAAAAAACACTTTCTAGATTCTCAATTACATCACATCACAAGGATATAGCTTTACACTTTCCATTGTGCAAAAAACGATCAATGACTCATTAACCACTTAATTCAAGGTTCCATCACACATTTATATGGGGTTTATTTATTGAGTCCCATCCGAACTTGGTTCTAGCCCTTTTATCCCTAGTTTATTTATCAATATGGAAAAAACAAAGTTTTTAGAAAGTATCTGACTTGTGTAGCTACAATTTGTGAGAGAGAGATAATTCACCATGTCTTCAACAAATATAAAAAAACTGATCAATTAGAGAAAGGGAAATATGTGTCGGAAAGCAATGTCAGAATAGCACAGTAAGTCCCAAATTTCCAACAAGCCTACATCTAGGACTTAGTCAAATTTGGGTCAAAGATGGTCAAGTATTTGTTTGGCTCATTTGAAGTAATGAGAGCTTTTTAATGCTCTATATTATTCCACCATCTCAAATTAGAAAGTCAACCAAAAGTCGAACCCTAATTTTTTATTTTCAATGTGCTTTTCATCAATTTAAGATGGATGGCTGGGATTTAATTTACAAAAAGCTGATCAATCTAATGGCCGAGAATAGCCGACTATAATTAAAGCTTCAAACGCAAAATCGCATCCACATAACAACACAAATCAGGCTTTCATAAATTTTGGCGCTAAAACTCGAATTGGCTTTTGCCTTTGATGCTTTTCACAAGTTTTTTCGCATGGCTTCTTATGGCTATATAAGGAGGGCTTTAGAGCCTCACTTGATCATCAAGTTGTGAAGTTAATCACACATAACCTCTAGAGGAGATAGTGCAGATTTGAAGGAGTTTTTGGCATCCTTCCCTTCGTTTTCTTCACACTATCAAGTGTGCATGCAGATTTTGTGATTATAAGCTTCTTTAATTTAGAGTTAGGGTTTCTTCATGTGTTGTCCTCTATCGGGTGTTTTCAAATTAAATGCAAGAAGGTTCCATAGCTTCATCCCAATATCAAAGAGGACCTAATTTTGGATTAGGGTTTGTTGTTATAATTGTTTTTGACAGTTTACATGCTTCATATTGTACATATTCTCTCACATAATACCTCTTAGGCACTCTTTCTCTACATTTTGTACCTAGAACCCTTTTCATTCAGCCTATATTCAGTTTTGTATCATTACACACATTGTATATTGACATTTAGCATTTTAATTAGTGTATAGTTAGCATTCAGTTGCTATACTTTGAAAATTGTCCTCGGTCTATTCTATTGTCATTCATCTCATTTAATGTAGTTAAGGTGTGTTATATGCTAAGGTTCTAAGTGTTTGAAAGATCTTGGATTAAACTTGTGATTATTATTCCGGCCTACCACATTTCCAATATTTGGTATCAGATCTTAGTACACATACATTCCTGTTCCCAAGATGAGTGATTATAGAGATAGATTGGAACACGAAGACAAGCTTGATGGAATGTCTAATTATCCAATGTGGAGTCTTATGATGATGAACTTGTTAGTTTGTTGTGGAAATGGGAAGGGGCGAAGAAAATAATGGAACGAGCCGTTGATGATGGATTTATAAGCTTGCAAAGACAATCCTTTCTCAACTTTCTCTTTTCACCTATCCTTACCCACACCTACGCCTTCCAAGAACCATAACTTTGTGCTCAGAGTTCAGATTGGAGAGATCTTGGTATTGTTTCGAAGCTTACCTTTCAAGCTTCGTTATAACAAATGGCCTATCATTTGGACAAGATTTGATAGGTCAAAAAAGCTTGTAGCACTTTAGCAGGAACAAGTGAACCACTTCCGACCCTCGTTTTGGAGTGTTTGGTGTCCGATTTCAGTTTTGTCACTTTGATTAGCATCGTGGAGATGATATACAGGTGTTGGAGTACATTTTAAAGACTAGCGAGGACTACCGAGAAGTTGAAATTTGTTTTGTTTTGCTTCATCTATGGTTGTTGAGCACTCAGAAGTCATTTTTGGAGCTCTTTTGAGTGGTTTATGGTGCTATGATCTTCCTTGGGCCAATCAAATATTTTCAGATTTTGTTTTGGGGCATGATGAGAGCCTAAAGTCAAAGCATCACTACCTCAAAGATCACTTCAAACTTGCTTTGGATAGCTTGGAGATCACTAGGGAAGTGCTCTTGTGTTGTTTCTCTCTCTTTTGTTTTATAAAGTTTACTTCGATCTTCATTTAGCTCTCTGGTTTTAGCATTTTGGGGAGGGGGGGTAAAACATGGAAACCGAGGATCAAGGGAAGTTAGCACATACTTCCCTATCTAAAGACCAAACTCTAGAACGATGAATTTGTTACACAAACTATATGATGAGCTCAAGGAACAAACAGGTAGCATGATCTCTCCTATAGAACAATTGAAAGCTCAAATGATCTCTTTGGAGACACAAGTTAGCTTTTTCTTCACTAGGAAGAAAGAGAAACTCCTACTCTTCTTATACATGAGATGGCTATGAAGGAGACACTCCAACCTAGCAAACATAAGGGGGAAAGCTCTAGGGAGACTCCCCTCTTGAAAGACTTGAAGCCACCAACCTTCACGAGGGATGATCGAGAGAAAAACAAGGATGGAGTCTACACTTTCTTGTTGAAGTGGAATGATTTGCATCGATTGAAGGGAACCCCATCTTACTATCGTGTGCTTGATGCGAGTCTCTCGCATGACCCATGAGCTTATAACGGGTGGATGAGTCTTAAGGAGTAGAACTCCATTCCTACATATTAAAACCAATTTGAAACTCTTTTCTTGAAAGAGTTTCTTCTTGAGAATGAAGAAGAGAGGAATTAGGATGAGTAGGATAGGATTACACATAGAGGTAGACTATTATCAGTCTACATATCCCACTATAGAGAGATCATCTTGAAACTCAAGGGACTTGATGTCTTTCAGAAAACCTAGAGATTTGTGAGAGGTTTAGACAAGACCATTAAGAGAGAAGTAAAAAGAAATACACCTCAAATGTTTGAGGTGATCAAGTATGCACAGATATATGAGGACCATAATCATCCTTAATATACTCCTATGGAGATGGATCAATCTCTCAAACATGTCAGTACCAAAAATTTAAGAAAAAAGATAGTGATTAGAAAAACAAGTTCTTTGTCAAGAAGCAAAAACCATAAGGGCCAAAATTACTCAGAAAAATTTGAAATGGCCAAGAGGGAAAGCGTGTGCTTTAGGTGCTTGTCTTCTGATCGTGGAACTATCCACTTTGTAAGGCAGAAGAGGAGGACCAGGGACTAGTACGACCCCTAACAAGGCAAAAAGGTGCCCACCTTGTGCAGACACTTCCAATACATGGAAGCTCTAGTGGCAAGGAGGTGGAAGTAATGCATAATGATATGGAGTGTACCTGTTGCTTGACTCATCATTGTGGTCACCGTAGTTTTGACCACATGATTTGGTTAAGCTTCATGGTAGCGTGTACGGGACCAGGGTGAGAGTCATGATAGATGACTTCACCTTTCATAATTTCATAAATTACGCTTTGGTCAAGAGATTAAAGATTCCCATGAATACATTGTATCTATGATGCAAGGTGAGGATAAGAGGATATGGGACACTGTGGTGTTCAATTTCGAGGCTCATATACAAGGATACACAAATCATGTGGACTTCCAAATTATGAACATGGAGAGGACAAACCTTATGTTAGGAAGAAAGTGGCTTTGGGGTTTGAGAGACACACTTAAACATAACTATCATAATAACACTCTTGAGTTAGTGAAGAATGGAAGTAGATTTTGTATTTACGGAGAGAGGGATCTACGTAGTGCATCTCTCATCTTATCTTTAGAATTGGATACTTTGTTTCATTTTCAACATGTACAAAATATCTTTTTATTGTATGGTTATGATCTTGAGCATTGTATAGACACTTCATCTTATGTATATTTTCATGAAGTAATGTAAATAAGGATAGGACTTTCCATTATTCATTTTTGTAAGGGTGCGTGGTTAAATGTTTTAAGGATTTAATGCTTAAATTTAAAGATGTTTTCCCCATTTACCTTCCTAGAGGGCTACGGCTTGAGTGAGGGGACGTTAACCATGCCATAGGGGTAGTTACTAACACTAACCCTATTTGCTAGCCGCCTTATAGGCTTAGTGTATCTCATCATCGAGAGGTAGAGAAGCAACTTCAGGATTGATCATTATTTGGATAAAGGCTTCATTAGACTTAGTAACTCACCTTGGGCATCGCCAATGCTCTTAGTACAAAATAAAAATGAGAGACTATGTACAGATTATAGAGCTCCAAACAAGGTAATATCAAAAATAGGTGTCCAATGCCTAGATTGGAAGACCTATTTGATTAGTTACATTAAGCTAGGTATTTTATCAAGCTTGACCATAGGTTAGGATATCATCAAATCAGAATTAGGGCAGAGGATGTCCCTCAAACTCCTTTTAGGACTAGATATGGGCACTATGAGTTTTTGGTGATTCCCCTTGGTCTCACCAATGCTCTTTCCACTTTCATGAAGTTCATGAATAGTGTTTTATAGCCATATCGAACGTAGTTTGCAGTAGACTTTTTGGATGATATTTTGATCTATAGTAGATAAGAAGAGGAACATTTGGAACACTTGTTGAAAGTATTCCAAGTGTTTAAAAAAAAATTCACTCTTTGCCAAGGAATTAAAGTGTGAATTTTTCAAAATAGAGGTTAGATACCCTGGGCATATAGCATCTCAAGATGGAATTCGGATAGATCCTGACAAAGTAGAGACTATTATGGAATGACCACATCCTAGAAACTTGGAAGAGCTTCATTTCTTCCTAGGTTTTGTTAGATTTCTATCATAGATTCATCAAGAACTATGTCGAAATTGTTGTCGCAATGATGGAACAACTTGAAGCGAACAAGAAAACCTTTTATTGGGGAGATGAACATATGGAAAAGTTGAAGGTAGCAATTGCTACAACTCCACTTTTACATATAGCACATCCTATAAACCCTTTGTGGTTAAGATTGATGCGAGTGATTTTGCTATAGGGGCGGTTCTAGTTCAAGATGGTTGACCGGTAGCTTTGGGAGCATAAAGCTAGAACTGACTAAGAAGAATTACTTTGTATATGAGGAGTTGTATGCAATTGTCCATGCTCTGAAGAAGTGGTGTCATTACTTATATGTTGCCAAGGTTATGATAGTATTTGATCAAGGGAGCATTAAGTGGCCCTCATTAAATAGACCTTAAAGGTCGTAAGGCTTGTTGGGTAGAGATCCTTCAAGAGTTCAACTATGAGCTTAGTCATAGGAGGGGAGAATTTAATGTGGTGGCTCACTCGCTTAGCTTCATGCCTATGCTCAATGGATTGAGTTTTATTCATATCACTAGTGAGCTACTCGAGTCCACTAGAGGGAAATGTAGGCTTGATCCTACATATACTGAGATTTGGAAGCCATAGAGAAAAGGGATATGACACATAAGTTTCCAATGAGGACGGAGTATCAACAAGTGCTAAAAAAGGATTCAAGTGGAAGAATTACAATATTCATGATGGATATCTGTTGTATAAAGGTAAGTTGTATGTCCGTAGAGATTTTGAGATAAGATGACATATATTGCATTAGTGTCATCACAAAGTGCACACCTAGTGCGAGACACTCAAGAGTTAACAAGACTTATGATCTTGTTAAGAGGCAATTTTGCTAGCATTGACTTGATAAGGATATCCTAGAGTATGTGCTTAAATGCACTAAATGCCTTGTCAATAAAGCTCAGAGATTAAGGATATGAGGTCTACTCCACCCATTGGATGTCAATAAGGATACGAGGTCTACTCCACCCATTGGATATTCCCAATGGGAAGTGGGAGAGTATCTTCGTGGATTTTATAGTAGGATTATCTAAGTATCATAGTCTCGGATGAGCCCATCCATTTTTGAGTGTATGCGGGCACGCAAATCGATGAAGATGAAGATGCTATGGCTAGATATTCGGAGCCGCACAGAGAGATATGTCTTGTTTACCGCCCAACCTTTTACTCGATTTATGTCCCTCCACTTCTATAATGGTTAGAACTATATAGCTCTTCACATGAGTGCTAGTTGGCTCTCATGTGAGAGCCCATGTGTCTAAGAGACTAATGGAGTGTTCACACCTCCCTTCTCTAGAGTTCTCACATAACATTTCCTTCCCCTTAAGTCCATTTTTGTCCTAAAAATGATATTGACAAGTTGAGATGGAAGGGAAAAAGAATGTAAATCGAGTACTCCCACTAAAACCATGTATTCGATGCACATAGTCATCTCTCCGTGGCGTTTTCTCGTATCCTTCCCCTTAAGAAGACTCTTGGGAAGGAAGCAATAAAATTGGGAAACTGTCTTTGAAGGGTGCTAACGTTTGGTCTCTACATCGATGAGATTGAGAACTACATTTTACGAGCAAGAGGAGAGGGTGCAAACCTCGCAGGTACACATGCCCACATTTTATTATATGGTGATGACACTGTATTCATTTCAGAGACGCATGAGGGATTACAACCATAGTGTGACCGAGAGATTTAAATTGTAAGATTCAAATAGAGATTTAATCGTTTAAATTGTTCTGACCCAAAATAAAAAATAAGGTTTTTATCCACTTAGAGGGGTTTTTTTTCGTGGAAATTATGGATATATACATACACACACACACACACACACACACACACATATATACACACACACACACACACACACACATACACATTTGCATTAATAAAGACATTATATGATATATAACATCATAATGTATCAAATGTAAAATATACATCATCTTGTTATGATTGTAAACTTATAAGTATGCAAATGCAAAATCCAATATTTTTAAGTACCATAAGCGACTTAAAAGCTCAATAAAAATCTTTACAAGCTGAATAAAAAATGTTATGAGAGATTTAAATCGCTAACGATTTAAACGATTTTTATTTTGCAGTTTGGTCAT
The DNA here is from genome assembly GCA_020310875.1 of Ceratopteris richardii. Lineage (NCBI taxonomy): Eukaryota > Viridiplantae > Streptophyta > Polypodiopsida > Polypodiales > Pteridaceae > Ceratopteris > Ceratopteris richardii. The sequence continues at coordinate 128,924,699 of CM035412.1, read as the reverse complement.
ACTATGATTACAACACCGCTTGGCTTTTCTGGATGAGTTTTGTATGCAGAGGGGCTTGACAATAAACCTTGGCAAGTCCAAGGTCATGATCTTCCACACCTCCCCTATGGTGAGGAATGGAGCAGGATTTAGAACTGTCGGCAGACAAATAGAGGTGGCCACTTCTATGTCTACCTCGGAGTCATGTTCTCTAGCTTGCTTGACCCCTTGAGCATGAGGCAAGCAATCGCTGACAGACTCACACGAGGATATGCAGCTTTAGCCATGTTAGAGTGGAGATGTCACTAGGCACACTTCTAGGAGCCCCGCACGAAGGGGTGGCCATTTGACACACTAGTCACACCACCTAGGATGTATGCAACGACAGTTTTGGGCCCCAGGCCTTAGAATCACCAAAGGGCCAGTGGAGTGCGATCAAGAGACAACAAATACGTATGAGCTTGCGGTTATTTCGCGAGAAACAATTAGTGCCACAAGCCATCATGAGGGAAGAGCTAGTTGCACCACCCATGGTAGTAGATGCACTATTCCAGACTATCCTCTTTATTCAAGGGTTGCGGGAAATCCTTGCAGACAGACTCAGACTCACACGTAGAGCATTTGAGGCATCTATATAGATATGAGAGTCAAGGTATGAGAGAGCTTGGTACACTCAGGTTAGAGCATGGTTTGATAGTCATGGACTCGATATGGACAGATGGCTGCCATCTCAATATGACCCATACTCACCTTATATCCACCTCTCCCGCAGTGAGAGGAACGCTCTACATTAGTCAGACATGGCTTAAACCCCAACATGAGATAGAGACTATCACACTACCGAGACCAATTCCTGGATATACTAGTGGACGGTTCCATGCAACGACCATGCTACCTGGATACTTACATGCCTCATAGTTCGAGGGAAGCGATTGTCCAATTCAGGGTCTCATCACATCGAATAGAGATTGAGACTGGTAGAGGAGCAACCATTCCTAGAGAGGAGTGGATATGCAAGATATGCAGAGCAGAGATGGAGGATGAGGAGCACTTTGGATGCAAATGTAGGGCATATGATGACATTAGAAGCAGATATGTGGCTTTGTTTACATGGCAGCCTACCCTCGGAGAGATCATGGACTCTAGAAATCAGCAAGAACTCGGGTGATTCTTACTAGAGATACAACCCTAATAATAATATCATAGGTTTAGAGGATCGTCCAACAAATGAACCTTAGCGTACACACTTTAAGACTCAAAAAGAGATGAGTGAGAGAGAGAGTAGACAATATTTTCAAGTGTAACGGTAAGCAAATAGCCTAGCTACACTATTTTATATATAAATGTCAATTACAATGTGTGTAGATGATTACAAACTTTGAATCTAGGTAGAAATCGGGATTAGATACAAGAATTTGGAGCGTTTGGAGCAACTGAGTACACCATGACGTAGCTCTCCGTGGCCTCTTTCAACTGGTATCAGAGCTTTGAGCTGTTCCATCGCGACAAAGTTGTTCGAAGTGCTTTTCTACTTCAGCCTATGTTAAGCTGAAGGTGTTTTCTTGCATTTGGGAGAATTTCATCGTGAAAAAACCTTCTTTTTTCGCAATAAAAGTGCTGTTTTTGGAGGATTACGTCGGCTCGGAGCAAAGTTGAAGCAAATTTTGTGCTTTTTAGAGAGTTTCATCGCAAAGAATCTCTTCTATTCTTCCTTTTGTATCCCCGCAGGTCATTTTCAGCATCCACATTGCTGATTTTTTCATCTACAGTTCTTTTGTGGCGGAAATTCTCTCTCATTTCAAGTGCGAGGACATGTACAAAGATTGGGGAAGTTCATACTTGCTGGAAACTTATTACAACAGGTCATTTCTCTAATTTTACGCACCATTGACTTGGTTTTGCATCTATGTATGCCTTTTGTGGTTGAAAAACAACAAATTTGTTGTTTTTGATGCAATTACACCTTGTTGGAATTTTCTGAATTTTTTTGCAAAAAATTTCAGAAATTGTTTTTTTTGCAAGTTTTGAACAGTTTTTGGGCTTAATTTCTCAGCTATAGTCTCGTACGGTAATTGCGCACAGGAGAAAAGGTGAATTTTACTTTTTTTGGTGAAATTTTGAAGTTCTTAGTGTCCAAACATGGTCTCTACCTCCTCTGATGTCAAAAGCTTGTTTGAGATCAAGAGATTTGAAGGTAGCGGTTTTGCTTTGTGGAAAGAGAGAATATTGGGCATCCTCTTTCTTAAAGATTGTGAAGGGGCTCTTGAGGAAGTCAAGCCTGAAGATATGACAGATGCAGCATGGATGAACTTAAACAAGAAGGCCATCACTTACATTAAGATGGCTGTATTAGATGAAATCTTAGTGGATTTGAAAGGCCTTACAACTGCTCTTGAGGTATGGGAGAAGCTGAAAGCCACTTATGAAAATACCACGCCTGTAAATCAAGTGCATCTTATGCGTAAGCTAGTGTGTATGCAGCTTGCTGAGTCAAAAAGTGCGGCTGAGCACTTATCTTCTTTTACAGGTACTCTTTCACAATTGAAGGACTCTGGATTACCTCCATTTGATGATAAGCTTAAGGCCATCTTCTTGTTGATGACCTTACCTGATTCATGGGAAACATTGGTTGTTTCACTTTCGAATAGCCCCAATCTTACCTTTGATGGTGTAAGGGGTTCTATTTTGAATGAGGAAATCAAGAGGAAAGCTAGTGGAGAGGGCAGTGGTTCAGCCAATGTGGCTAGAGGAAGAACAGAAAAGAAAAGTGGAAATGTACAGAGGAAAAGGAGCAAAAGCGAAGGCAAGGCTGAAGTGACTTGTTATCAATGTGGTAGAAAAGGTCACAAGAAGCCTGATTGCAGATACTATAAAGCTGAACTAGAAAGAAAGAAGAATACAGGTGACAAGAAGAAAAAGGACACCAAGAATGAAGCATATGACAACTCAAAGGACAAGGACAAAGAGAAGGCCAATGTGGCCTCTAGTGTCGTCATTGAGGAGCTATCAGATGCAGAAGATATACTTTGTGCTACTATGGAAGCAGATCTTGCCGAAGTTATTGATGCTTCTATTAATATTCATGCACAAGATATGCAGATCACAAAGAGGGATTTGATTGATGCCTTGCTTACTGTGAATGATGCTTTGTCACAATTTACAAACATGGATTGTAGATTCAGGTGCATCGTTTCATGTAACTCCCATTAAGGAGTGTTTTACTACCTTTCATGCAGACAGCCATGGACATGTATATCTTGGAAATAACCATGCTTGTTTCATTGAAGGTATTGGCACAGTGCATCTCACAGTGGATGGTACTAATGAGTTGGTTTTGCATGATGTAAGGTATGTACCAAGCATCAAGAAAAGTTTATTGTCTGTTGGGCAAATGGATATGCATGGATATAGTACCCTCTTTGAGAAGGGGTCATGGAAGCTTATCAAAGGCTCTAGGTTGATTGTTAAAGGTAGAAAGAAAGGGACTCTTTATTGCTTGCATGGTAAAGCCATGTTGGGCAAGTTTATTGCTTTGGCTGATATCCATTCACATATGGAATTATGGCATAAAGGGCTTGGCCACATGAGCCAAAAAGCCTAAAAGGCCTTGATAAACTATGTAATTTGGACAAGTTTGATGCTAAAGGCTCAAAACTTGATTTTTGTAATGAATGCCAATATGGTAAGCAAGTAAAGAATTCCTACTACTCTGGTGTCTCTCTTAAGTCTAATGTGCTTGATCTTGTTCATTCTGATGTTTGTAGCATGCCCACAAAATCTATGGGGGGTGCTCTTTACTTTGTTTCTTTTGTTGATTACTACTCTAGGAAGCTTTGGGTATGTTTATTAAAATTTAAAGATGAAGCCTTTGCTGCATTTAAGAAATTTCATGCATTTGTGACCACCCAAACAGGTAGAAAGCTGAAATGCTTACGTACAGATAATGGGGGTGAGTTTACAAGTGCTGGATTCAATAGATTTTGTGAAAATCTTGGTATTAAGAGGGAGCTAACAGTCCCATACAGCCTCTCTTCCAACGATGTGGCTCGAAGGTACAATAGGACTTTATGTGAGAGGGTGAGATGCATGCTGTCCACAGCTAATCTCCCTCATGGATTTTGGGGAGAGGCTTTGATAACTGTAGTTCATGTTTGCAATCGATCCCCTCATATGTTCTTAAAAGGTGGCATTCTAGAAGAGGTTTGGTGTGGCAAACCAGCTTCATATGACCACCTACGCATCTTTGGTTGTGATGCTTTTGTGCATATAAGGCCTGAGTTGAGAAGCAAGTAAGATGGAAAGTCCATGAAAGGAATCTTCATTGGTTATGGAGATGAAGGTGAAATGGGCTACATGATTTGGCTACCTCACCTCAAGAAGGTAATATGCAGCCGAGATGTTGTATTTAATGAGGCAAGGCTTCTAAAAAATAATTGTGCCTCTAAAGATGACCATAAAAGAGTCAAATTTCAGCATGTACAGCCACCAGTTAAATCTGATATGAGCCCTCGGGATGCACCACATATGGCTAGAAATGACAATGAGCCCGTGGTTATTGAGCCAGATGATGCTGGACAGCAAAATGATGCTCCTGAAGGGCATATGCAGCCACCTATTCGTGCTGAAAACAGGGCTGGAAATGATGTACAGAAGCCCGTTAACAATGAAGAAGTTAATGTACCTCCTCATGTAGATTCATTGCCTGGTAATGTGGATCATTGGGTAAGAAGATCTATACGTCCTAGGAGGCCAGTGAATAGATATGATCCCTCTATACATTATATTATGTTATCAGATGAGGGTGAGCCTCTTACTTATAAAGAGGCAAAGCTATGTGAGCACACGAAGTGGGAGTTAGCCATGCAGGAAGAGATAAAGGCCTTGCATGCAAATGATACTTGGGATTTGGTTGAGTTACCCAAAGGAAGGAAGGCCATTCCCAACAAGTGGGTGTACAAAATCAAAACTGTTGATGGCAAACCCAAGTATAAGGCAAGGCTGGTTGCTAAGGGATATGCCCAAAAAGAGGGCATTGATTTCCAAGAAGTGTTCTCTCCAGTGGTGAAAATGACCACTTTACGTGTGTTGTTTGCTCTCACAGCTGCCTTGGATTTGGAATTATTCCAAATGGATGTTAAAACAGCTTTTTTGCATGGTGATTTAGATGAAGAGCTGTACATGAAACAGCCAGAAGGATATGCCATTTCTGGAAAAGAGCATCTGGTATGCAAACTGAAAAGGAGCTTATATGGGCCCAGACAATGGTATAAGAAGTTTGATGCATTTATGCTCAAATATGGGTTTAAAAGAAGCCATGCAGATCACTGTTTGTACACCAAAAAGGATGAAGATGGCAGCCCAATTATTCTTGTACTGTGGATGATATGCTGCTGGCTGGGAAGAAAAAGAGCACTCTGAATGCTCTAAAACAGCAGCTGAACTCTACATTCTCAATGAAAGACCTTGGGGAAGCTGAGCATATTCTTGGTATGCGTATAAAAAGGGATAGGCAGCAGGATACTTTGCAGGTATCCCAAGAAAAGTACATTGAAAAAGTGCTGGACAGATTTAATGTGGTTGATGCTAAGCCTCTTGGAGTGCCATTGAAGCCACATGTTAAGCTTTCCAAGGTTGACTGTCCCAAAAATGATGATGCAGCCAATTACATGAAGAGTGTTCCATATGCATCAGCTTGTGGTTCACTTATGTATGCTATGGTTGCCACTCGGCCAGACATTGCTCATGCAGTGGGAGTTGTTAGCAGGTTCATGGCTAATCCTGGTAGAGCTCATTGGGAGGCAGACAAATATATCTTGAGATACTTGAAAGGGACTAAAAATAAATGCTTATGTTATGGAAAGGGTCCATTGGAGTTAAAGGATTTTGTGATTCAGACATGGCAGGTGATGTGGACATACGCACGTCCACAAGTGGCTATGTATATATCCTTGCAGGTGGAGCTATTTCATGGTGCTTTAGACTTCAGAGGATAGTTGCACTATCTACTACAGAGGCTGAATATATTTCAGCCACAGAGGCTTCCAAAGAAGCCATTTGGTTAGCCCGCCTCTGCAGTGAGTTTGGGATGTCTAAAAAGGCACCTATCCTTGGATGTGATAGCCAGAATGCCATGTGTTTGGCAAAGAATGCCATGTTTCATGCTCGCACAAAGCATATTGATGTGAGATACCACTTCATCAGAGAGGTGTTAGAGGATGGCCTGATCACTTTGATCAAGGTCAATACTTCACAGAATCGTGCAGATGCTTTCACGAAGTGTCTACCCAAGGCACAACATCAACTATGTATACAGATGGTGGGAGTTACTTAGCTTATAAGGAGCCTCCTTGGTCCTTTAAGTGGGAGGTTGTAGGGGATAAAGGCCCCAAGGACTCTCCTTTTGTATATTTTGATCCTTCCATGTGAAAGCTCTCTTCGAGAGCTTTCCATACATATTTTTGTTATATCAAGTGACCACAAATGATCCATGTTGTCCTAAGTTGTAAAGCCCCCATTATGAGGAGAAGCCATTGTGAGAGCCCGGACATTTGTGGAACCCTAACTTCTAAGTTAGATGAGGTCTATGTGTGACCGTCATAGTACAAAGAGAGTTTTAAAAACGAATTTTAAAAATGGGTTTTAAAATGTTTAGTACGTAGAGTACTAAAAAAATGGGAATAAAAAACGAGTATTATATTTTGTCGCAACGTTTCAATTTTTTTTCTCTAATAATCCATGAATAATGTATATCTAACACTCATTTACATATCTAGTGCTAAAAACACATTAAAAACCTTAATCTACTACCAGTACAATGATTTGGAGTTAGGAAGGTCCAAAATGAATCGGGTTAAATTAAACAAAAAATGGGAATGAAATCTTAAACAAAGGATTGATGACCTTAAAGCCCCACATAAAGCACATTAAAACTCTTAAGACAATGCATTTAGAGTGATAGACTCCAGAATGGATAAAAACAATGTCAACAATTTAATGATGTCCTGACTCCTTGCTAAATGAAATATCTTTTAAAATCAAAATAGGAACTTTTTTCTTATCCAGATAGGAGGGACTTTTGGTTCTTATTTTGGTAGAGAAAGAAAGAAAACCATACATTTTCATAATTCTGTTCATGAAATAAAAACAAAAATTGAAGCTGATCTTAAAATTAAAAAAAAGAAAAAAAAGAATTCTCAAAAAAACGTATTAGGACGTTGGGAACGTCAGAACGTCCTAAACGTTTTTTATTAAAAAAAAAAAAAAACGCGTTTTATTGTACTATGGTGATCGTTGATGGTTACAGATCATCTATGTGAGCCTAACCATTAGGTTAGGTAGGGCATAAACTTTAGCCATTGGGTTCCCATTCAAGGTGAAAATAAAGGCCCTCTGGCGCTGCGTGGTTTCCCCGTAGAACCTTAATGGGAGGAGTGTAGAGGCCCCCTTTTGCGGGGTCCTTGGGCCCTATCCCCTCGGCCCGTAGGGCCGAGCTTAGAGGAGTTCTGATCGTGGAGATATTGTCAGATTGTATATTTTACCGACTATTTTGTACCTCCCGACTACGTTTATCTATCCCGAACCGCCTTGTAAAAGCTATATAAGCACAGCCCAGGTTGAGCTTTACATAGCATTGCACACTAGTACCCTTCATCTAGAGTCTGTTTAGATCTCCATCTAAGCTCCACATTGGGAGCACACGAGTGGATAGCATCATCATTGTAATTGCATTACACTCAACAATCTGAGAATTTGAGTTCTCTATCTCTTAGTCTGCATTTATCTTTGTTTGCTTTTTTCTCTCAACTCTGTCTATTGGTCTATTCCGTTGTGCTTTTATTTTCTTACAGAGCACACCTCCTCCAATACTCGTCCTAAAGTAGAGTACTTCTTCAAGTAGCAACGAGCTTGAACTTGTCTTGGATGATGATGAATGCGTAGAAGTGAGCCAAGGCCCAGCTTATATAGTTTTTATGATGTGCCCACGATCAGCTTTTAGAAAAGCCACTATCGCTTGCGATAAGCAAAAAAAGCACTTTCGTAATAAGTATTGTGATGAGTTTTTTTATTCTTATGATCTAGGTTTTTATAGCTCGAGTGACTGCCATATGAAATATTAACCATTAGATAAATGTTTGACCTAGCTTTCCTTGATTTGAGTAGTAAGAGGGTTCAAATGAGGTAAAAACATATTTTTAGCAGAAATCAGGGTTAGGGTTTTCTCCTAGTGTGGACCTCTGATGACTGAATGTTATATATCAAATGAAAGCTCTCTTCAAGCTCTATCTAATGAGCCAATAAAAAATTTTGACGTTCTGTGATCAAAAGTTGTAATACCCAAAAATTAGGTTTGCTGGAAATTAGGGTTTTGGACTATTCTGACATTGTTTCCAACAATCCCCCCTTCAAAGTCATAATGGTACAAGGTTCAAAAATCTGCAAAACTTCTAATGTCTGTAAATATATCTCTTAACTTCTTTCAATGAATCTTGAGCGGACTACTGTGCATGAACCTCGATACTTGAGAAATTGCAAACTGAATGTCATAATGTGTATTACATAAATGGATCAAGCAACCAACTCCTTGACTATACTAAGTAGCATCAAAAGTTTGTGAATCTACTTCTGCCCGTAATGACACATTAACATCCATAGTTGTCTTCATAGGCTTTGAATGTGACATCTCAAATCTTTCCAATAATTTCTCAATGTATTTTTGCTGTGTTATGTAGATTCACTCATCTCTGTATTTGAATTCAATCCCAAGATAATAATGCAAAATGCCTAAAGCATTCACATCAAATGTATGCTTAAGTTGTGCTTTAAAATATTGAAGGTCTGGATACTTGGGATGTGTCAATATCATATCATCAACATATATGATAATAATAATCAAAACATCTTTCGCAGCTTAAATATAAAGAGTGGGAGCTTCATTTGAGTGTTCAAAACCAATAGATAAGAGATAGATATGTATCTTCTCATACCAAGATCTTGGTGCTTACTTTATGTTGGAGTTCGAGGTCTGTGGAGGCACGCGAACAACATAAGGAAGAAGCAGCAGCTTGGGGCACAACACACAATATTGAATGTATTACCACTAGAATGTACAAAGATAAGTAACCTGTAAGGGCAATAGGCGTACATACAAGCCCCGAGGGGGGGGACCTCCTAAATAGGGGAAAAAGTGCCCCGACGGTCCTAGTGTGTTCACACACATTACTACCTAAATATATCAAAAAATCCCCCTTGGGAGTGATGCGATGAACAAGAAGCTTGTACTCATGTATAAGGAAGTGCCAAGCTATGTGGAATCAATCCACAAAAGGAAGTAAGCCCAAAGCTTTGCGAAAAGCTTCAAACTTCTCCCTAGGTAGAGCCTTCGTGAAAAGGTATGCAATGTTCTCCTGCGTGGGCACATATGCCAAGCTGAACTCTCCAGCAGAGAACCTCTCCCTGACATAATGATAATGCACCTCAATGTGCTTAGTGCGAGCATGGAACATGGGGTTCTTCGCAATTGCCAATGCGCTCTGACTGTCAGTGAAGATGGTGGTGGCAGAAGACTGACCAACACCCAAATCAACCATAAGGCATCTGAGCCAAACACACTCAATAATCGCTGTGAAAGCTTCCCTATACTCGGCCTCACAACTGGAAGTGGCCACTGTAGGCTGCGTCTTGCTCAACCAAGATATGCATGAGCTACCAAGCATGAAGCAAAAACCACTCGTGGACACACGAGTGTCATAGCAACCAGCTCGATCAGAGTCAGAAAAAGCATGTAAATCTGGTGGTATTGATCCCCCCTTGGGATAAAACAATCCAAGTAGCCGGGTACCACTCAAGTAGCGAAAGATGCGCTTAACCGCCTGTCAATGCTTGACACCTGGGCAATGCATAAACCTCCTCATCTGTGAGACAACAAACTGAATATCTGACTGAGTAATGCATAAGTAAATCAAGCATCCAACTGTCTGCTGACAGAGAACAACATCAAATGCATCTCCAACGTCATGAAGGCTCAATCGTAAACCTGTCTCCATAGGAGTGGCAATAGGTTTACAGTCTTCAAGGCCAAAACGCTTCAATAATGTGTCAATATATTTTGTTTGACACAAAGCTATTCCGCCATGAACTTGCATAAATTGAATGCTCAAATAATGATGGAAATGCCCCAAATCTGATATCTCAAATGAGGCATGCAGATCAGTCTTAAAATCAGCAATATGCTTCTCATGAGGACCAGTGAGCAGCATGTCATCAACATACACAACAATGATCAGAAGCACATCATTAGCATGCTGAACATATAAGGTGCTCTCTGTTGGACTGATCTCAAAACCATGTGCAAGCAGATAGGCATGTATCTTTTCATGCCAAGCACGTGGTGCTTGCTTTAAACCATATGATGCCTTCTTTAACCTGCACACTTGGTTTTCATGCCCGTTCTGCACAAAGCCACGGAGCTGAAAAACATACACTTTTTCATGCAAATCACCAATCAGAAATGCAGTTTTAATGTCCAACGGATGTACATTCTAACCATGATGAACTGCAAGTGCACAAATGCTACGAACAGTAGTCATTCGGCAAGTAGGAGCAAAGGTCTCATCAAAATCAATGCCTCTTTCTTGAGCATAACCCTTTACAACAAAGCCTAGCCTTATACTTGTCAACTGTTCCATCAGGCTTACGCTTAAGCTTGTATACCCACTTAGTGCCAATGGCCTTCTTGCCAGAGGCAAGTCACATAAAGACCAGGTACCATTTTCATTAAAGCATCATATTCAGATTGCATAGCAACCATCCAATTGTCTGAATTTCGTGCTTCATAAAACGAAACAGGCTCATTCTCATCACAGAGACTAGAGGCAGCCATAGGATAGCAATCTGATGCAAAAGAGGCACTATGAGAGCCTGAACGAGTACGATATGATAGAGGTGAATCTAATTTGCTGTCACGCAAAGTTTGCACTAGCCATTTTGGCATAGTTTTTGCCTCCTCAATATTAGCTCTCTCATCAACAAGTGCATCATGTAAATCTGTATCAGAAATGGAATGATCTGCATCATCACATGAAACCTCTAAAGGGTGAGAAGTTTCCTCATTAGGACCAACTCTAGACTAGACTGTCCACCTGTAAAAAGAGGCGGCAAAGTATCATACATGCCTTTGGAGCTAATAAATGTCTTCTTAGTACATAAAAGTAATGGCTGAATAACATCCCACAAAAATGACATCACTGCTAACCAGAATGCGTTTAGTCTGTGGATGATACAGATGATAGCCTTTGCTTTCAGAACTGTACCCAACAAAAATGCATTTCACGGCTTTATCATGTAATTTCCTGTGTTGTTGTTTAGACAGTAATACATATGCTAGACAACCAAAAACATGCAAGTGAGCAACATATGACTTACGATCATCTTACGATCATGCAAAGCCTCGTATGGAGTGATAGACTGCAATGCTTTAGTGGGACACCTGTTAAGTACATATGCTGCACACATAACAACCTCAAGCAAGAAACTATGCGGTAAAGCCCGACTCTTGACAATACACCTTTCCATCTCGATGAGTGACCTGTTCTTCCGTTCAACAACTCCATTCTATTGAGGTATATTCGACACTGTATACTGACGTTTTATCCCACATTGAGCCAGAAATGCATTAAAGTTAGAAGATATATATTTCCCCCCTCGATCATAACAGAGGGTGCTCATTTTACATGCTGATAGATTTTCAGCCAAAACCATAAACTGTTTGAAGCACATAAACACGTCGGACTTTGCTTTCAGTGGATATATCCATGCATGCCTAGAAAAATCATCAATGAAAGTCACGAAGTAAAGATAGTTCCCAAAGGAGGGTGTCTGCATAGGACCACAAACATCACTATGAACAAGCTGCAATTTTTGAGTAGCTCGAACTGAACCATCTTTTGAAAATGAGGAACGTTGCATTTTGCCCAAAATATAGTCTTCACATACATGTTTACTGGGTGCCTCAAGTTTGGGCAGAGAGGACACCATTTCAAATTTGTGCATGCGTAGCAAACTAGCAAAATTCAGATGACCAAAGCATGCATGCCAAAGCTTTGCATCTGACATAGCCTAAGAATCATGTGCTTCACATGCTTAATCATTCACAAATTTTTCATAGTCTATTAGCTTATACAGCCCACGACATAAAATGCCAGAATCAATAATTACGTCACTATTTGACAGATCATGAACATTACATCTGCCATCAACAAATTTCACAACCAAGCCAATCTTGGCTAAAGTTGAAATTGATAGCAGATTTTTCTCGATCCCTAGCACAAATAAAGCATCTCACAATGTAAAAGAACTACCCTCAGCAGTAGTCAGAGTGATCGTACCAACTCCCATGACAAGATAAGAGGAGTTGTTTGCGCATGTGATAATATTCCCTGTAGGGGCAGGCTTGAGTGAAGTGAAGAAAGTGCACTGTGAGGTAATATGTTTGGTTGCTCCACTATCAAATTACCAAACATCTGAGTCTACTACAAACATACACTCTTCAAGAGAAGATGGGTCAAAACTGCAAATAGTAGTAAACGCCCATTCTTCATTCTGCACTAGATTAACAGACTCTGTGTTTGGTGTAGAGGCCTCTGCAACAACCATTCAAGCCTCTTTTTTCTTTTCCTCTTTAGCAGCCAATTTTGGACAACTCTTTATGACATGATCGTTTGCTTTACAACATTTGCAAAACAATTTTTGCTTTTTGTTTCTTCTCGTCTGTGTCATCCTTCTTTGATTGTGCAGAATTAGCAGATTTCTACTTACTAGTAGAAGAGCTCCATTTACCTTTGCCCTTTTGACTAGCTAGGAAAGCTTGATATGCAATACACATAATAGACCTGTTTTGCCTAAACCGATCTTCCTACAACAGAACAGAGACTAACTCCTCAAATGTTAAGGCATTTGGATTGCCTTCCATCATCAAATGAAGACTTGAAGCAAGACTCTGACATGGATCGGGAAGACCATTAAGAGCAGTATGCACAAGTGAACTGTCAAGTAAGACTTCATCAACAAAAATCAACTGTTCCTTCAAATCTTTGATCTTTGTGAGAAAATTGTCCACGGAATCACCTTCATTCATGTGCTCACTCTTCAACTGTTTTCGGAGGTAAGCAACACGAGCCTCATTCCTTGCCTTGTAAAAAGTGATAAGTGTATCCCAAGCATCCTTAGCTGTTTTGTAAGAGAGAATGTGAAGAATAATGGTATGTTTGACAGACAAGGCTATCAATGCATGTGCCTGAGAGTCTCTTTCATCCCAAAAAGTTTGCTCTGCAGTAGTTGCAACAGGAAACACAACACAAATAGGAACATGAAGAATATTGTCATCTTCAATACCATCTGCATCACCTTCAGCAGTTTTGTTTGCAGGTGTAGTGGGACGTTTTTCAAGACACGGCACAGTATTCAACATTCCTTTTGCAACCAGTACATGACGCATCATATAAGCCCATAATGGGTAATTGGTACCGTCCGACTTATCGTCAACAACCAACATACAAAATACATCACTGCTTTCAGCCATGGCCACTGACTTAAATACCTTGACGCAGAAAATTCACTGTATCTCAAAAAGTTGAACAAAACTACCCTCTTGAGGTCTGCTATACCTGTAGCAGACTTCGGGATGCTTATGTTGGAGAACCGAAACCTGTATATATCTTTGGCACAAAAAGACGAGATAACCTGCATAAGCGTTGTGATAGTGCGTTCGGGTGCGATTATGAGACTGTGACCGGAGGAGTGTCGACTACTCCCTAGATGAAGCGGCGACGTGCTCTGATACCAATTGTTGGAGTTCCAGGTCTACGGAAGCACGCAAACTTAACAAGGAAGAAGAAGAAGCCTGGAGCACAACACACAATACTAAATATATTACCACTAGAATGTACAAAGATAAGTAACCTGTTAGGGAAATAGGTCTATATACAAGCCGAGGGGGGAAAAAACCTCCTAAAGAGGAAAAAAAGTGCCCCGGCAATCCTAGTGTGTTCACACACATCACTACCTAAATCTATCAATACTTTAGTCCATGCAAAGCTTTAATAAGTTGAATGCTCTTTGCCCGTTTCTTCAAAACCTTTTGGGTGCTGAATGTAGACATCTTCATGAAGATCACCATTAAGAAGTGTAGTTTTGATATCTAATTGATATACATTCCAACCAAAGAATGCAACAAGAGAAAGTATTGTTCTGACTATTGTCATTCTAGAAGTAGGTGCAAAAGTCTCATCACAGTGAATTCCTTTCTTTTGTGCATAACCTTTGACTACTAAGCTTGCTTTATACTTGTCAATAGTACCATCTTCATTTCTTCTGATTTTGAAGATCCACTTAACACCAATTGCCTTTTTACCTTTTTGGTAATTGACAAAGCTTCCATGTTCTTATGAATAGAATTAATCTCTTCTTGCATAGCTTTCTTCCATAGAGGACTTTGTAGTGCATCTTTAACATTAGCTGGTTCATTCTCAATTAAAGTTAGTGCTAAAATGTTATGAATCTCAAAATGTTCTGCGTCATTTACATGATCTTCTTGTTTTCTCCTCATCGGATTTCGGCTTCATCTTGTGAAGTTCTTGAAAGAGGCCGCGGAGAGCTACGTCGTGGTGTGCTCAGTTGCTCCAAACACAAAGGGAGTGGGCTGCTGCATGAGGAGAAGAAACCTGCGAAGAAATTTGGAGAAGAAGATGGAGAAGCCGAAGTTGAAGAAGTCCCAATCAAGTTATGAGAGATTTGGGATCAAGTCTTATTGATAAGTGACTTTTAGGTCATTTGGGCATGTTCACACATGGCCAATGACCAAAAGTCATAAAAATAATGTAATGCCTATAACTCCCCAATTTGGGGTCCAAAAAATATGACAAAAATATGTCCGGAAAGCTCTCGAAGAGAGCTTTCACATGGAAGGGTCAAAATATACAAAATGAGAGTCCTTGGGGGCTTTATCCCCGACAACCTCCCACTTAAAGGACCAAGGAGGCTCCTTTAAGCTAAGTAACTCCCACCATCTGTATACATAGCTGATGTTGTGCCTTGGGTAGACAGTTCGTGAGAGCATCTGCAGGATTCTGTGAAGTATTGACCTTGATCAAAGTGATCAGGCCATCCTTTAATACCTCTCTGATGAAGTGGTATCTCACATCAATATGCTTTGTGCGAGCATGAAACATGGCATTCTTTGCCAAACATATGGCACTCTGGCTATCACATCCAAGGTCAGGTGCCTTTTCAGGCATCCCAAACTCACTACACAGGCGAGCTAACCAAATGGCTTCTTTGGAAGCCTCTGTGGCTGAAATATATTCAGCCTCTGTAGTAGATAGTGCAACTATCCTCTGAAGTCTAGAGCACCATGAAATAGCTCCACCCGCAAGGATGTATACATAGCCACTTGTGGACTTGCGTGTGTCCACATCACCTGCCATGTCTGAATCACAAAATCCTTTTAACTCCAATGGACCCTTTCCATAACATAAGCATTTACTTTTGGTCCCTTTCAAATATCTCAAGATAGATTTGACCGCCTCCCAATGAGCTCTACCAGGATTAGCCATGAACCTGCTAACAACTCCCACTGCATGAGCAATGTCTGGTCGAGTGGCAACCATAGCATACATAAGTGAACCACAAGCTGATGCATATGGAACACTCTTCATGTAATTGGCTGCATCATCATTTTTGGGACAGTCATCCTTGGAAAGCTTAACATGTGGCTGCAATGGCACTCCAAGAGGCTTAGCATGAGCCACATTAAATCTGTCCAGCACTTTTTCAATGTACTTTTCTTTGGATACCTGCAAAGTATGCTGCTGTCTATCCCTTTTTATACGCATACCAAGAATATGCTCAGCTTCCCCAAGGTCTTTCATTGAGAATGCAGAGTTCAGCTGCTGTTTTAGAGCATTCAAAGTGCTCTTTTTCTTCCCAGCCAGCAGCATATCATCTACATACAGTACAAGAATAATTGGGCTGCCGTCTTCATCCTTTTTGATGTACAAACAGTGATCTGCATGGCTTCTTTTAAACCCATGTTTGAGCATAAATGCATCAAACTTCTTATACCATTGTCTTGGGGCCATATAAGCTCCTTTTCAGTTTGCATACCAGATGCTCTTTTCGAGGAATGGCATATCCTTCTGGCTGTTTCATGTACAGCTCTTCATCTATATCACCATGCAAAAAGGTTGTTTTAGCATCCATTTGGAATAATTCCAAATCCAAGGCAGCTGTGAGAGCAAACAACACACGTAAAGTGGTCATTTTCACCACTGGAGAGAACACTTCTTGGAAATCAATGCCCTCTTTTTGGGCATATCCCTTAGCAACCAGCCTTGCCTTATACTTGGGTTTGCCATCAACAGTTTTGATTTTGTACACCCACTTGTTCGGAATGGCTTTCCTTCCTTTGGGTAACTCAACCAAATCCCAAGTATCATTTGCATGCAAGGCTTTTATCTCTTCCTGCATGGCTAACTCCCACTTCTTCTTCTGCTCACATAGTTTTGCCTCTTTATAAGTAAGAGGCTCACCCTCATCTGATAACATAATATAATGTATAGAGGGATCATATCTATTCACTGGCCTCCTAGGACGTATAGATCTTCTTACCCAATGATCCACATTACCAGGCAATGGATCTACATCAGGAGGTACATTAACTTCTTCATTGTTAACAGGCTGTTGTACATCATTTCCAGCCCTGTTTTCAGCATGAATAGGTGGCTGCATATGCCCTTTAGGATCATCATTTTGCTGTCCAGCATCATCTGGCTCAATAACCACGGGCTCATTGTCATTTCTAGCCATATCTGGTGCATCCCGAGGGTTCATATCAGATTTAATTGGTGGCTGTACATGCTGAAATTCGACTCTTTTATGGTCATCTTTAGAGACACAATTATTTTTGAGCAGCCTTGCCTCATTAAATACAACATCTCGGCTGCGTATCACCTTCTTGAGTTGAGGTAGCCAAATCCTGTAGCCCATTTCACCTTCATCTCCATAATCCATGAAGATTCCTTTCATGGACTTTGCATCTAACTTGCTTCTCAACTCAGGTCTTATATGCACAAAAGCATCACAACCAAAGATGCGTAGGTGGTCATATGAAGCTGGTTTGCCAGACCAAACCTCTTCTGGAATGCCATCTTTTAAGGACATATGAGGGGATCGATTGCAACATGATCTGCAGTTTTCAAAGCCTCTCCCCAAAATCCATGAGGGAGATTAGCTGTGGACAGCATGCATCTCACCCTCTCACATAAAGTCCTATTGTACCTTTCAGCCACACTGTTGGAAGAGGGGCTGTATGGGACTGTTAGCTCCCTCTTAATACCAAGATTTTCACAAAATCTATTGAATTCAGCACTTGTAAACTCACCCCCATTATCTGTACGTAAGCATTTCAGCTTTCTACTTGTTTGAGTGGTCACAAATGCATGAAATTTCTTAAATGCAGAAAAGGCTTCATCTTTAGATTTTAACAAATATACCCAAAGCTTCCTCGAGTAATCATCAACAAAAGAAACAAAGTAAAGAGCACCCCCCATAGATTTGGTGGGCATGCTACAAACATCAGAATGAATAAGATCAAGCACATTAGACTTACGAGAGACACCAGAGTAGTAGGAATTCTTTACTTGCTTACCATATTGGCATTCATTACAAAAATCAAGTTTTGAGCCTTTAGCATCAAACTTGTCCAAATTACATAGTTTATCAAGGCCTTTTTGGCTCATGTGGCCAAGCCTTTTATGCCATAATTCCATATAGGAATGGATTTTAGCCAAAGCAATAAACTTGCCCAGCAAGGCTTTACCATGCAAGCAATAAAGAGTAAATTTCTTTGTACCTTTAACAATCAGCCTAGAGCCTTTGATAAGCTTCCATGACCCCTTCTCAAAGAGGGTACTATATCCATGCATATCCATTTGCCCAACAGACTAAGCTTTTCTTGATGCTTGGTACATACCTTACATCATGCAAAACAAGCTCATTGGTACCATCCACTGTGAGATGCAGTGTGCCAATACCTTCAATAGAACAAGCATGGTTATTTCCAAGATATACATGTCCATGGCTGCCTGCATGAAAGGTAGTGAAACACTCCTTAATAGGAGTTACATGAGACGATGCACCTGAATCTACAATCCATGTTTGTGACAAAGCATCATTCACAGTAAGCAAGGCATGAATCAAATCCCTCTTTGTGATCTGCATATCTTGTGCATGAATATTAATCGAAGCATCAATAACTTCAGCATGCTCTGCTGCCATAGTAGCACAAAGTATATCTTCTGCATCTGATAGCTCCTCAATGACGACACTAGAGGCCACATTGGCCTTCTCTTTGTCTTTGTCCTTTGAGGTATCATGTGCTTCATTCTTAGTGTCCTTTTTCTTCCTGTCACCTGTGTTCTTCTTTCTTTCTAGTTCAGCTTTATAAAATCTGCAATCAGGCTTCTTGTGACCTTTTCTACCACATTGATAACAAGTCACTTCAGCCTTGCCTTTGCTTTTGCTCCTGTTCCTCTGTACATTTCCACTTTTCTTTTTTGTTCTTCCTCTAGCCACATTGGCTTAACCACTTCCCTCTCCACTAGCTTTCCTCTTGATTTCCTCATTCAAAATAGAACCCATTACACCATCAAAGGTAAGACTGGGGCTATTCGAAAGTGAAACAACCAATGTTTCCCATGAATCAGGTAAGGTCATCAACAAGAAGATGGCCTTAAGCTTATCATCAAATGGAGGTAATCCTGAGTCCTGCAATTGTGAAAGAGTACCTGTAAACGAAGATAAGTGCTCAGCCCCACTTTTTGACTCATCAAGCTGCATACACACTAGCTTACGCATAAGATGCACTTGATTTACAGGCGTGGTATTTTCATAAGTGGCTTTCAGCTTCTCCCATACCTCAAAAGCAGTTGTAAGGCCTTTCAAATCCACTAAGATTTCATCTGATACAGCCATCTTGATGTAAGTGATGGCCTTCTTGTTTAGGTTCATCCATGCTGCATTTGTCATATCTTCACGCTTGACTTCCTCAAGAGCCCCTTCACAATTTTAAGAAAGAGGATGCCCAACATTCTCTCTTTCCACAAATCGAAACCATTACCTTCAAATCTCTTGATCTCAAACAAGCTTTTGACATCAGAGGAGGTAGAGGCCATGTTTGCACACTAAGAGCTTCAAAATTTCACCAAAAAAGGTAAAATTCACCTGTTGTCCTGTGCGCAATTACCTTACGAGACTATAGCTCAGAAATTAAGCCCAAAACTGTTCAAAATTTGCAAAAATCAATTTCTGAAATTTTTTGCAGAAAATTTCAGAAAATTCCAGCAAGCTGTAATTGCATCAAAAACAACAAATTTGTTGTTTTTCAACCACAAAAGGCATACATAGATGTAAAACCAAGGCAATGGGTGCTTTTTTTCACAAAAGCCCCAATTTTTGCAGCAATATGACCTGTAAATTTAGAGAAATGACCTTCTCTAATAAGTTTTCAGCAAGTATGCATTTCCTCAATCTTTGTGCATGTCCTCCCACTTGAAAAATGAGAGAATTTCCGCCACAAAAGACCTGTAGATGAAAAAATGAGCAATGTGGATGTTGAAAATGACCTGTGGGGATACAAAAGGAAGAATAGAAGAGATTCTTCGCGATGAAACTCTCTAAAAAGCACAAAATTTGCTTTAGCTTTGTTCTGGGATGAAGTAATCCTCCAAAAACAACACTTTTATCGTGAAAAAAGAAGGTTTTTCATGATTAAATTCTCCCAAATGCAAGGAAACACCTTCAGCTTAACATAGGCTGAAGTAGAAAAGCAGTTCGAGCAACTTTGTCGCGATGAAACAGCTCAAAGCTTTGATACCAGTTGAAAGAGGCCGCGGAGAGCTACGTCGTGGTGTGCTCAATTGCTCCAAACACAAAGGGAGTGGGCTGCTGCGTGAGGAGAGAGAAAGTAGAGAGAGAAACCTACGTATAAATTTGGAGAAGAAGATGGAGAAGCTGAAGTTGAAGAAGTCTCAATCAAGTTATGAGAGATTTGGGATCAAGTGTTATTGATAAGTGACTTTTAGGTCATTTGGGCATGTTCACACATGGCCAATGATCAAAAGTCATAAAAATAATGTAAATGCCTATAACTCCCCAATTCGGGGTCCAAAGCTCTCGAAGAGAGCTTTCACATGGAAGGGTCAAAATATACAAAAGGACAGTCCTTGGGGGCTTTATCCCCAACAGTTCTTTATACCACTATCCTTCCAGGTTTGATATAACCACCTCGGCATATTCTTCTCGTTCTTCAGTATCTCTCTCTTGGGACTTTGGAACCTTCTCCAACTTCATAAGTTGGAACTTTAAGAGGTAGTGATGACGGACTAGGTACCAGTGTAGGTGATGGAACTCCCTCTTCATCTTTATCAAGTGCAACTTTTAGAGTTTGAGAAGGCTCATCACCTCCCTTGTATGACTGAATATAAGAATCCAAATTCCTTCTAAAAAATGCAATATCATTTGTCTTTATGAAATTTGGAATCTATGTCTTCTTATCATAAATTTGACCTCCTGCAACATATGCATTGCGTGAGAGTAGGATATTACCTATTTCTAGAACATAGAATCTATATCCTTTGCTTTCAATCACATAACCAATAAAGACAACTTTAATGGCTTTTACATCAAGCTTACCACGATCCTTCTTATCAATGTGAACATAAGATGGAGAACCGAAAACTTTGAGATAACTCACATTGGGTTTCTTCCCATAATGAGCTTCATAAGGTGTGATGACCTTTAAAGCTTTTGTGAAAGATCTGATTCAGAATGTGATTAGCTGTATGTATTGCATTAAACCAAAGCTTGGGAGAAAGCTTTTTGGATGACATCATGCTATGCATCATCTCAACAAATATCCTATTCTTGCTCTTTGCAACACCATTCTGTTTTGGAGTGTAAGCAATAGTGAGTTGATGAGAGATACCCTTGTCTTCAAGAAAAGACTTAAAGTTTTTTGACATGTATTCTCCTCCTCTATCACTTCTCAAAATCTGAATTTTTGACTGACTTTCATTTTCAACCATAGCTAAGAACTTCTTGAAAGTAGGAAAGACTTTTGGCATTACTTTAAGACCATAAATCTACGAATATCTTGAGAAATCATCAATGAAAGTAACGAAATACTTGAAACCTTGAATGGAATCTGTTCTCATTGGACCACTCATATCTGAATGTATGATTTGCAACTTCCTTGTGGCCGTAATATATCCATGCTTCTTGAAAGGAAGTTTGTGAAGCTTTCCTTCAAGACATCCTTCACATGATTCTGCATCATCTCATAAGGCAAAAGTACACAAACTTTTCACCATTTCATGATCTTTGATGTGTTTGAGAGCTATGTAACGGATATGACCAAACCTAGTATGCCATAACTTCATGTTCTCCTTAGGTGTAGAAGACCTAGCAATATTAGCATGACTAATCTTGGATAACATAAACATGCCACTTCTGTTTTCACCTTGAAGTAGACAATGCTCCTCATTAGGTGAGAGGATCTGACATGAATCTTTCTTAAAAATGATGTTAAAACCATATGACAAGAAAGTAGATAGAGAGAGCAAATTCTTCTTCATTTTTGGTACATAAAGAACATTAGAAATTGTGAAATTTCCTCCTCCACTGGATTTAAGGTTCACTTCTCCAACACCTATAATATCCAAATAA
This sequence comes from Ceratopteris richardii, assembly GCA_020310875.1. Taxonomy (NCBI): domain Eukaryota; kingdom Viridiplantae; phylum Streptophyta; class Polypodiopsida; order Polypodiales; family Pteridaceae; genus Ceratopteris; species Ceratopteris richardii. The sequence goes on along the minus strand of CM035412.1, from coordinate 128,902,943 downwards.
TGACCATTTGCAATGGTTACTCTTCTACCTGAAGAGTTAGTAAGAGAAGAAAATACCTTTCTGCAACTTGTCATATGCTTAGTAGCTCTAGAATAAAAAATCCAAGGGTTATCAGAGGTTGTATTTAATAGCGCCTGATCAAAAGCTATTTCCTCAATAGTAACACATGCGTAAGATTCTTCCTTGGAAGACTTAGGTTTTGACTCATCTTCAACATTATTACCCGACGTTTTCTTCTTCTCATTATAAATCCTCTTTCTGCATTATGCTAAGAAATGACATGGCTTCTTACAGGAATGACAAACTTCTTTCTTTGGAGTAGATGTAGTAGCTGACTTTTCTTTGGGTGTAGAGGAAGTAATAGGGAAAGGACTAAAAGGTTTAGGAGTAGAAGACTTTCTTTCTTTCTTATTTTGATGACTCTTCTTCTTCTTCTTTGTTGTCTCCTGCTTCTTACCCTTTGATGATAAGAACATGGCTTTGTCATTCGCTTCCATACTCTTTTGTTGATCTTCATCTTGAAGTAACAGGAACTGCAACTCTTCAAATGAAAGTTCTCTATCTCTTGTAGAGAGAGATAAAGAAGTAACAAAAGCACGATATGAAGATTTAGAAGTGTGTTTACCATCTCTTCATATGAAATATTGACTCCAACATTGAGTAACTGATCTCGTAAGTCTTTGAGCTTCTGAATATATGATTGAAATGAATCACCAACTTTCATCCGTGTGTTGGCTAGCTGTCTCTTTAGATGAGCTTTCCTAGCAGAGTTTCTGCTCCGATAGAATCTCTCTAACTCCAACCAAGCCTGAAAAGAGGTTTTACATGACCTGATTTGAGGTATAATATGCCTCTTGACTCCCATAGCAATATATGAAAGTGTTTGTGCATCCCTTAAACCCCATCTGGATTGCTCTTCTGTAGGAAGTAATCTGGTAGTAGCACATGCTCCGGATGATGAAAGAGTTTCTTCTTCTTCACTAATCTCCTGTTGAGCAGAAATTGGAACAACATGTCTTCTAGAGGATGAAGCATCATGTTCTTCGACTTGTCTTTGCCTTGGATAAGTGCCATTGACAATATTCCACAAGTCTTTTGATACTAACAAATTCATCATCATAAAAATCCACATCGGATGGTTAGACATTCCTTGAAGCTTATCTTCATTCTCAAGTCTATAATCACTCATCTTGTTAAGGGTGTATGTCAACTATGCTCTGATACCAAATGTTGGAATTGGGATGGGACCTAATAATAATATCACAGGTTTACAGGATCTTCCAAAAAATGAACCTTAGCATACACACCTTAAGACTCAAAAAGAGATGAGTGAGAGATGGAGAGAGAGTAGACAATATTTTCAACTATGTAACGGTAAGCAAATAGCCTACTTACACTATTTTATATATAAATGTCAATTACAATGTGTGTAGATGATTACAAACTTTGAATCTAGGCAGAAATTGGGATACAAGAATTTATGTGTAAAGTGTCGAAGAGGTATGAAGAGTGTGTGTGTGAGAATGTAGGGAATATGAACAGTTTAGAACTGTTTTACAGCAAACCTTAATTCTGAAATTAGGGTTTCAGAAACCCTAAGTCAGAAACTAGCGGATATAGACTTGCTAGTCACAGTAAATCAGCAATTTGCTGATGGTTGCCTGATACAAACTCCTCCATAGCTGCACCAAGGGTAGAGCACACCTCTTCCAATACTCCTCCTAGAGTAGAGTACTTCTCCAAGTAGCAACGAGGCTTGAACTTGTGTTGGATGATGATGAATGCGTAGAAGTGAGCCAAGGCCCAGCTTATATAGTTTTTATGACGTGCCCACCATCAGCTTTTAGAAAAGCTACTATCACTTGCGATAAGCAAGACGAGCACTTTTGTAATAAGTTTTGCGATGAGGCTTTTTTATTCTTATAATCTAGCTTTTCATAGCTGAAGTGACTGGGCCCAGCTTATATAGTTTTTATGACGTGCCCACCATCAGCTTTTAGAAAAGCTACTATCACTTGCGTTAAGCAAGACGAGCACTTTTGTAATAAGTTTTGCGATGAGGCTTTTTTATTCTTATAATCTAGATTTTCATAGCTGAAGTGACTGCGATCTGAAATGTTAACCATCAGATACATGTTTGACCTAGCTTTTCTTGATCTGAGTGATATGAGAGTTCAAATGAAGTAAAAACACACTTTTAGCAGAAATTAGGTTTAGGGTTTTCTCCTAACCTCTGACCATAGTTGGTATTCGTACTCGTACGGATATATCCGTACGTACCTGCCGATCCGTACGTATCCGTACGTACCGTACGGTTTCGTACGATTTTTTTTTTTTAACCTTTCAGAACTTGATCAGACCTCAACGGATCCTCATTTCCCTAATTGTCTAATGCCCAAAGCTTCCTATCTCATAAACATTTTGATGCATTTTACTCATTCACATGATGTCTATCATGTTACATATGAAATATATAATTTTTAGCCCCAAAAAAAAAAATTCGTACCTTATGGACGTACGAATACCGTACGGGAAGCCCCAAATCTTAGGGTACGTACGTAGTACCGTACTAATACGTACCGTACTAATCGTACGGATCGTACCTTACTAACTATGCCTCTGACATTGTCACTAACGGGGTGACTCTTCAGCAGGCTCATACTCTCGAGTTAGGAGACAATCCGGTGCTATGGGCAATCGGGCCCTGAGACTTCACCGACACTGGATTGCAGAAATATAGGTTCGTGACCATCGCTTCATGGAGGAGAGATGATCCTAGATGACGGCTGATCCAGCTGCAGCCATCCAAGCAGCCCCGACTCCAACTCCACCTATGTACCACATCTTACACCCATCCATAATCCATTTGTATAGCATGGAGCTAATTAAGTCTCTCTCTCACACACACACACACACACACACACACACGCAGAGACACGCGCACGCGCATGCGCACGCGCGCGCTGTATCACCACATGCATATCACGTAGAGGGAAAAAAAAAGAGAAAAACAAAACCCACCACTTTCATGGTATCACCACATGCATATCACGGAGATTTATATCAGCTTTACCAGTTTTTTTCAGCACCTTTGTCTTTCCTGATTGACAGAAGACACACCCATGTACATTTATTTGTCTCATAGGCCGAGTTCAGCCTTCTAATAAACATAAAAACACTTTCTTCTTTCTTCCCTCCTCCTCCCCCTCCTTTTCCCCAACCATAAAACCCCGGCTTAGAAAAAAAAACCCTCCCTTCAGTTCTCCTCACGGTTTCTCCTTCTCCTGTGGAGCTGTGATTTTTAAACTGGATACTGCTTTGCTGCATTTCTCTGAGCTGAAGCCTATATTAATTTTTTATTCAACAAGTGGAACCAGAGTATTTGTCAAAGACTAATGTTTGGGCCATTCTATCTTGAAATTGAACATCGCTTTAGTGCTAGTCAGGGCTTCATAGATATCGCACTCCATACACACCACCACACCCACACCACCACCCCCCCCCCCCCCCCCCTTTCCCCTTTTTTCCAACTTTCATCGATATCTCCACATGCATACTACGGAGATCTATATCAGCTTTACCAGTTTTTTCAGCACTTTTATCTTTCCCGATTGACAGAAGATACACCTATGTACATCGATTTGTCTCGTAGGCCGAGTTTGGCCTCCTAATAGACGTAAAAACACTTTCTTTCTTTCTTTCTTTCTTTCTTTCTCTCTCTCTCTCTCTCTCTGCCCTGCCCCCCCCCCCCCCCCCCCCCCCCCCCCCCCCCCCCCCCCCCACCCCTTAACCCAACAACAAAAAAAAAACCTTGCAGGTCTCTCTGCTGTTTCTTCTTTCTCCTGCGGAACTGTGATTTTTTAAGCTGGATACTGCTTTGCTGCATTTCTCTGAGCTGAACCGACTGTGGTGTCTTTTGTCTTGCTGTGTGATTATCCTGCAGCTGCTGACCTGGTGTATGCATACCAGCCGCTGTTCCAACATGTTGAATTTGCATTTTCACCTAAAGTAAACTTGGGTTGCTTGGTATTTGAGTAGTTTACTCTACAGTGCCAAATTGTGTACAACTATAAGGGGGACCTCGTTAAACATCCAAATTAAACACTCGTGCCTCCAGACGAACCCTCACTCCTTCAATAACATTCGTGCCCATTTGCCACCATGATTGGCGATTGCATTTCTCTCTTGAGGCCGGCTCTTGTTTTGGTCAACTTGATGTCCCACGCTCCTGGGGGGCCGAGTGCATCCCATTTGGTCTCTCGGCAGTTGAGTTCCATTGTAATCGGCTTCAACACATTTTTTTTGCAATCTTAAAAACTTTCTTTGTCTTGTGTGCAATTTTGGTGTATGTAAGTGTGTTCAGTCTCATTCTGATGGTTAGGGGCTGCCTATGGCAGGTTTAGCCCTAAGGAGAATATGGATGAGATCTGCCAAGAACTGATGTGGGCATCTTGTGAGATGAGATGTTCCTTGCATGGTGCTGTATCATCATTCTGTGTAGCTACATAGTCCCTTGATACCTTCTTATGTATTGATTTTGGTCATCTAATATGAGGAGATACCCTCAGTCCATCTGATTCCAAGTGGCTTTTTCCATTGTTCAGTTACAGCTTTATTTATCTCATAGTTTCAATTGAAGGTCTTATCCTTTTTATTTTTTCTGGTCTTTTTAAGTTTAGACATTGTATCAGATCCACTGTGCTAGAATGTTTCAGTGTCATGGGTCATTTTGGCATGTTGAAGATGTTGATATAGTATTTCATTTTATTTCCTCTCTCTCTCTCTCTCTTTCTCTCTCTCTCTCTCTCTCGTCTCTCTCTTTCTCCTCTCCTCCCTCTCTCTTTCTTTCTCCCTTTTCAGTTGCTCTTCTGTTTCCATTCCTTTACTGTCTTTTCTGATGTCTTGTCATTAAGTGTCTGTTCATGAGCAAGCTCAAGAATTCGAATCTTTTGCATGCATGTGCATGCATACATGAGAAATCACATGCACAACTGCAAGTTTATGCATCTACTCACTCACCTACCTACTGACCGATGTGCATGCGTAATGTATGTGTGTGTGTTATTTTCAATCAGCAAAATAACTATCCCTGTACTGTGTTTGGATGAAAGTAAGTATTTTCTTTGTATCCTGCTAAACCAGTCGATTTGTATTATGACAAAATGTTATTCTGTTACATCTTCTTTATTTGAGCAGGTAAAGGTTCTTATGGTACAGTCTATAAGGCAAGAGATCTTAAAACATCAGAGTTAGTGGCTATCAAGGTCATTTCATTAAGTGAGGCGGTAAGACGGAGAATTTATTTGGCTAGTTCGACATGATTGTTTTGAATGACTAACTTATTTCCATGGATTGGCAGGAGGAAGGTTATGATGACATTTGTGGTGAAATCGAAATGCTTCAGCATTGTAATCATCCAAACGTTGTCAGATATCTAGGCAGCTATCAAGCAGAAGAATATCTCTGGGTAATTCTCAGAATTCAACATAAATATGTAGTTTCTGTGGTCCTTTTTACACTACTCGTGTATAGATTGTGTCCTACAGATTGTAATGGAATACTGTGGTGGAGGGAGCATCACAGACTTGCTACATGTGACTGATGAACCTCTTGAAGAACGACAAATCGCATATGTATGTGGTGAAGCACTTAAGGTTAGTAGCAACTGACAAGCAACCCTTCAATGATCAAGGTCTTTATTTTGCAGAAAAGAAAAAAAGGACATGCTTATAGTCATCGTATCCTGCATTCTGTATTAAGATGATAGCTTGCTAGTCTAAATGCATTGGATAGCTTTATGTGACTGACATGTTATATACTACATGCATTTTGCAAGCTGATGTATGCGCATTCTCCATTTTCATTCACTGTGCCTTATACTAATCTTGGCTGAACGCTGAAGTAGAATATGTATTGGTGACTTCTGAGATTGACGAGTGCTTTTCAAAACTCAACACTCATACAAACTATACTAAATTTTGCATTTCCTTATAAAGAAAAAAGCATATGGGGATCATACAAACGCTGCAAGGGGTCTTCTTAAAATCCTTAGCTAGGAACGATTCAAATCGCAGGTGACTTGCAAGATTACAAAGAAAAAGCTTAGGAGCACAACATACAATGGTTTTAAAAATTTGTGTAATTTTGAAAGATGAGTAGGCCATTAGAGTTATGGACATGTATAATCGGAGGGAAAAAACCTTTTAAAGCGGGGAAAAAGTGGCTTTTTATACTTCAGATTGTTCATACACATCACCACCAAAACATACTCATATATGTCTCTCTCAATATATGTGTGTAATATGTATATGTATGTATATGTATATTTATGTATATACACACATACATATGTACATATATACGTACACACCCTTTTTTTTCACGAGGACACGCTTCCCTTTTTCATTATGTCCAAAAGAACATGCCCTCAACAATAATAAAGTAGAGTTTGCTTTCAATCAGCTGCAAAAATAGTGAATACGTGGGATAATATGGAAGTTATGATTGGCTATAGAGAGTAGATAGTGGTGAACAAACATTCCTTGAGCATTAGATTGAGAATAGAGAGTCTTGAGTATGAGCATGCTACATCCTACATGATTGTCAAATAAATGAGAATACATCCTACATGATTGTCAAATAATGAAAGTATCGAGAAACGTAGCTATACAAGGATCCATGAAATGTTCATGTTGTGATGCTTGTAGAGATGAAAGGTAATGCGAAAAGCTAAAACTGTATGAACAATATGCAAAAATGGAATGAAATTTCACCCCACAAATCCTTGATGTATTGATGATTGAGGAACACATGTTTCATTGTCGCATTTTGCAGAGTACGTCTGGCATAGCTCGTAGGGGAAGTGAAGAGTTGGAGCTTAATGTTGGCTGATGAAATCTCCTACTTTGACTTCAATAGTAATTCTCCAAAGAAGAACATGGTAGTGAAGAGGCAAGTGCTTTTTCGAGTAGTAATGCATTGACGCTTCACCAAAGAGTCATCTTATGCATGCCCAATGGTTACTACATGCATGGATGTACTCAATAGATGGGAGGAAGATATAATGATATGAGAGAGGAGATGCATTAGATGTTTTTTTGATGTCTCCTAACTTCCCATCAATTTCTTGATGGAGATCAATGGATGAGCATGGAAGAGTTAGACCAACATATATATGTATTTGTAAATCAAGTCAAAGTCATGACTCATCTCTAATGAGCGCCAATAGGAAATCTCTGATGGCCATTAGGGAAAGAGAACCATTGGGAATTGACATTCATACATCATCCTTGATTTCAGAATCCTTTCTATGCAAGTATTGTGCATCTTTATGAAGATTAATAAAGAGTGGAGGCATGCACAATAGAGACCATAATGGAAATCAAACTCGCAAAGAAAATGTGACTTCCTTGGTTTTCCATCCCATTGGAGGATAGGGAGAAGATTTTTCCATGAGCATGAGGACAAGCAATTTGTGAGTACATTTTTGAAGGGGCATGGGGAAAATTTTGGACCATAGGTCTAATTCCATGCACCCTTGAAGCAGACAAAATACTGGTTGACAAAGTCCGTCATAATCAACGTCCATGGGTGAGATGAGTACATGAACTTCCAAAGAAAAGTATTTTGGGGATAAAGACCCAAAAGGCTCCCCTTTTGTATATTTTGACACTTCCAAACTGATAGCTCTCTTTGACAACTTTCAAGTGACATTTTTTATTGTATTTTTTTAGCCTCAAATTGGAGACTTATCGGCATTTGCTTAATTTTTATGAGTTTTGGTCATTGGAAATGTGTGAACATGCCCGGATGACCTAAAAGTCACTTATCAATAAAAGTTGGTTCCAAAAGTCACATTATTTGAAGGGGACTTCTACAACTTCAACTCCATCTTTTTCTTCAAATTTTTGCGAAGGTTTCTCTTAACTTTCTCTCCTCATGTAGAAGCTCATTCCTTTGGTGTTTGGTGCAATCGAGCATGTCTTCACATAGCTCTCTCCCTCCTCTTTCAATTGGTATCAGAGTCTTGAGCTGTTCATCATGACAAGTTGTTGCAAATGCTTTTTTACTTCAAGCTATGTTAAGTTGAAGGCATTTTGTAGCATCTCATATATTTTCTTCACAGAAAACCTTCACTTTTTGCAATAAAGTCACTGCATTTGCAAGAGCGCTTCAGCCTATACTAAAGTTGAAGCAAGTTTGAAGGTTTTGAGCGTGTTTTATTGTGAAGAACTCTCTCTTTTGCTTCGAATTTCACTTGAATAGGTAATATCCAGCACTCCTACTGCTGGTTTTCATTTTCAGATCACTATATTGCTGAGAAGAGCTCTCCTCCAAGAGGGAGCTTGTGTATTTGTTTGGGCTTTTGTTTTTTTCCAAAAAGACAATTACAGCTGGTGTACTATCCCATTTTTTGTGGAATTGCAAGTTCATAAAATTGGGGATTTTGCAAACATTACCTCTGTTTGAGGTCATGCTATCTACAATGTATGTGTATGTTTTTTTGAGGTTTAAACAACAAAAATTGTTGTCACTTTTGCAAAATTTGAAATCTGATAATATCTGAGGAAAATTTCAGTTCTGTATATTTTTGATGATTTGGACTATTCTAAGCTGATACTTCACAGTTCAGCCATTTAGACTATAGCACATATATTTGTGGAAGTCTATTGCAACGAGATTTACCGCAAAATTTTAGATTTTATTGATTTTTGAGAAGAGTGTACTCACGAAAAGAAAAGAAGAGTGTACTCACAGAAAGAAAGAGTGTGAGACTCAAAAGTGACTAGACTATGAAATGGGAAAACTCACACGGCTTAGTGTGAGCTTGCCAAGAGCATAATGAAAAGAAGAGTGTACTCTCAAAAAGAAAGAGTGTGAGACTCAAAAGTGAGTAGACTATGAAATGGGAGAACTCACACGGCTTAGTGTGAGCTTGCCAAGAGCATAAAGTAGGCTCCTCAAGCTTCTAACCAAGTACAAAATGGGGGAGAGGCCCTCCTTATATAGAGTTGGAGGGGGTTCTCCAAGGTACATCAACTGTGGGATAATTTGCTTTAAAAGAGAATGAATACACAGGTAGAAGCAAATGGTAAGACACCCAAATACAAAAAAGAGAGTATAAAATGGAAATAAATTGGAACTCATGGATACAAAATGGAGATGCACTCATGCGGATACAAATGTAAATGATGTAGGAGCAATCATGTTGTGAACACCCCCTCTACAGAACCATTTTGGAGTGGCTGAATGCTGCAAAAGTCGACCAAGCATTGGAGCGGAATTGGAGGTAGAGCCTTTGTGAACATGTCCGTCAGGTTGTCCTGAGAGGTATACTCCTCTAGAATAATCTCCTGAGATATGAGCTTCTCGCAGATGAAATGGTACTGGATCTCGATTTAGCTTGAGCGTGGAGCACTAGATTCTTCGCGATGGCCGAGGCTGAACGGCTGTCCGTGCGGATGCATGTCGGAGTAACCTGCAAAACACCAACGTCAGATAATACTCTTCGAAGAAAGATGACCTTACATGCGGCAAAGCTCTATGCACGGTATTCGGCCTCAGTGGATGACATAGCAATTGTAGGCTTCATTTTACTTGCCCGAGATATAGGTCCTGAGCCAAGTAAGAATATGTATCCAAAAGTAGACCCTTGAGAATCAAGATCACCATCCCAATCTAAATCTGAATATCCGACGAGTTCGATGCCCCCTCTGTACCAAAGACCATGATGTCGGGTGAGGACAAGGTATTAAAGTAGTCTTTGAGAAGCATCCCAATGTATCTGATGAGGTTGATGTGCAAACTGACTCAATATCCCAATTGCATAGACAATATCTGGTCTAATGTTGACTAGGTAAACTAATGAGCCAACAAGCTGTCGATAAGTATGCACATTCACAAGTGATGATGAATCCTTTAGAGTTAGCTTGATATTTGGATCAAGTGGGGTGGATAATGAGCGACACTGCTCCATGTTATATTTGGAGAGAAGATCAGTGCATCACTTCTTCTGTGATATGAATATACCTTCTTTCGTGTGCCGAACTTCCATACCTAAAAAGTAGTGAAGTAGACCAAGATCTATCATAGAGTACTCAAGGTGAAGCTGTGTGATGATGAATTGGATGCGTTCTTCATCTGAACCTGTCAATATCAAGTCATCTATATAGAGGATGACTATGGCCACTAAGGACTCTTTCTGATATATGTATAAGTTAGCATTGGTAGTGCTCCTTTAAAATCCTTTATCTTCGAAGAACTTGTGGATCTTTTCATATCAAGCATTGGGAGCTTTCTGAAGTCCGTAAAGTGCTTCGTGAAGCTTGTACACTTGATCTTCCTTTCCCTTGATCTTCAAACCGTCATGTTGTTCAACATATAGTTCTTCTTGAAGATCTCCAATGAGGAAAGCACTTTTGACATTGAGTTGGTAAATGGGCCATTTGAAGTGTGCACTTAGTGCACGAATGATTTTTATAGTTGTGAACCTTGCAGAAGGGGCAAAGGTTTCTTCATAATCAATGTTGTGCTTTTGTTTATATCCCTTAGCTACAAGTTGTGCTTTGTACTTGTTTAATGTAGCATTTGATTTGTACTTGACTTTGTATTGCCACTTAACTCCAATGACTTGATGATTTTTGCTTTGGAACAAGTGTCCAAGTGTTGTTCTTCTCAATTGCATCCATCTCTGCTTGCATAGCTTCTTCCCCACTCAGGTTGACCTTGAGCTTCTTTGTAATTGGAAGGCTCTGGAATCTGTTGAATATGATGCATAAGTGCATAGTTTACATAGTGACTTTGTTCACGTTACTGCTTTTTAATGAGCCTTTGAGATCTTCTTGGTTGGTGAGAAGTACTTGCCTCTGAGTTGTTCTTAGAAAAGATGGTGTTCCCCTCTGAAGTGTAGATGGGTGGACTCAAACTTGCACTTGGATCTTTAGTTGAATATGTTGAAGCTTCATTAAATACGACATCTTTTGAAATTGTGATGGAGTGGTTCTCAAGATCGTATAATCTATAAGCTTTAGATTATTCACTAAAGCCAATGAAGATATGTTTCTTTGACTTGGATTATAGCTTGCTTCGATCTTCTGTTGCCACATGTACAAAAGCTTCACTTCCAAATACTCTAAAGTAATTGACATTGGGCTCACGTCCATAGTAGGCTTTAAACGACGTCTTGCTATTTAATGCACTTGTGAAGCCTCGATTGATTATGTGCACTGCACTGTGTATTGCGTTGGCCCAAAACTTAAATGGTAGTGCTTTGTTGTGAAACATGGTATG
>CM035412.1:128859154-128886654 GCA_020310875.1 Ceratopteris richardii | reverse complement strand
GACATAGGAAGTGACCACCTCAATCTGTCCACCGCCGGCTATGAATCCTTCTCCATTCCTCACCAAGGGGGAGGTGTGGAAGATCATGACCTTGGTCTTGCCAAGGTTTACTGTCAAGCCCTTCTGTGTACAAAACTCATCGAGGGCATCCAAGTGGCGCTGTAATCCATCGGGTGACTCTGAAATCAAGACAATGTCATCGGCATATAATAAAATGTGGACAAGTGTACCTGCAAGGTCTGCACCCTCTCCTCCAGCTCGGAGAATGTAGTCCTCAATCTCATCGATGTAGAGACCAAATAGAGTGGGAGAGAGCGGGCAGCCTTGCTTAACACCGATGGTGCTAGCAATGGCCTCAGACATACCTCCTGGACACTGTACTCTCCCAGTCACCTGCTCATAGAGTGCATAGATGGCCCAAATCATCCCTGATGGTACTCCCAAGCTCTGAAGGCGTTGGAAGAGCCTCTCTCGTGGCACTGTTTCGAAAGCTTTGCGGAAGTCCACAAAGAAGCAATATAGTCTCTTCTTTCGCACCTTTGCCCCGTCAATGAGGCAGCGCAAAATGAAGATGTGATCAATAGTAGAGAAAGCTCGCCGAAAACCTGCCTGGCCTCGTGCTCGTAGCCCCTCAGTCTCTGCATATGAGCTGAGCTCTGCCTCAAGTATGGCACCGTATAGTTTGGCCATGGTGTGGCCAATCATGATGGTCCTGTAATTCCCTGGATCCAGGGTGTCGCTAGATTTGTGGATAGGCACAATGGTGTGCCTAGTCCACTCCTCTGGGAAGCCCTCCCCTATAGCCTGGTTGAAGGCATGTGCAATCAACGGGGCTATTGTCATATTATGGATGTATATTGTCATATTATGGATGTATATCCTCTTGGGTGAGGTGGCATAGATGCCACTTGGCCTCCTGAGAGACATTATATCTATTTGGTAGAAGAAAGAAGAGAGAAGTCTTAATTATCTCATTATCATGTGGGATGAGAGAGAGAGTAAGAGGAGAGTCTTTGAATAAGACTCAAGCAAGTTAGATAGCTCGGACGTGGTCGGGCGGAAGGAATCCATCAGATCTCTGTGTCGTTATGCGCGAGCAACCATGGCTGTACCTTCGATCGGGCAGCAGCAAAAGAGTATTATGACACTGGTATCAGAGCTGCAGGGGACGGCGACCATGTAGTTCCGCTGCAGGACTGGAGATTCGAACTCGCGCCCCCATCTTGGGAGACTTATGTGATAACCACAGCGCCCATGCTGTTGCGCTGCAAGGGAAGCGACATCTTGGCCATAAGTCCGTAGCAGACTCGAGCTCAGAACCTCCCATTCAAAGAGATCTAGCCTATCCACAGGCCATAAGGGAATCGAGCCTGCGCCATGAGGATGAGAGGCTCCACAACTATCCACCACGCCTTTTGGCTTCTAGTATACATACTCTCACTCAAGAGTTATTGGAACGTAGTCAAGCCATGCATGTCCGTGAAGATTTGATTCAAGGAGCTATGGTACAAACGCTTTTTTGCTACAAACAACTATGATATCATCATGGTAGAACTTTGCTCCTCCTACCAAGTGAAAGCACACAGACGGCCATGCACTCTCCTCAAGGTGGACAGAAAGCAATCACGAGCTCTTCTCTCATTCGAGTGGAGACAGTTGGTGCCCGAGTGCCTTAGAGCAAGAGAAGCTTTGTTCCTCTCATACTACCTCAGCCACGGATGCCCGTGAAACATGGAAAAGGACTTGTCCAAGGTTTTGATTTCAAATTTACAGGCATGGAGCTTCATGTTAATCACAGGTATTATTATTTCAATTTTGAGAGGTTTGCACTTTCGAGAAGCACCATGAACTGTTAGGAGGCCAAGATCCGGGAGGGAACTCACATGTACGGAGAGTATGAGGTATATATATTCTCATTTAGGATCAAAGATTCCCTCCAAATATAAGAAGGCCAAGTTTAGAGTATCTCTAAAATACTCTATTTTTATGATTTTTGCATAAATTTCAGGAGCTATTTTGGATAAATAGCCATTTTGGGAAGGCAAAAAGAGGAGGTATTTTTCATAGTTTTATGAAAAAAACCATGCACACTTATAGTCTAGCATATTGACTTCCATGCAAGATCAAGAAATCTAAAAGATACCTCAGTTTGATGGGAGTTTGAAGCTCCACAAAACCCCCTTCCATCACAGTTTGACAAAAATTTCAGCACCTAAATTTGAGAAATTCCCATTTTGGAAGAGGGAAAAAGAGGTGCGATAATTATGGATGGATGGGAAAAAGTATATTTACTGAGAGTATGGTGCATTGACTTCTTAGGCGAATCATTAGATTCATCAAAATGACAAGTGAAGGAGGAATTTTACTTCCTCAAAGACCCCCTTCCCGCACTTTTTGGAAAATTTCAGAAATTAATCTTTTGCCAAACTCCACTTCTTGGAGTAAGAAAAAGATCATTTAGAGGCTTCCCAAGGATTATTGTATATAATCCAAGAGAAATCCACATTTAGAGTGGATTAGAAGCTTGCTAAGAGCTCCCATTTAAGTTTTTGCATAAAAGCAAAATCTTGATTTAGGCCTCTTTTGGGGAGCAAATTAGCATGCATGAAGGGAGGATTTGGAAAGGTGAAACTAGGCCTAAGCATCTTCATATACCACTCTCTGAGATTATGGAGAGAATTTTAGCATTTGTTTGATGGAAGAATGCTTTTAGGCACCCCAAAAATCACATTTTTACACTTTTTCCAGTCCCTCCAACAGTCCACTAGTTTGGCATGTCCCACTTGGAATGGCCATATCTTGGGCTAGGAAATTCCAAATTGGACGTGCTACGGCTCGTTTCGAAGAGCACAAGGTCTACTTTCATTTTATGAAAAGAAATTTTGGAAAGTAAAAATTTTTGCAGGTCTGAACAGGTCTGCAAAGTCTGAACAGTTTTGGGCGACTACCTTCCGGGAGCCATATCTTTCAAACCGGGAAGGCAATTTGAGTAATTTCACTTCGACCTATTTGCACATGTTTTATATTTCAGTTTATGAACATTTGCAGGTCCTAAAAGAAGGATTACTAATGCATTTTTGAACTAAATTTGCATTATTTTTGTAATCACCTGACCATGCTTTATGTTTTGAGGAGTGTTCCGATATTTTCGGACACTTCAAAGTGTATGTTAGGACCTGAGGAGGAAGGTGCAGAGGTCTCGAAGCTTGTCGAGAGCGATTGGATGCATGCAATTCCAAAATTAGACTACTCAGGGATGTATATTTTATGCTTTCTGGCATTTTATTTATGTTATGGCATGTTCTGTATCTACATGCATGAATGGGATTGCATACATCAAGTGTTGATCATTGTTTAAGCTCTTAAAAGTATGGATCAACATGTAGGAAGTATACTTTTTGATTGTTTGCAGGAAAGAAGATTACAGAAACCATATGGCTATGCAACACCGGGAATGGTTGCTAGCAAATACTTTTGTGTTTTTGCAGGTCATGGAATCCATATATAAGTTTATGGCGTGCATGCCATGGGCCTGTCAAGCCCTATGTTTTTGGGTGGCCTGAGTGCCACTGAGCTATGGTTTAATTTTTTTGGGATTCCATTTCCTGGGGAAATGCTGTCGAAATTTTTCTTACCGCATGGCGTTATATACGCACTTGCTTTTAGGTAAGAGTGTTATGGCATAGTAACATGCCTTTCTGCAAACATCAATAAGTTTTAGGCATGCTTATAAGCATGTATTTGATGGACTTAGGACCATCAGAGTATTATATATAAGGCAACTTCGGTAGTAGCAGGATCCCTATACATAATCCTTATGGATTTAGACCATAGGATTGCTAACGGAAGGAGCTACACCTTCACCATTAGTAATGTGCACAAGCAATCCTATAGGTTCAGGAAGTTGCATTCAGGCTCGGGAGATACATTTAGGATAATCTCCAAGGTAGTGAAGATTTATTTATCTTCACAAGAGTCTCACAGTAGAATTAGGAGACTATGGGGTATCATGATGAATACCCAAAGAGTGACTAGTTTCACTCATGCACATCACTTGACCAAGTAGTGAAGCATTTTTGCTACACTACTAAGGAAACCAAATGCATGGGATCATAAAGATGGGTTTCATGAGATAGCATCGACGGATGCTTATGTGATTCGAGTGATAGTTAGGAAGGCCAGAGGTATGGCACTAGCTCTATGACTCAGAGCATAGATCCCTTAGTTAAGAATTATTGGGGTACCCAATACATATATATGTATATCGGGATCCATAGAGAAGTACTTAGACTTAGTCTAGGTACCTAGGAACAAGTTGGTTTGGAACAGAAGGGGATATCCATTGTCACATTGTTGACTAGAACCAAACTAACTAGTTCGAGGACATGGGACTCATTTGAGTCCACTGACATGATTTTAGTATATGGGATTCATTGGAGTCCACCTACATATTCCATTATATGGAATAGATATTCGGTTTAGTGTAGGTATGACACCGTGAATTGGAAGAAGTTTTCACTGGTATGGGACGGTGGAAACGACTTCCCTTTGAGCACTCTTCTTCTATGGCCAGGAAGAAAAGGACTCATCATTCATGTTGTCATGTCTCACTAGATCAGAGGAGAGCTCTTAGTAGACATCTCCTTAAGATTAGGAGTTATCTTTCACAGTATGGGAAGATTTATTCTTCCAGTAGAGAATGTGATAGGTGATTTTATCACCATTGCTATCACGTACTCATTTTTTAGTTTTTCAAGAAGGATAATTCCATTAGTTGATTAGATCGTATAGATCCATGCACAGAGTATGGTTGGCAGAGATAGTTCTTCACTATGGATACACATATGTTTACGGTATCATGTCACATCATTGCTGACCATTTTAGTAGAGGGCTTTGACCCTTATTAGGAATTTATTTTCTCCACTCTTCACTACATACACCTTCATTAGTTAGCGGAGATCTGTTCTCCATCTTCATAGGAATATGTGATGATGGATTATGCATTAGTTATGGAAGAGAGGACTAAATAAATTCATGAGTTTCTCTTTTAAGGAAATGAGAAAGTGGAAATCAGCTCAGAGATCCATGAGAGATCTCACTTTAGTTCATGTGAAAGTGGAAATCAGCTCAGAGATCCATGAGAGGTCTCACTTTAGTTCAGTGGTCTCACTTTAGCTCCTACTCCGTGAGAGAGGAGGAACGCAAGGAAAACATGATTTCTTCATAGGAGAAGAGTACAATATGTTTTCCTTTAGACAGAAGAGGTGTATGCAAAACATCTCTTAGTCTTTATTTCAGACGGAATTCATTTACTCTACTTTTCAATGTAGTTTTCCTTCACATGGGAGTCTCTTTCTCCACTAGTTTTGAAGGAAAAGTATGGAGAACTTATGTGCATGTTCTCACCTAAGGATGAGTAGAGAAACTAGATTCAACAGAATCTCTTTCAAAGGGAAAGGGAAAGTGGAATAGTTTCCACTGCTAGAGCTCTTTTCCTTAAAAGAGATTACAGAGATAGACATGGAGAGAGTTTCACTTTCTCATTTAGATTGTCTAGATAGGAGTGGCACTCTTCTATTAAAGACAAGAGGGAGATCAGTTAATCATGATGGTTAGATTGAGTCTCACATGGAGACTCTAGAGAGAAGTAGTTATGTTTATTTCCAGTGATGGTCCTTGACTAGATGAGATGATCTAGTTATTGACATTAGTGAGACTGGAAGTAGAAATATGACTCTTCTCTTTAGACTTTCTAGGAGATAGAGATATATCTAACCTATTATGGTACCAAACTCTTAGTTGGTGTTACATCATGAGTATGATGAGTAAACATCAGTTAGGAGGATGGGTACTTAGGGATTATCTGAATCTCAAAGGGAATGCTTTCTGCATTCATATGGCAAACTACAGGGAAGAGAAATATTAGAGTTTGCACAAGTGCCAATAGATGCTCTTCCAATAGAACCTAGTCCAATGGTAAACGATGACAAACCACAGATTTCTCGGTTGGAGAAATGTAGAGATTGCATTTTACTACCAAGAAATTCTTATGTATGAGCTAGATGATGGATTTGCATAGTTCACAAGGTAGTTTAGACAAAACTATTACTTGTGATTACACTCAAGGTTAGGAAGACCTGGAGTGTTATGAGGACAATCTATCATTTAGTCTTAGATGGGTTTGGAGTCACTTGTTATGGGACTTTGTTCTATATTTTAGAAGATTATATGCTTTATTATCTCCATTATGATATGGTCAAGCTTATAAGTTTGGCACTCTTACACTTGCTTTACATGCTATTACTCCATAGAGTATACATCATATGGACTTAGGTCATTTGGATGATGTTGTACGTCATGGGAGTGATAGTTTGGAAGGTGAAGTGTACATGTGAGATAGTAGGCACCACTCAGACGGTTTCCCACCTTTAAGATGATCTCATATGAGACTTCTTAAGGGGAAGGATATGGGGAAACAACACACAGAGATGACCATGTACATAGAGTACATGGGGTTCAGGGGAGTCCGAGCACTTTCTTCTACCATTACGGACATTTCATTTACATTTTCGAGGACGAAAATGCTTTCAAGGGGAAGGAAATGTCATATTATGGATGTATATTGTCATATTATGGATGTATATCCTCTTGGGTGAGGTGGCATAGATGCCACTTGGCCTCCTGAGAGACATTATATCTATTTGGTAGAAGAAAGAAGAGAGAAGTCTTAATTATCTCATTATCATGTGGGATGAGAGAGAGAGAGTAAGAGGAGAGTCTTTGAATAAGACTCAAGCAAGTTAGATAGCTCGGACGTGGTCGGGCGGAAGGAATCCATCAGATCTCTGTGTCGTTATGCGCGAGCAACCATGGCTGTACCTTCGATCGGGCAGCAGCAAAAGAGTATTATGACAGCTATAGTGGAGGCTGCATATATGAGATGCTCGCTCTGCAATCCCGTATGGTCTGTCGAACGTCCATGTCGCAGTCGTCCTATGGTCCTCTCAACCATCTTTGCTGTGAAAAGAGAAGAACTAGTAGGGCGAGGCTCAAGTGGCTGGGGAATGGGAGGCTGCCCAGGCACCTCATATAATCTCTAGGCATAATCATGCCATGTGTGTAGGTCCCCAATAGGTGTGGTTGGGCGTGGCTCTCGTAGGGTACGCCATGCTGCGGCACTGTCCATACTCATAAAGAGATGGTATAGTTCAAGCACCTTTGCCTCCTCAAAGGCTCGCCTCTTCCGACGTGTGAGAGTCTTCATCTGTCCCGTGGCCTGTCTCTCTGTGATCTCTCCCAATGCTCGCTGAGCTCGTAGTCGGCGGTAAGTATCTCTGCATTCCTCATCATACCAACGATGTTGTGGCATAGTCCCGGGAGGAGGTGTGTGACCAGAATGGATGGTGTGTGGGAAGGAGCTGATGGCGGATGTCTGAAGAACTGATGCTATCTGTGAGGTGAGTAGGGATAGTGGAGTGTCAGGGTGAAGCAAGAGAAGACCCTTCTCGACTTGGGCCGCATATATGTGAGCTAGCTCGTGTGTGAAGTGGATGGTGGTGTGTGGGATGCGTGCTGCGGGTGTGCGTGTAGGGGTGTCTCCCTTGAGGGAGAGAGCGAGGTATGCGTGATCGGCCCCAATGGGTATGGGTGGGATGGTGAATGAGGTAAGTAGGTGAATGGCCTCTCTAGATCCCAAGACGTAATCTACTGAGCTTCCCCTTCCATCTGTGACTGAGTGTGGTATGCATGTCAATCCTCCTGAGGTAGGCCACTGAGCCATCCCGTTATAGATAACGAGATTATGTTGAGAGCCTAGTCTGAGTAAGTGAGTGCCATAATGAATGTGTGTAGAGTCCGCTGAAGCTCGAGCTGTAGACTCATCCTCTATGGTACCTAGTATCTGTGGGTCTTCCGGGTCAAATATCTCACACTGATCATTGCCTGGCCTGGCATTGAAGTCTCCCATAAGGAAGACTTCCCCTAATGCAGAGTACTCTGTAATCTCTTCTGACAAGCAAGTGTATGGTGAGTCCTCCTCTCTCTCTATGATAGCGAATCGCGAGCTAGAAGGAGCAAAGTAGCATAAAGCTATGAAGATGATCCGCTCCTGTGAGAGCTGGAGTCGAATCCAAAGATATCTGGCCTGTGAGTCACGTGTGACTATCTGTATCCATAGTTGTTTCTGACGGGTTTCTGACTTCTGACTTCTGACGTTTAGCCGACGTCTGACGGGTAAGGTAAAACGTTTCTGACGTTATCTGACGCCGCCCAAAATTTTTGCAAAGAAGTAAATGAAAAAAGTACTCTTTGGAGTTATTATGGCAAAATACCATTAGATTAATAATTTAATCAATGAAAAATCATCATATTAATCACTATTCACGAATGACAATGATACATTAAGGGTGTGACCATAGTACATCAGTCTATACACATTACCAAATTCCAATTCACCAAAAAGGTGAGGGGTCAATACTAAAGATGATGACTATAGCAAAATAAAGACAAAACTTAAGTAGCCAATCGTAGATGATAGACCGTGGTCTATAGACAATAAAGACTCTTGTATGCGGCACATCATACACGGAAATGGTCACATGGATGTATCAAAAATCATGATAAAATAAGAGAATGTCACATATCCTCATGTAGTACATCACCATCATCATAATCAGCAGCACAAGCTGCCTCCTTATCCTCCTCAATAATATCCTCATGACTTTCCAAAAAAGTGTGGCATGATGAAACAATTATCTCACCATAATGCTCCTCTTGCAATGCATCAGTGACATGAATTGTGCATCATACATCTACATCACCTATGTATGCATATCCGATTGGGAAATGTAAATGTGTGTTGCATCAGATATTGTCATCATGTATGCAGTTTTATAATACTGTTGGGGGCATATATGCATAATGTATATATACTGTATACATAGTCAATAGACTTCAGCCTCAAGCACATCAAAATTCCTTTTTATAATGCTGAAGGTGTTTAATTTAACCTTACCTGAATCTGATAGCAGTTATCCCAATTTCATTAATCATTAGGATAGCAATGTTCCAGAGCATTATGAAGACATTCATTTAATTGTGATATGTCATGTTGCTGAACACAGGCTATAGCTCTGATTTTGTCTCAGAAGATTTTTAAGATTCAATGCCACAATTATGATTTGGATACCTTACTGTTATGCCACAGTGACGTTCAAGAATATGGTTCCACTAAAGATGCCTATGGTTCATGTTAATAGTTATGCTATAATCTACAAGGTTATGCATATGCCATGGTTATGTAATGGATATGAGTCTACAGATGTGCACAACACACACAGCATAGGTGCATTGGCACATGGGACTTGTGCATTAGGACACAGCCAAAAGGAGGCACAGCCAGGAGGTATCACTCATGACTATTAATTCAGTCTGGACTGTGTAGGGCTCTTGAAAGAGGCCTTTGTTGAACTTCCAGAAGAAGGTGGCATGCTCAGGTAGCAGGCTATAGCTACAGCCTACAAGCCCACAGCAGGGCAGCACAAATTTTGTAGACTGTGGAGCATAGAGTTAATCACCAGAGAATTGCATGCAGCAATAAAGACTAGAAATGCTTACTGTAATCGTTTGGAATGTTCAATGGACTAAAATTGAGCCAAAAAAAAAAATCCTGCAAAAGTCAAGTCAGCTACCCGTCAGTAACGCGAGAGTCAGTAACCTTTTTCCTGACGTCAGCCAAAGGTAGCTGACGCGTCAGGAAACAACTATGTCTGTATCCTGCTCTGAAGTCCATCTCTGAAGAGTAGAGAGAGAGAGAGAGAGAGAGAGAGAGAGAGAGAGAGAGAGAGAGAGAGAGAGAGAGAGAGAGAGAGAGAGAGAGAGAGAGAGAGAGAGAGAGAGAGAGAGAGAGAGAGAGAGAGAGAGAGAGAGATCTTATCTTGTGAATCTTCAGATGTCAGATTCTAAATACATCAATAGCTTCTGGATGAAGCCTCTTCCTTCTTGATACATTAGCTTTGAAAAATAACTTCTTGATGAAGCCTCGAACTTCCGACTATCCGCTAGCTATCACAATCTCATGCGCACACTCAATCTCAATCTTAATCTCAATCTCAATCTCAATCACAATCACAATCACAATCACAATCACAATCACAATCACAATCACAATCACAATCACAATCATAATCATAATCATAATCATGTGATTATACAATTGCAATCTCATTCTCATTCTCAGTAACACTCTTACTCTCAATCACAATCTTGTGGCTAGTCTTCTTGATGTTGTCGAATGACGGAAGCTTATTCCCACAAAACAAGGTTTCTTCTCAACTTCAGTTCTAATATATTTGTCTTCATCATCAAGCCTCCATCTTTCATGTCGACTGCATGTCATCATCATGATCCTGTAAAGGACATGTCCATGTTTGCCATCTGTCGTATACTTGGCAGAGAGCTTGTCTACGAAGACGATAAGAAACTGCAAGCTCCATTTCATAATGATGAGAGTAGGCACTTCCTCTTCTTCTTCCATCAACTTCAGCATATAGAAAATGACGGCCAAACAATATATCTAAAGGGATTTACGATATCTAAAGTGTTGTATGCAGAAGGCCGATTCAAACCCATCATGAATGCTAATACAAAACCATAGTCTTGAACAATTGGAAGATCAATAATTCACTTGACCTCGAGCTCTAAAAGCTAGGCCCTTCTTCATTTCTGATTGCGGTCACTATCATAGATTATGTCTTTCGAAGTTGCGAAGACCGTCGAACTCGCCTCCTTTATGCTATCTGCATCATCTTCCTCAAGTTATCACTCCCTTGGCCATCGTGTGCACCACAGTTCATCATAATGTTGACTCATAATGTTCATCAATCCACAAGCATGTGTTTAGAGCCATGTCCTTCCTTCAATCCTCCTTCAAGTATAGAAGATTCCTCTTCATATTGTGTATGTAGTCTCCAAGCGAAAGCTTTTAGCAAAAACTCTTCTCAATCTCAATCTCAGCATCTTCATTAGCTCGTGTGAATTGCTCTAAGCTTGTGTCTTCAAAAAATCTTATTGGGCTGACGAACTTCTTCTCTCTATCTAATATGTGTAATGTCTCCTTCAACACTCTTCTTCGTCTTCAAGTATAGCACCATCATCTCTTCTATGAGTGTAGCCACATCCTCAGAGTATAAACCTTGAGAGCTCCTTGTAATCTCCTTCATGATCCACCAATCTTCAGTGATGCTCTTCGGATCATATGAATGATCAATGAATGGAACACAAACTCCTCCTTGAGCTATCTTCCTCGAATCCACAACATAAATTGTATTGAGTGATCATAAGGTATGACTAAATGCCTTCTTTTATGTTGAATTCATCATCACTATCAAGCCCCTGTAAAACATCTCATCTTGACAAGATGATTACTAATATAATCTTTAACAAAACAAATAAATATCAAAAGATAATCATAATGAGTATAAAGCACAGAGGCAAAATAATATCCATAAAATCAAAACCACTCGTACTCAAGCAAATATGGAACAAGATAAGCGATATACCATGTCAAGTTCAATAGAAAATGGACTAAACAACCTAAGCCTTGACGCCAACAATAATCTAACCGATGAAGATAAATGGTCATGAACTTTTTGGGTTTGCCTTGGGTCTTGAAAGATTGTAGTAGATTACTATGACGAAGGAAACACATCCTTGTATAGAGTTTATCTATGAGCTTCAACTCAGTAAACAAAACGAATATGATAACGAACGATCAAGGAACCAACATCGAAACAATGGAAACAAGAGACAAACCATGTTGTATTCTACAAAAACAAAATATATATATGAATGGCTAATTTCCTTGTCGTCAGAGGTAGCTTTGATAGCTTTGAAGTTTCTTGTTATCTTGCTGAAGTTTGCAATGGGATTAACAACCCATATTTGATTAAAGATCAAGCGTTACATGGGTCAAACGAGGCACTAAGAATGCTCTCTTGAATAGTGTAAATTGTGCTTTTAAAGGGATCTTAAATTTAAGGAGGACCTACAAGTCAATATAATGATTTTAGCCAGCATTATGGGAACTACATGGCATAGCAATCATGCGAAGAAAATTTCATACATAAGTCTACAAGTTTGTTCCTACGTTCTAATCATCTGATAAAGAAAAGGATAATAAAATAAGCAACAATTTCCTTTATGGACAAAACTTCCGTATGCACATCATGTGGGAAAGCCCCATGGTAGATTCGGTTCGCGAACCGATACGGTAAGGTTCGTTTTTTAAGGTTCGAACCGAACCGAACGAACCTTACGTAAGGTTCTTTGCTGGAATTTTTTTTTTTTTTTGTATTTTTAGGTTCATTTTTTCGGGAACCAAACTTATCTTTCAAGGTATAATCTCTGGCTTCAAGCTCTTGGTTTAGTCCTTAATGGCTTGACCTTAGCTCTACATTCAGGTGTGAGCACTCAGCTATGAGGCAAAGTAAAGATCAACATTGCATATTTCAGCCCATAAATTAGCTCAATGTTTCATATTCTAGCCCATATATCACCTCAACTTTGCATATTCCAACCCATATATCACTTCGCATCACCTCAACCAAGGTAAGGTTTATATATACATATATACACACACATACACACACACACACACACACACACACATATATATATATATATATATATATATATATATATATATATATATATATATATATATATATATATATATATATATATATATATATATATATATATATATATATTCAATGGACGAACCTTACGAACCTTACCCTCGAGGTAAGGTTCTTCCCTCGAACCGAATGCGTACCGAACCTTACGAACCTTACCACCTTGGAAAGCCCATGCGACTACGTGCATGCCTAAGTGTGCAAAACAATAAAGCATCACCAATGAAACTATAACAGAGTTAATGTGCCATTCACAATTTGGCAGTACATGCCTCATAAGGAGTGATGACTCTCAATGCTTTTGTAGGGCAGCGATTCAACACATAGTTTGCAATTTCAAAGTTAAAGTCCAGGGGAGTAGGCTTGGGTCGAACCTCCATTTAAAAAAATAACACATAGTTTGCACACATGACCGCTTCCATCCAAAACTTATCAAGAAGATGCTTTCCTTTAATCATACATCGTGTCATTTCAAGAAGTGTTCTATTTTTACGTTCGACAACACCATTTTGCTGAGGTGTATACGGCACAGTACATTGGTGTAAAATACCTCTTTCATGAAGAAAAGCATTAAACTCATGTGAAATGTATTCACCACCATGATATGTGCGTAGAGTCAAAAGTTTTTGTGAAGAAAAATTTTTAGCCATAACTAAAAATGCTTTGAAGCAAGAAAATTCAAAGTACCTCATTCTTTGCTTTCATAGGATACACCTATGTATGACGAGTAGCATCATCAATGAAGGTAACAAAACATACATGCTTCCCAAAAGATGGAGAGCCTTCTCTGATACCACTGTTGGGTGTGTGTAGAAGTGCGAGAGACACACGAGAAGCACACACAAGGAGCACAAACGCAAGAAGACACAGGGAGAAGACGATGGCTGAAATAGCTCTCTCTATTGATGATAAACTGAACTGAAGTAAGAATTGAATAATATCCCTAAATACAAAGTACCACCACATCTGAGTGAATCATGTATGTGGTTTCATGGGGAAAAAACCTCTAGCAAGCACTAGAGTAAAAAGTGCCCATGTATAGGGAAAAAGTTCACATCAAAGCTACTCGAGGAACTCATAAGTGTAACATTTATGAGATGTGCACTCTCACAAGTTTCCAATTTCTTGGTCTCAAGCAGTGCAAACTTGAAATTAGAGACATGCGGCATCATGTCCACTAAGGAAACATAAATATATAGATAAAACTCCTAGTAAGTGTGTCTTCTCTATCAAGAAATCTCGCTATAAAAACCATCTCCAACATACTCTCTCTCTTTCTCACTCTCTTCCCCTCTCTCTCTCTCTCTCCAGATTTCTCTGAAGGACAGCGCTCCATACACCTATATATGCATGTGTTCTTCTGCATGCCTTTTCTTTTTTTTTTTTTACTGTCCACATTTTTTTCCCTATTTTTACGTTTTTCGTTCTTTTTATTCTTTTATTTTAACTTTGGTTTTAAATCACTGTGCGCTCGTTTTTCATTTTGCTTTTGATTCAATACTTTTGTTTACTGTTTTATTTGTTTAATCGCTTTTGCTATTAATAGGACTTGTTTCACACTATCCTTGTTTAGGCTCACACGTTCTAGTGATAAAAGCCAAATACATATGACTACTATCAAATATCCATTCTTGAGAGCAAGTCAAAGTAATTAGGGCATTGGCTTCTGTGGAAATAAATAGGTCTTCATTTGAACAGTGAGGCATATGTTGAGAGGATTCTGATTGGTTCCTGGAGCTAGAGGCTTTGGAGCTTTTGTCTTTTTTTTTATAGCAGAATTTTTGAAGGTGCCTCGTTTTGCCATAGTAATTGTAGCTAGACTTCTTTGATGAATTGTTGGAACTTTGCTTAGCTATGTTTCTAGAGTTGTGACTAGCATGTTTTGCCTTGTGGAAGGGTCGCTTGGCCTTTACCACGGTTTCTTGTGAGGATGGTGATTTTTCTCGAGAGTCGTGGAGGAGCAAAAGTCGTCGAACTTCTTCCCTAGTTAATACTTGGCTGTGATTATAAAGGATTGTTACAAATGTTTCATACGATTTAAGAAGCTTATCTAGAAGGAGAATGACAATGTCCTCGTTGAAAACTTGTCGGCCACACAACGCTAGCTTGCATTGATAGTCTTCAAGTGTGGCAATAACTTTAGTATGGGGATCCCGGGGCCTAATTGATAGGTTGTGAAACTTGGCCTATGAGGTGTAGATTTTTGAAGGAGTTTTGTCCTCATAAAGGTCTTGTAGGATCTTCCAAGCTTCGTGGGATGTTTTGCAGGAGTTAATATGGCCTTTGGTCAATTCATTACAAGCTAAAAGTAACTGTCCTAACACACTCTTGTCTTTCATATTCTATATATTCCAGGCTCCTAGATCACTTTTCTTGTCTGGCTCTCGCTTGGTTCCTTGAAGTACTTCATATAAGAGGTTGCTACAAATGTATACCCTAATTCCATCCTTTCAAAGATTGTAGTTGGTGTCGTTTAGTCTTCATCCTTTGCCATAAAGATTAGTGTAAATGAAGGTAAATACTATTGACTTGAAGACGTTGCATTTTGAAATCGTTCATTGTCGCCATTGAAAATAAGTCACACTTGAAAAATTGAAGTCTAAATCGGCACGAAAATTGGAATGGGGTAGGGAGAGCTCAAAGTAGTTCTACACTTGCTGACAAGAGAGACACCTTGGAGGAGGGGGGCTTAGAATAGCCCTATACTTGATGATGAGAGAGACACCTTGGAGGTGGAGGGCTTAGAATAACTCTACACTTGATATAAAAAGTGAGATGAGTCGAGGCAGAGAGAGGGCTTAGAGTAGCCCGATGCACATCAAGGTCGCCTTAGGGTAGGTTTAGGAACTTGAGAAATCTTTTGGATGGGCTTAGACTAGCTTCCAACCCACAAATGCACACACATACATACTAAGTTCTTCTTTTGTTCTTTGAAGTTCACAAAGTATAGGGGCACTCAGTGCCAAATAGTGTGCCAATGTTGGGGTGTGGTACCCTCAAAAGAAAACTCGTGTAGAATACAAAGTGTCCTTACACAAAAACTTGAGGATCTTGGAGTGCCAAATGATAAGGGTTTGAAAACCCCTTTAGAGAGTACAATGATGAAGGAATTTAGTGGTACAAGAATTGTGATGCTTCTTTTATGGGAAGAGCCAAATTAAAAGAGTCCCATGACTTAGTAAGCATGTGGAGGGAGCAATTGTGGAAGGAAAGTTTCACCCGAAACTTTCACTAACTGATAAATAATGAAAAGTGATTTGAATTTGAGAGAAGGGAATTCGGAAAAAATGCATGGAGAACAAAGTGAGACGTGGCAGTTTTATGGCATCATTTGTTGACACCTAGATGATGTCACCCAAACTCATCTCTAGTTGAGTTTTCGAAGAATCTAAAACGGATTCTATTTGTCGTCATTTGGTGTATACAGATAACGAAACGAGTGGTTAAAATGGTGAAGATGCATACATAATCTATGACGTGAGTGGCACGAATTTTTGCTGTGAAAAATGGAAGACAGCAGGATTCAGCATCATTCGTTCTCTCTCTCCCTCTCTCTGGCTAGGGATGGGCGAGTCAGTTGGAGGAGGTCACGAGGGATTTAGAGAGCTTCGCTGCCGATTCTGACTTTTAGTCGTCAAAGATGAAGTCCCTCACGAGTCACTACTCTTTGGTGCACACAATCCTTGTTACATATGGTTTGCTTCAAGAAAGCAAAGGAGATGAGAGTTCGCTATGGAGTAGAAGACGTGCACGTGGGCACACACGATTAGTCTGTCCTCTAAATATGGGTAGATTGAATAGGTAAGACCACAATAGAGCCGCACGGTCCGTCTTGCAATTCACCTCCAGAGATAAACTCAGAGAACCTGCAGATTTCGCTTTCTGTGTGTGTGTGTGTGTCTTTGTGCCCACAAAGCGAACCTTGCTTATCTCTCTATCGGATATGTTGTGGTCACAACAGTTGTTGTGACTGCTTGAGTGTCTCCAATGTCCTTTTGTGTGTTGCAACTCATAGAGAACAAACTTGCACGTAGTCTTTGCTGGATATAAAGCTCCCTATAGGGCTTTCTTTACGAGCGCAAATGGAAGAAAGGGCACCGCCATGAGAAGAGGCAACACCTTGCATTTGGATACGATGGATTACTCTTTCTCTTCAATTGGTTATGTGTCTCCTACCTTCTTTGTGTGATTGAGAATCTCGTCCGTGTGTAGTCGGGCTTTGGACCAAATGCGGCTAACACTCTGCTTTCGAGTTGCGGAAAGTAGGCTTTTTCATCTTTGATCCGCTTGAGTAGTAGAGGCTTCTCTTAGTGCATACTCCTATCTTTTGCGTCGACTTCGGTCCTAGTCATAGCCGCACAACGTAACACTCATTTCCATTTATTACCTGCATGAAGGATACAGATAGTTCGTGTCCCATGGTTACGAAATTGCCAGGTTTGTAGCACAACCAGGTGTAAGGCAACTCTATGTAAGCTAGACAAGTTTCCAGAGTAAAAAACACATGTACTATAAAAACAATACACTAAGCGAAAAACACAAGTACTATAATAACAATACACTAGCTGTGTCCTGAAGTACTATGAGAAGACACGATAAGCATTTGTCAACAGAGAGGTTGATCTTCTTCCATGATAGACGTATATGTTACCGAGGATGTCAACAAGTGATACATAAAAATAAACTTTAATACATAAAAATGAGCTCACAGTGTGTGTATACACATCACATAAACATGGCATGCGAGGGTAGGAGGGTGGGAAAAGGATGAAGGAGAATGACACAAAAGTGCCACCAAATTACTATGCAAGTGTTTATAAATAACACTTCCAGCACATTAGATCTAATAACTCCTCCTCAAAATGTCATCAAATGTACATATAACTGTCATAATGAAGGGTGGGAAAGAGAGATGAAAGAGAAGGGTGGGACGGTGGGCAACATTTGCCCAAAATGAAACCCAAAAGAGCATAAATTGATGGCCAAAAGCTTCTTCCAATGAGTGGAGAGAAGCACACAAGATCTAGCATCACCATCACCAAAAGATCCACCAAAATCACCACCAAGACCTCCACCTAACGCTTTGATACCATGTAGAGAGTACACGTGCGGAAGTAAAATGAAAAGAAGAGTGTACTCACAAAAAGAAAGAGTGTGAGACTCAAAAGTGAGTAGATCATGAAATGGGAAAAACTCACATGGATTAGAGTGAGCTTGTCAAGAGCATGGAGTAGGCTCCAAATTTTTTTAACCAAGTACAAATGGGGGGAGAGGCCCTCTTTAGATAGAGTTGGAGGGGGCTCTCCAAAGTATCAAATGTTGGATAATTCCCCTTGAAGAGGAATGAATACATAGGTAGAAGCAACAATATAAAATGGAAATAAGATAGAAATGGAGTGCCTCCTAGATAGAAAACGGAGATGCACTCATGTGGATACAAATCTAAATGATGTAGGAATAATCATGTCGTCAACACCAACCTCAACAAACATGTGATTACTACATTAAAGTGGTCCTATCAATTAAGATTCTTGTTGATCTGAAAGGGATGACCCTCGCATATGAGGTACGAGAGAAACTTAAGGCCACGTATGAAAATACCATGCTTTTGAACTAGGTTTACCTTATGAGGAAACTCATGAGAATGGAGCTTGATGAGTCAAAGAGTGCATCAGAGCTTTTATCTCTTTTTACAGGTACCCTCTCTCAATTTCAAGATTCAGCATTACTTGTTGTTGATGATGAGCTGAAAGCTATTGTTTTACCGATGACACTACTTGACTCATGGGAAACATTGGTTCTCTCATTTTTTAACAATCCCAACTTGATCTTTGATGGTGTGTGTCAAGGGAGCACTAGATTCTGCCTTTTGACTAGACTGGACAAGATTTTTGAAATATACAAAGGTCAACTAGATACAATCTATATCTAGATAGGATCTTGTTGGAATTGGGGTGTGCCTGATAGGATCTTCCAACAAATGAACCTTATCATACACACCTTAAGACTCAAAAAGAGATGAGTGAGAGATAGAGAGAGAATAGACAAGTTTTCCAAGTGTAACGGTAAAATAGAGTGCTTACCTACACTATCTTATATTGAATGTCAAATTACAATGTGTGTAGATGATACAAACTGAATGTATGCTGAAATTGGATACAAAATCTGAAATCTAGGCAGAATTTCGGAAACTAGATACAAGAGTTTGTGTGTAAAGTTCCTAAGAGGTATAAAGAAAGTGTATGTGTGAGAATGGAGTGAATATGAACAATTTAGAACTGTTCTACAACAAAACCTAATTCTGAAATTAGGGTTTTAAAAACCCTAAATTAGAAACTGAAATTAGTCTTGCTACTCACAATACTCAGCAAGATGCTGATGGTTGGCTATCAAAATTTCCTCCAATGCTGCACCAAAGGTAGAGCACATCTCCTCCAAGAGTAGAGCACCTCCAAGTCTCCAATAAGCCTTGAGCTTGTCTTGAGATGAACTTGACCGATCATGATGGATGCTGAAAGTGAGCCACTATAGTCCATTATATAGGATATAAGCAGCCCACAAAAATTCCTTACGCAAAAGCAAAAAGCAAGGATTGTTTTTGCGAAAAACACAAGGAATAGTGATCGTAATTTTTTGCTGCCAAATTTGATTTTTGAGCTGAATTATCAACGATCAGCTAATTATAGCCAACAGATAGACTAAAGAGTGTGCTTTCTTAATCTACATGTTGAGAGGAACAAAATGATGTAAAAACCTTTTTTTGACAGAAATTAGGGTTAGAGTTTTCTATTAATCTGGGCCTCTGATAACTGAATGTTATATACCAGATGAAAGCTCTCCTCAAGTACTATCGAATGGGCTAATAAAAATTTTTGACCTCCTATGATCAAAATTTGGCTAAGTATGAAAAATTAAGGTTGCTGGAAATTAGGGTTTTGTGCTATTCTGACATTGTTTCCAACATATCTTGTACTACAAGATTACAAGATGAAAAGACTAGATGTCTAGAAATTGTAATAGATAGAACTAGAACAAGGAGGTAGACCAGAATAGAAATGGGAACTTGGAAGTTATCTACTTGGAGAATGCAACTCCTTGAGCTCCCAAGATTGCATTGGATAGATGTTCGTCGTACCTTTATAACCCATGACTACAGGAGAGGGCATCTCAGCATAGATGGCGATTGCAGAGGATGATTTGGATAATTTGTGGCATGCTATGTGCAACTGCCTGCTAGAGTTCTGACCAGAGTTATCCTAATGTGGATCTATCACTCTTGTAATAAGGGTCTATTCTTTTTCATCTGATCTTCAGTATGGTTGATTTTGAACATTCCTTTGAACTCTTTGTTTTGAAGTCAAATTGTTTGCATTGGCATGCCTTTGGATAATGTCCCCCCCCCCCCCCCCCCCCCCCCCCCCCCCCCCCCGCGCGCGTAAAATAAAATCTTTTGGCAGGGACTAGCTTACCTGCACCACATATTCAAGGTTCACAGAGATATCAAAGGTGGCAATATTCTACTCACTGAACAGGGAGAAGTCAAACTTGGTGAGCATCTCTGTGGCTATTGCTTGAAGATGCAGGCCTCTATGGAAGTAGTTCTGTAATTTGCAATGTCTATTCTATGACTGCTGTTTTGCCTAAGCCGATTCTGTTAATTTAATCAGGGGATTTCGGGGTGGCGGCACAGTTAACAAGAACATTGTCAAAACGCAACACGGTAATGCATCTTACATTTCTTGATCTTTCTTCCCTCTTTGTATATATACACACATACATACATACATATATACATATGTGTGTGTGTGTGTGGATGGATGCATCATGCATGCATGGATGTATGTATGTGTGTGTATGTATGTATGTATGTATGTATGTATGTATGTGTTCTTTTCTTTAATTATTTGTTTATTTTTATTATTAGTTTTGGTTTTTTGTTTCTCTGTAACCAGTCTCATTTGTGTATTTCTAGTTAAGATCATATAAAAGCTCTCATATGTTTGTTTATAATACGAGTAGCCAGTGTTTATTTGGTACAGAAGCAAGGTGATTTGCTATCTTCTAAGTTAGTATTTCACATCATGTAGAGGAGGGTTGTGACTCTTATTAAGGAACTGTTTGGTGTTGAATGAGATTGTGTGTACATGCACCCTACCCAAGATATGAGAGGGGATCATTTTGCAGATTTAGACCATCATCTATGTTGTTTCATGTTTCCAGAGTCTAAATATGAAGGCGTCGTAGCTGATGCCCAAGTTTCGAAAATATATTCCACATTTTTATGTTTATGAATCTATATGTGGCCTATTCCTCACAAAGGAAGGCCTAACTGCCTCTTGTGTCTTTGCATTCCTCTTTTGGGCAAGTGCCTCTTTTGGTAGAGAAAACCTGTAAGAAGCTAGCTTTAGATGCTAGGGTTTTTTTTTTTGGGTTAATTTTCAGGCTTTTACACGAGTGGGGCTGTCTTTTTCTGTTTTTAGTGCATTCCTTTCTTGATTGTAATTCTTGTGCTTGTTGTAGTCGATTGGAACACCACACTGGATGGCACCAGAGGTCATTGAAGGGGCCCGATATGATGGAAAGGTTTGGGAAATATTTAAGTTTGTACTTCCTATGGTTTATAAATGGGTTGATTTTTTTTTACTCTTGAGGCAGGTTGATGTCTGGTCCCTTGGAATCACAGCAATTGAGATGGCCGAGGTTTGTTGTTTATCTTTAACTGTACTTGGGCTACTTGGTCTACTACATTTGTCACCAAACCTTCCTTTGAGGGTTTTTTTTTATGTGCTTCCTTTTGCAGGTGCTACCACCAAGATGGCATGTTCATCCCTTAAGGGTGAGCTTCTTCATACCTAGTAAATCCTAGAAAAACTTTAGTTTTCTGGTCATGCATTCAGGCAGAACAGTAATAGACTATTCATAATACAGTATCAATTAGTAAGACTGTGTATAATAGGCAGTACGATAAAATATTGCAACTAGGAAAAAGTTGTTTCTTTAAATTTGTAGGATAAGAATTAAGTAATAAAACACTGCAACTTTAATCAAATAAAGACATTCAACTTATTTAAATAAAGGTATTCGTCAGGAATAACTTGTGACTAATAGCTTGCATTGGATGATATATTTGTGTGGGTGCCCAGATTTAGGGTGACTATGTGCTTACATGTGGTTGCCTTTTAGAGTCTAGGGTCATAGTGAACATCTACCGTAAGGGTGGGGAAGGCATTACTGAAATAATTCAGATCTTGTAGGTTCATGTTATTTGGATTCCTTATAGAAATGCAGTCATCTATCTAGTTTTCTTTATATTCTAAGTCTTTGATTTTTGCTTGATTCTTCCTTGTAGTTATTTCTGAAAGTTGATTGTAACCTTTTGGTTAGTTATTTTATTTACTCTGGTATGATTAAGCATTCTAAAGAGATGTGTTTGTTTAACTACTTGTATATATCGTTTACTGTTTGTATGAAGGTTGAATGAGTGGTCCTCTAATACATTAGCTTGTAGTTTAGTGTGCGTGCATGGTGTGATTAAACTAGGTAGAGATGAATGGTTATGACACTTCATCTTTCCTGATAAAGTCATAGAAGATTCACATTCGCACACATCTTTTTGATATGCGAATTTATTAATTAGTGCCAACCTCAATCCAGTGTCCTTCAAATGTTTCTTTGATAGAAACTGTGATGGTGTACAATGTATATTTATTTAAACAATTCCTCAAATGCATAGTATCAAGAAATATGAAAGGTGTTATTCATGTATGAATGTTATTTTTATAAAGCTTGATAGCCTTTACAAAAGCAAAAGAAATTTTGGAAAATGAAGTATTCGATACGCATGCACATAAATAATTCCATCCTTAAAATTAATATAAAAAAAGGTATAGGGTCCATCTTTTCCATCTCAATTAATTTAAGTTAGTCAAATCTCAACTATGTAACAATGATAGTGAGAAATCTAAACTTATGCCATCATTGACCTCATCATATTCGTAGATATTCACGAGTGGACATGACCTCATTCTATTGATAGTTATTCACAAGTGGACATGCATGAAATTCTTCTAATCATACATATAGAATGTGGGAAATATAGAGAGAATATATATGGATTTTTATTTTATTTTGTACTTTGTCATTCATCATGGCATGTAAAAGTCTCTCCAAATCTCATTAGCAATAGCAACTACCGTAATTTAAGGTATTGTCAGTAAAAGAGCTTAAATTTCTTCATAAGCACATCCACTCTAGGTGTTTCATCATTATCTAAATCTTGTAGAGAGCATAAGGCAGCTCTTGATCATCAAAGTTTTTGCCAAGGCCATTCAATATGCATGCCAAACTATCCTCTTTGAAAAAGATCAGATTGAGCAGTATTTACAATTGGTCTGGACAAGATCCTCCCCCCCCCCCCCCCCCCCCCCCCAAAACAAAAAACAAACCCCCCAAAAAAAAAGGAAAAAAAATAACGTTTTTTATGTATAAAAATTGTTCCTGGAGATTCAATTAAAATCGTACGGTGTTTTTAACGATGGTAGTCGTGCTAGTTTTAGCGAAAGATCTGGTCTGTAGCTGCTGTAATATGTTTTAACGAAAAAGCAGGTTTTAGCTTTATGTAAGATTAAATAATGATTATATACTCTCTGTGCGTCCATTTTTTTGGTGGGAAAATTTTGATGAAACTCTAAATGCTCACCAATCTTCTTTTGGACCATATCATTGTTGGAATATGTATATGTTTGTATCTATGTATGGTAGCCTTCATAAAAAGGTACATGATTTACAGGTTTGACTCATGCTTGACCAGTCAAGCCGAAGTTGACCAGGTTTGACCAGCAGCTGACCTGTTGACTTTTTGACCTGATCTGTCCTTCACTTATGGGACAGCACAAGGTAATTCCAGTCACAGCAGTTTGACTAACTTTGACTGAGGTTTTGGCATTGAAGAAGCCACAGTAAAATCAGGATTTTGGATAAAATAAACTAGTAGTCTTATATTTTCTGCTTTTTCGAGCTTTTATTATAGAAAAGCAGAAAAATAACATAAAAAGCCATTTTGCTAGCTCCAAATGCTTTACTGCCAAAATATGTTTGCTAAAACGACATGATCACCAAAGTTAAAGCTAAATTTATCCTCAAAAGATATCTTTGCTAAAGTTGCTTTATTCCCAATCTCAAAGCTAATAGTAACTTTATCATGGTATTTGGCCAGTATATAAATATCTGCTTGGCAGTCATATTCACATATTACTTCCAGAGCAAGTGTGTGGCAGTTTGGAAAGATTTTCCTATGACTCTTCTTTGAGGGACTCTTAGAAGGAAATTCGTAGACTTTTTTTAGCCTTATGTATCTATGATGTTTTTGTATGCGTGTTATACGTATGTATGGATGCTTGTATGCATGTATGTATTTATGCATGTGTGTATGTATGTGTATGTGCATTCTTACTGATGGTGAACGTGCCTAGGGTTTTATTGTTGAGTAATCATCCTAGTCTCTAACTCATGATGGGAGTCTAGTTTCCATTATTATCTACTCGTTTGTCTTGCAAGAATGGTGTTAATAATGCAATGTTACTTTCAATGCTGCTATGTCTTTAACTTTCTGTCGAGCCTCAGTATCTATGTTCTTTATGTAATTTTGTCAATAAAGATTACATCTCTCTCTCTTTCAAAAACAAAAATAATATGCATGTCTTTCTGTCTTCCTTTTGTTTTCACAATCATTATACCAATTAGCATTCTGGCAATGTTTAATAGCCTGTTCTGTATATTTTCGGGATCTCTGCATCAGGCACTTTTCATGATATTGAGGGAGCCAGCACCAATGTTGGCAGACAAGGAGAAGTGGTGAGAAATGTCTTTGACCTTTCAACGTGTCAACAACATTCCTCAAACTTGCATTCTTCAAAAACTTTTGGCTGTCTACATAACAATGTTTATTTTGTTGAATGATATTCATTTCTTGCACTCTTCACTTTTCTGTTAAGCATCACTAGTAGCTAATAATATTGGATCCAGGTCATTGGTCTTTCATGAATTTGTTGCGAAATGCCTTACAAAGGACACAAGGCTGCGTCCTTCTGCTACGGAAATGCTTAAAGTAACTACCTTTGACACTGACATTATCTGGCTCGTCTTACCTCATTGCAATAATTTATCTACATTAGGGGGAAAAAAAAGAAACTCAACTTTTTGTAGTGTATTTCATTCAATTCATAATGTTTGATTCATGGATGAACTGATGAATAATCTTTTTTGTCTTGTTCAATGTTTCAGCACAAGTTTATAGAAAGGTGTAGTGGCACTGCAAGCTGTATGATACCAAGAATTGAACAGGCAAGGAAAATGCGGTTGGAATCGGTGCCTCATGGGATCACACAAGAACCAGAAGCTAGTGCAACAGGAGGTGAACTGAGCTTAGGCCAGGTGCAGTAACCTTTGGAGTTGATTTTGTTTTTGCATGTATATTTGACATTGATCCAGTGTTCATGTAGCAGCAATGGTCGTGGGAGAAGGGAGGTACTGCGAAAATTGGTGATGCATATGGTGGAACCTTCTTGGTGAAGACAGAGAAGTTTACTAATTCAGAATCATTTAGAATAGTTTCTGGCATGGAGCAAGATCAATCCAATTCAAACGGGGGAGGTCATTGTTTGTCTGTGATATGCTTGTTTGTTTCTTTGTGCTCTTGCCTGAAGAAGCTGCTCTTGGAATTATGCCAGGATCAGGTGAATTCAGTACAATGGTTGTTCATTTGGAAGATGCAAAGAGTCAAGTAGAAGATCAAACTACATTTTCTGCAGTTTCTGCAGAGGGTCTGGATAGTAATGCCGTGAAGATTGACCCAGTTTCGCAGTAAGTTATATGCAAGTCTATTCTCATTCTTTGGAGTAGTGTCAGTCCTGAGTGTAGAGATTTTTTCTGTTCACCTATTTGCATGATAAATGTCATACATACATTCCAAAGAAAGGTAGTCCTTTTTGCAGGTGTTCTCCAAGGGTACAGTTTTCATCAGAAATTCCTATATCTCCAACACTAATGTTGAATTCAAATCAATCAGAATCTGGTCCACATGTATCAGGATCTGTTCAATTGTTGACCATTCCTAGCTTTGGAAGTACAAAGAAAGGAATGCCAGAAGGTGGAGGGGCCTATGTTCCTATGATCACTCCAAGGGGCACATTTTCTGGTACCAGGCAAAGTTTTGCCTTGCAAGACAAGGTAACTATCTACACTTCCATAACATTTTGTAAATACTTGCAGGACTGATTTAAAAAAAAACCCCCTTTTAAACAAATAAATTGACTTGTTTAATTTTGAACTTCGCTTTTTTGCCTCGCAGTTGCTTTCAATTTATGCAGGTGGGAACACAGTGCCAATTCCATTCCTCAAAGCGACAGACGTCTCTCCTCTCGCCTTGATCTCAAATGGCATTTTTGGAGAGGAAAAAGGGGGTGGCGGAAATACAGTAGCTCTTGAAGCAATCCAAGATCTATATAATGGTGGAGGCTTTGGAGATCCTCTTCAGAAAAAAGGACGAAAGGTGCAAGTAAATGAGGTAAGAATTCAGATTTACATATCTATTGTTAAAAAAACCCAGCATGATAACAATGGCTGATAGAAGCTCCTCACGCTAATCTTGCAGTTGCCACTTCCAGCAAGTGTTCAGAAACGTTTGTCAACCAGTACAACACTCCCCAACTTAGCTCGGGCACTGGCATACCATAAGCTGTGAGTCTGATAGAAGTTAGATGATTTGTCCCTTTCATTTGAAACTTTGTACTGAATTTTATGCTTATAATTTTTGGGCTTATTCTTACAGCTGCTACGAAGAGATGCCTTTGCAAGGTTGGCAAGCAGAAGAAGAGGCCCTTAAAATTCAAAACATATCTGATACTTTAAAAACGATCTTGCGACTGTAAGAAATCACTTATTTTAGACATTCATATAATTCTCTTTTACCACCAGCGGCTTGTCATCAAAGTGTGCATCAGAGGTTAGGAAGTACGGGTTACAGGAATGTTTCAGTGACGTTACTATACCTTAAAATCATGGTGATGTATATAATGAGAAGTCTGAAAAGATTCGAGACTTGAGTTTGAAAGGTCATTGCGTTGAGATTACGTTACCCTTTGAAAGAGCTTTTCTATCTTGTAGAATAGTGTGTATATAGAAAGAAGAAAAAGCTTTGCTTTCTTGTAAGATAGTGTGGTATAGTTGGGGTTTCTTTGTTGTAGTTCATATTACTTTGCAAAGTAAAGAACTGTGTCATATTAATGGGTTTGTATATTCATTTCTTCAGGAAAGGAAATTTGTAAAATTGTATTTGGTTCATTCTCGTTATGAGATTCAATTCACTGCTGTTTTCTGACTTTGACATTGTCATCCCTTAAGGCTATGCAGAATTTGGTTTATCTGTGCTTTTCTGCATGATAACTTTTTCCCGTGAGTATATGAGAATAGTGATTACTTAAAGAAACCTGTAAAATATTGGTAATAGATTGCAATTACTTTCAAAATTTTTAAAAATTTTGTGTTTATTTTCCCTATTACATGTTTTCTTGATTTTCTACTCTTGAAATAATTGATTCTAACATTGTCTCGGGCAAGTCTTCTTCCATTCTTACCTGAACTTTATCAAGCTTGTAAGCAAGCTCGCTTGAAGAGAAGCTAATCCTCATCATAATCTATGTGCCTCACCTTATGAACAAAGGCCTCATGGTTACTCACCGGCTATAAAGACCACAAACACTTAAGTAACTTATTTTTTTATGGTCCAAGTGACATCAAGTTAGAT
This sequence comes from Ceratopteris richardii, assembly GCA_020310875.1. Classification (NCBI taxonomy): domain Eukaryota; kingdom Viridiplantae; phylum Streptophyta; class Polypodiopsida; order Polypodiales; family Pteridaceae; genus Ceratopteris; species Ceratopteris richardii. The sequence continues at coordinate 128,859,158 of CM035412.1, read as the reverse complement.
TCCC
>CM035412.1:128851654-128854154 GCA_020310875.1 Ceratopteris richardii | reverse complement strand
CTGGTTGTTTCTTCTCTCGCTGATCTTCTAGGTGCTTGTTTTGAGCATTCTCCAACCTCTTGCATCTTTGCTTTGCCTCTTGACTTCCATAGCTTGTAATCCTTCTCTTTCATCTTGGTCATCGTCTGTATCACTTCTTGGATCCTGGACCTGTGTATCATGCTTGCTTCCTAATTGATGAGAGTCAAAATCAAGATCATATGGTAGTGTTACCTTTTGTTTGCCTTCATTATACCAAGACCTGTGTTCTTCAAACACAACATCTCTACTTGTAGTGAATTGCTTGGTTGAAGGATTGAAGAACCTGTAACCCATCTGAGTTGAATCATATCCAATAAACACTGCCTTTGTTGTCCTTTCATCTAGCTTACCTCTTATTTGTGATGGAACATGAACATAAGCTAAACAACCAAAAACCTTGCAATGTCCAAGACTAGGTTTTCTTCCATGCCATGCTTCATAAGGAGTCATACCTTGAAGTGATTTGGATGGTAGTCTATTGACAAGGTACACAGCAGTTGAAATAGCTTCTGCCCATAGATAATGTGGCAACTTCTTCTCTTCAAGCATTGTTCGGGCTGATCCAACCAATGTCTTGTTTCTCCTCTCCGCAATTCCATTTAGTTGAGGAGAGTACCTAGTAGTCACTTCCCTTTTGATACCTTTGTCCTGTAAGAACTCATCAAACTCTTTGGAGAAGTATTCTCCCCCTCCATTAGATATGAGCTTCTTTAGTGATCTACCTGTATGACTCTCCACATGTGCAAGATACTTCTTGAAGCAATCAAACACTTCATTCTTACTCTTGATAAAGTATAGAACAGTCCATCTACTATGGTCGTCAATAAATGAGACATAATACCTTGATCCTGCCAATGAAGGTTCTTGACTTGGTCCCCATACATCTGTATGTACTAAGTCCAATAAGTTGTTGTGGATGTAGCCTTTGTGGTTGAATGGTTGTCTTTGTGCCTTCCCAATCTGACATGCATCACACCTGTTGATCATGTGTTGCTTGATATGTTCGGCAGTCCTAGAACACTTTGATCCTTGCATATATCCTTCAAGGTTCTTTCATTCACATGAGCAAGTCTCTTATGCCACACTTCAAGCTCACTTAGGGTTTGAGACCCAAAGTTGAATAGAGCTATGTTCCTGGTTTCTCCTACTTCAAAAGTAAAGAGCCTACCATGCTTTTGACCTCGGGCTATCTTCTTGAAGCCTTGACATGGATCTTCTACAAAAGCTCCATGTTGGGTGAACCTAACTTGCAAGCCTTTTTCAACTATTTGGCCTACACTTATTAGGTTTTTAGTGATAGTGGGTACATAGAGAACCTTACTTAGAATGTTTGTCCTACCATTGTAAGCTTTGACATTACCAATCTTCTCCACATTGTGCTTCGTTTCATCCCCTGTTTGCACTTCATGTCTATGCTTTGGACTTTCCAAATCAGATCGAAGAGAAATGTTGCCTACAATATGATTCGAACATCCTGAATCTATGTAGAACGAATGATCATCTTCTTTACCTTCTTTGTGGCTTAGATTCATAAGAAGCAATGAGTCTTCATGTGGTTGATCTTCAGAATAATTGTTGTAGTCCCTTCTATTATAGCCTCTATTGTTATTATTGAAGTTGTGTCCACCTCTGCCTCTATTGCTGCCATATCCACCTCTTCCACTTCCTTTCTGGGTCTTCCCATTGAACTAGCAATTCTGAGTGGTGTGGTTGGTCTTATCGCATATGGCACAAGGTTGAACATTCTGACCTTTGGCTTTGTCTTGCTTTTGTCCTTTCTTCTTCCCTTTCCACTTGCTCTTGCTTGCAAAGTTAGCTTGAGAAGTCTCTTCTTCATCTTCTTCCTTCTTCTTGCCTTTCTGCTTTTTATCCTTCTTATCTGTATATAGAGCACTAGTTGAATTACCATGATACGAGTTACTTTCCTTTATGCTATTGTTGGCTTCTTGATTGAAGAGTTGTCCAAGAAAGATGTTGAAGTCTGGAATCTGCACATCCATGATGAGATCATAAGCCGTCGTGAAGGATTGCCATTGCTTATCACTTCGAATGCCGTTGAGAATTTGCCTCATGATGACCTCTTCTTCAATCAGCTCTCCAATGGAGGCTAACTGATCCGCAACCTCTTTGACCTTGGTAACAAACTCTGTGATGGTTTGTTTAGGTTTCTTCTTCATTTGGTTGAACTCGTTCCAAAGATGATTCTTTCTTGCTTTGGTACTAGCAGAAAAGAAAGTCTCGAGGGGCATCCCAAGTCTCTTGAGATGTCTTGCATCCTCTAATATGTGGTAATAGAAAGTTAGAGATAGAGTTTAGTATGTACGACCTTGCTTGAGCATCCCTTGCACACCAAAGTGTGAGCTTACCTGTCTCCTCTTATGTAGGTCCTCCTTTGGATCTTGGAATAGGCATAACTTCATCACCTGCTACAATTCCATAAAGATTTCTACCTTGCAAATAGGCCTCCATTTTGATTTGC
>CM035412.1:128669154-128846654 GCA_020310875.1 Ceratopteris richardii | reverse complement strand
TACATATCACATCATATATGTCCATAATGGATAGTTGGAACTGTTGGATGAGATGGATGAATACCACAAGAAATGAGTTGGTACTGCCAAACCTTACTTAGTAGCTGCCCTATTTTACTTCAAAGTTGTGTTGTAGGCCCTATTAGCTTGCAAATGACAAATAAAGTACCTATGTACTTTGGAGATGATGCTTCAAACAATTCAATCAAAACAGATAACTTTGCATCTAGCTTGTGACCAAAAACTTGCTATTTTGGTCTTGAGACCTGCTTGATATTTTGCTCAGTGCTCACAGTACAGTAGCAATTATGAAAATCCCGTTAGGTTCAATCAAATTAACTTAGAGAGCTAATGATTCCAAGTGAAATCACTTAAAATGATAAACTACACACTGAGCAATCAATTTAGCAACTGAAGCCTTACCCCCGACTTTTTAGGAGCTACACAGAGAATGACCAGTGAGCACTTCGAGGCAGTTTTCTCCCAATCTGCTGAATCAAACTTCTTCAAATTTTTATAGCTTGTAGTAGACTTTGAGGTTGTTCCAACAAGCTATAGATCATGGAAATGATGGAGGGATCACAGAGATATGAGCATCACAAGTACAGTGTTCTGAGTAGACATGGTAGAGAGACGAACAAAGATGATCAATGACATAATGCATTATAGAACAATGTTGTACATGATCATTGGCATAGAAAATGATGCTCAATGATAGTGAGAAGAGTAGGCTATGGTGTACGCCACTCAACCTCTACAAATGAACAGAAAATGAGCTCCTAGAAGAGACATAAAGCTGCGAGAAGTTTGAATTTTGAAATTCAAATAGAGCTCCACCTAAAAGTGTTCCTCCAAATGAGGAGTGATGCCACCAAATGAAATTCGTAAATTTTGATTCTCCTAACTCCATGAAATGAGTGGACTTACAAGATTCTCTTCATGTAAAGCACTTTTACAATGGTTAATGATCATATTATTACATGCTAGTGTCCATATGCTCCATCAAATGGTTGCACATATCTTCTTCAATGTCTAGCCAAGTGTGAAGGCTTGGATTTGCACCAACAGATCCCCCTCAAGCCAAACATCTTGGCTTGGTCTTCTTCATCAATCCTCTTGAATGTCCTGCAATCCAATCGTAGCTTTGAACCTGCAAAGTTTAGTACCATCAAGTGCTTTGGTCAATAAATTTGCACATTGCATGTTTGTAGATACATATGCCAATTGAATCTCCTTGCTCAATAGCTTTTCCCTAACATAGTGATAGTGAACTTCTATATGCTTAGTTCTTGCATGCTAGATAGGATTCGCTGCAAGATGTAAAGAACTTGTGTAGTCACCAAAGATCATAGGTGAGTGAGTGTGAAGTCCCAAATCTGAATATAGCAATCTAATCCATATGGCTTCTTGTGGAGCAATGGCTAATCCCCTATATTCAGCCTCTGTTGAAGATAAAGCAACAATAGGTTGCTTCTTGGAAGACCATGAAATGGGCTCATCACTTGCAAAAGAAAGATAACTAGAAGTACTCCTCCTGTCATCCTTACAACCTGCCCAATATGCATCTGAGTATAACTTGATTTCTAAATCTGATGTGTATGGAAAGTATAAACTTTGATTTTGAGTACCCTTGAGGTACTTCAAAATCCTTTTGGCAACTTCTAAGTGAGGTGCTCTAGGTTTGTGCATGAATCTTAAGACACTTAATCCCATAAGCAATATTTTTTCTTGTCAATGTTGCATAGTTTAGGCTTCCTATTATGCTTTGATATCTTGCAATGTCTTCAAGCAAATCACCTTCATGAGCAATCAATTTATGATTTACCTCCATAGGAGTGCTAGCTACCTTTGCATTCTCCAAGTGGAACTTCTTCAACATGTCTTGCATATACTTTCTTTGAGTAATGTAAATTCAAGAATTTGTGTAGACCAATTCAAGTCCAAGAAAATACTTCAGAAACCCTAAGTCACTAATTTTGAACTCCTGCATCATTAGGTTCTTGATTTTTTTTTATGCCATTGGCATCATTACCTGTAAGTATGATATCATCAACATACACACATAGGTATATCACCTCTAAATTACTTCTCTTGACAAACAGAGATGTATATGCTTTGCTCATCATGAATCCTTGATCTTAAAGATAGCTAGTTAACCTATGGTTCCATGCCCTAGGTGCCTGCTTCAAACCGTAAAGAACTTTGTTCAGTTTTCACACATAATTTACCTTGCTTGGGTCTTCATAGCCAAGAGGTTAAGCCATGTAAACCTCCTCTGAAATCCAGCCATTGAGAAAAGCATTTTTTACATCCAGTTGATACATATTCCAATTCCTTGATGCAGCCACACTTACCAATACTCTGATGGTTGGCATTTTGGCCATAGATGAGAAAGTCCAAAACCTTTAGCCACAAGTCTAGCTTTATACGTGTTTATGGATTCATATGAGTTTCTCTTGATTTTGTAAATCCATCTAGAACCAATTACCTTCATTGATGCGTTCTTGGATACTAGCTCCCAAGTATCATTCTCTTGGAGTGCTTCTATTTCTTTATCCATAGCTTCCTTCCATTCTGCCTTGGTCTTTGCCTCTTCATATGAAGTAGGTTCTTCAAATGATAAATCCTTAGCAAGATAAATGGAGTTCTTAGTAACTAAAGAAGTGTCATACCCATATCTGATTGGTTTCTTGCTTTCCCTTTGTGATCTCCTTAGAGCTTGGTTGGATGATTCAGGTAAGTCTTCCAACCTCTTCGTCTTGGCCTTGCCCTTTGATTTCCATGCCTTGAATTCTTCTAGATTGATGATGTCCTCATCATCTGATTTGATGTCTTCAATTTGGCTTGGCTCCTCCTTGGTGAGACTTGGAAACTCCTCTTCCAAGTCATATGGCAACTTGACCTTCCTGCATTCACTTTCAAACCAAAAATCATTCTCGTCAAACACATCTCTACTGACCATAAATTCTTTATTGGATGGATTATAAAATTTGTATCCTTTCTGATTTAAATCATACCCTATGAAGATGCACTTCTTTGCCTTAGGGTCTAGCTTACCTCTGATCTGAGATGAGATATGCACATACACAATAGATCCAAAGATTCAACAATGATCAAGTGATGGCCTTCTACCATGCCATGCTTCTTATGGGGTCATCCCATCAAGTGATTTGGATGGCGACGTGTTAATAAGATAAGTGGCAGTAGAAACACTCTTTGCCCACAAATAATTAGGTAACCTTGCTATCCCATTTTGCTCAGGGGTATACCTTGTAGTAATCTCCCTTTTGATACCTTTGTCTTGCAAGAATGCATCCAATTCATATGAGAAGTACTCACCTCCTCCATCTGACCTTTAAACTTCATCTTTGTTCTTCATAAAATACAAGATAGTCCACCTACTGAAATCATCAATGAAAGATACATAGTACCTTGAGCCTGAAATTGAAGGGTCCTTGCTTGGTCCCCACACATCTTTGTGGACAAGTTCCAAGCAATCCTCATGCATGTAGCCTTTCCTTGAGAAGGGCAACCTGTGTGACTTACCAAACTGACATGCACCACATTTATAGATCATGTGTTGCTTGGATACATTAGGTATCCCAAGCACACATTGATCTCTACATATTTGCTTCTTGGTACAATTAGCAAGCCTAAGTGCTTGGATAATATTCATGACTACACATTATTTCATTACCTCACACATACGAACACTTGCTTGTCAAATTGGTTGTATTTACCTTGGATAAATGTAAAAGCCAAGAGAATAAGGATTCTTGTGAAGTTAGAGAGCTAAAACCATGACTCATGTGGTAGGAAGAATCAATTTAAATCATCCCTAAAGTGTAGGATCACTTTTAGATGAGGGTAAGTTCAAATTCAAACTCAAACTTGGAGTATAAATAGACATGCTTTTAGTCATGGGCTATGTGACCCATTCTGAGAGATATTGAGCTACAATAGTGAGCGTACATTGATCTCACCTCATGTATGAGTAGTCCACTAAGACTTCCATTGTATCATATGTTCATTAGCATATACATTTTGATACATTTCTTTAAATACATCTCTGTCTACTATTCTCTGTTGCATCTTCATCATTACATTGATATTGTGGAATCGATTTCTCTGTGTGTACTCACCTTTTTTCTATAGTTTAACTTGGCTTAGTTAGATTGACGTTTCTACTACTTGCATATCAATTTTCATCAAGTTTGGTTTGGAGGATCTTGCGGTATGAAGCATAGAATGTGACTATGTTTGCACACCTTCTAGATCCTGAAAAGTCCGGATGACCCCCCTTGACTTGTTAGATTCATTTCTCAGTGTATGGTATAGCTAAATTGATGAAATAACTTGTTTTAGTTATCTACACACTTTGATTATATGTGTGCAAAGTCTCTCTAGTCAATTCATACCAGGTTGTGAGATCTGAGCAAAAGGCTGAGCACTTCTATTTCCAAAATAGAAGGTTCTTCACATTTCTAGTATATGCAAGTTATTTATCTTGATGCAAACCTTTGGGAATGTTTCTCCAAAGGACTTAGGTGTTCCAAATGCATTATTGTCAAGCTAAAGGATTATATTAAACATCCTTGGAGTTATCTTGGCAGGTGTAGAGCAAGATTTGTGCAGCACTAGCTCATCTCTAGAACCTTCCTATCCATCTCCTTACAATGGTATCAGAGCAACAACAAAATAACATGGGATATGGATTTCCTTCATCCATAGAAAAATTGGATGGAGGTAACTACTCAGCTTGGTCACTTTGAATGGAAGCTTACCTTCAAGGGAGAAACCTAAATGGTTACATATATGGAGATGAGATGATGCCAATCCTCAGAAGCAAAGAACAACCAACTCAAGAAGAACAAGAGAGGTTAACCACATGGTGTTGAAAGGATGCTCTAGCAAGGTCATATATTCTTAACTCAATCTTTGATTTTTTACTTCCACACTTCAGGGGTTGCAAGACTTCATAAGAGACTTGGAATGCTCTTGAAGAATTCCTCTCGTCAAGTACCAAGGCAAGAAAGAATCAACTATGGATGGAAATCACCACACTCAAGAAGATGCCCAAACAAAGTGTAGCTAATTTTATCACCAAAATGTAGGATATATCAGATCAACTTAGAGAGATCATTGATGAAGATTAGATAGTAAGGCAAGTGATAAATGGAATAAAGGCAGATGACAAATGGGAAACTTTCACCACAACCATGGACCTCTACATGGACATGAAAGTTCTTGATTTCAATACCCTCATGGGACAATTGTTCACACATGGGCAAAGCTTATGAAGAATGAAGAAAAGTCAAAATATAATCAATCCTTTGCTCTCTATAGAGATAAGAATAGGAGTAAAGATAGCAAAGGGAAAGGTAAAAAATTTGATGATGAGGGAAGCACCTCTCAATCAAACTTTGCAAGTAGAGGTAGAGGGTCAAGAGGATGAGGCAAAGGAGGAAGACAAGGTAGGGGGAGAACTCAAAGCTCCTCTCCATGTGCCATATGTGGCTTAATTAATCACAATACTAAGAATTGTTTCAAGAATCCTAGAAACCAAAGAGGACGAGGTTACAATAGAGGAGGCAATGGAAGCTCAAGTGGTAGATTCAACAACAACAATGGCTATAACAACAACTCATACAACAACAATAATTATAAAGGAGGATATAGATGAAGGAGAGATTACAATAGCTATGAAGATGATCAAACCCAAGAGGATTCATTACGTTTGATGAACATGACCATCAAGCAAGGTAAAGCAGATGAACATGTATTCTATATAGACTTAGGTTCCTCAAATCATGTAGCAGGGAATGTAGCTCTACTCTCAAACTTGGAGGATCCAAGGAATAGACATGAAATTCAAACAAGAGATGACACAAGGCATCCAGTGGAGAAGATAGGCAATGTGAAGACTTCAGATGGTAATATGAACCTATTGAGCAAGGTATTGTATGTGCCAATTATCACCAAAAATCTCATAAGTGTAAGTCAGATTATTGAAAAAGGATTGTAGGTCAGATTCACAAAGAAGGGAGCATTTTTTGAGGATCCACATCACATATTCAAGAGAATAGCAAGAGGAGAAAGTTGGTAGTCAAACATTGCATTGTTCAATTATGGTAGTCAAACTTTATCAAAGTTAGAAATTTGGCAGAAGAGGCTAGCTCATATAGGTGAAAGGGCTCTGAAGAAAATCAATAGGGATTAGAGTGTGCTTGGTCTACCAAACATATCCAAACAAAACATGGTATAAAAATATAAATGTCAAACTCTTTTCTGATACAGATTGGGCACGTTCTAAAGATGATAGAAGAAGCACCTCAGGTTATCTTACTTTTACAGGTACTAAATTGATCTCATGGTCTTCCAAGAAGCAAACAACAATTGCTCTTTCATCAACAGAAACCGAATACAGAGGACTTACAAATGCTACATAAGAACCTATGTGGATTAAGACCCTATATTCGGATTTAGGATTGAATACTTGTACTCCACATATATTTGGGGAAGAAATTAGTTCACTACATCTTGTTGCTAATCCAATCTATCATGCCAAAACTAAACATATAGAAGTTCTCTATCATTATGTCAGGGAAAAAATCACGAGTAAGGAGATACAACTCTCATATGTATCCACAGAACAACAATGTGCAGATATGATGACCAAAGCATTGGATGGAAGCAAATTGAATAGGTTCAAGTCAATGATTGGATTATAAGAGATCGTGAAGGAGTGAAGACTCAAACATCTTAGGCTTGAGGGGGAGCTATTGGTACAATTAACAAGCCTAAGTGCTTGGCTAACTATTCAAGACTACACATTATTTCATTACCTCACATGTATGAACACTTGCTTGCCAAATTGCTTGTATTTACCTTGGATAAATGTAAAAGCCAAGAGAGTAAGGATCTCATGAAATTCGAGAGCTAAACCCATGACTTATGTGGTAAAGGAATCAATTCAAATCATCCCTAAAGTGTAGGATCACTTTTAGGTGAGGGAAAATTCAAATTCAAACCCAAACTTGGAGTATAAATAAACGTGCTTTTAGCTGTGAGCTATGTGAGCCATTTTGAGAGACACTGAGCTACATTAATGAGCATACATTGAGCTCACCTCATGTATGAGTAGTCCACTCCACTTATTTTGTATCACAGGTTCATTAGCATATATGTTTTGATACATTTCTTCAAGTACATCTCTATCTATTGTTCTCCATTGCATCTTCATCATTACAATGTTTTTATGGAGTCGATTTCTCTGTGTGTACTCACTCATTTGCTAAAATTTAGCTTGGATTAGTTAGATTGAAGTGTCTACTACTTGATATAAATTTTTATCAAGTTTGATTTAGAGGATCTTGAGATATAAAGCATAGAAGGTGCGCAAAATAAAGAATTAATGAACTCCATTCTATTGAATCAGCCATTGGAAAGCAATGTTGACACAAGCATACAAGAGTTACATGCCAAGTTGTCAGTATTGGAAGAATAACTTAACCGAGAGAAGAGAAAACAAATAGAGATAGAGACCACATTTAAAGCAGAAGCCAAATCATGGGAGCTCAAATGGAATGAAGCAGTACACAAGTACATGGAGCAATGCAACAAAGATGAGGATCAGATAAAAACTATCTGTGAAGCAAAGGCAAGAGTGGAAGAGGATCTCAAGGTTAGTAAACAGGAACATGAAGCGAAGGATAAAGTCATAGTAGAGCTCAGGGCCCAAATAGACAAGACCAAGAACTTGGGGACACCAGTAGTGCAACCATCCACGATGGCTACTGACGAGACTGTGGTACGCCTCTTTCTCCCCCAATTGTTCATTCATCAATAATAGAATCGGTACTCGTGTCTCGACTTATCAAAAATGAAGTAGTAAAAGTCATGAAGGAGGCTCAAATCAAGAGTAAAGATCTAGAAGCCATATTAAAACCCTTCAACCTCCCGATAGAATCATGAAAGAACAAACCCAGAGATACATCAAGAAGACTACGTGAAAGGATCCACACTAGCAGCTAAATTTTAAAGCAAATACTTTCCAGTACACTCAACAACAGTTTGAAGCTACAGACCCTATCTGGTGGAGAAAGTTTTTTGAGAGAAATCCAACATTGCGGGTGCACTCGCAGGAGGCACCATATTTATTACAAGTTAGTCCAGCATTTTTTCTTGTGCCACATCGATGCTACTGGCCAGAATTTTGGGAATTACAAACTCAAGGTAAGCTACATAAGAAATGGCTCAATTTTCCATTACTCTCGAGCCCGTCGCACAATTATTTGCCTACAGAAGAGTACATGATCAAGTCAATCAAATTTTGGTTATCTCGATATGCAAAAGTTCTTGATCTCACCATCAAGTTAACTAACAAAATACTCAGCATGATTATAACTGTACTCAGAGTATTCAAGCATGCAGAGTATACATTTTTTAACTTTATTGGCATCAATCAAGGCACAAACATTTTGGTATTTGATCTTTCTATCAAGCCAAGTAGACTAACCATTATGGCCTGTTACTTGCAAATAATGTTTTTTGCCTAGTACATACATGAAAACTTTTGAAGAAGCCTTCTTCATGGTTTTTTTTTAGATCGATTCATAAATCTTCTTGAAGACGTCCGCGAGTCTAAATGCAAGATTAGTCGGTTATGAACTAAGCTTTTTTGTTGATCATCGACAACCACCACACGATGGTGTCAAGTCCGAACAATGGAAGCAACTCATGATACGTGAAGCCAATCTGCTAAAAGAAACAGAGCAAAAGTTATATAAGATGTACTCGTGTCGAAATCCAAAGCCTGTCGGGGATGATAGAGTTCAAGAGGGGGGACATGTGGCAGTAGAGACATGAGAATCCAACAAAAGAAGAAGAAGAAGACAAAAATCAAGACGAAAGATTGTGTAATAAGAAGTATCACCCTTTGCCCAAAGCACCGTAGGGGCATGCATCAGGCTACAACACCAAAGGATCAAGTCCCAAAGAGTGGAAACAAAGAATTACAACTAGGACCTTTCAGGGGGATGTTGCACACAGCTTCCTCATCCACTAGGTACGTGTAGTGGAAAGAAATCAATAGGTTAAAGAAAAGCACCAAGTCCCAAGTAATGGTCAGTCCCTTAAAGAAGTAATACATTGCATCTTAACCTTTGAGGCCTCCACTAGATGCGCAGGGTGAAAAGAAATCAACAAGACTCGAGAAAATGCATCAGGTCCCAAAGGATGTAACAAAAGATTAAAGAACAGGACCTTTAGAACGCAATGCCTGCCTAAAAGGGATGCAAGGATGACCAAGTGATACATGCGGTAGAAAGAAGTCAACAGGCTCAAGGTATATAACCTGGTCAGATGAATGAGAACAAAGCAATATCCAAAGACCAAAAGCTAGAAACATGAGATGTTGAGAAGCGGAAATGAGTGACTAAGAATATCACATTCTTAGCCGCGGAATTCTTGCATGGTAGCCGGAATCAACACTACAACCGAAGACAAGAAGCAAAGCCTGTCAACGGGCGACAGAGACAAAGAGAGGGACAATGTTGTGGAGGCAAAAGAGGCATAAAAGAGGAGCCCCAAAATTTTCAAAATTATGGGCACAATTTTTCTTCTTCCAATGCTTATGGAGACCTCATAAAGCCATGTAAATGCACTAGAGGAGTCCTCTAGATGCATAAATCCCAAGCATTATATCATAATCCTTATAAATGGTAGGAAATTAGGGTTTCTATAATGAAGCGTCAGTCTCTTGTGTGAAAGGACAATTTTTAGGGCACATGTATATAACTCATTTGATGACACTTCGTAAAGACTTTTTGCCATTGTGAGTAAGAGACCTTTGAATTTCAAATTTGCTTCTTCTCCCTCTTGCATCTCCTTGCTTGTGAGCTTGCATGTGTGTTTGTAGCTTGGAATGAGTGCATGGAAGTGTTGTCTATCCAATTCGTTGCTTTTCAGAAGTGTGTAATGTGTGTGTGAGGTGTGAGGTGTGAGGAGGTGTGTGGTGAAACTAGGTGAGTCATGTAGCTCTATTTTCGCCCATACCTTGAAGTAGATTTGTCAAAATCGGTACTCATCATCGAATGCGGCTCGTCATGATCTTCGAAATGAACCCGCTATTGACCTTATTCCGAATCTAGAGCTGAAAGAAAAGTCTTTTTTTGTGCTTACTATTGTTTCATGTATTGCAACACCATTCCCAACTCTGACAATGATGAATGTGCATGATAACACTCATTTTCATTCCATAAAAGTTATTCCACTTCATTGACCATTGTGTAAATGCATGTCTTCATACACTCAATTAGGTTCAAGATACTTCTCGGATTGATAGTTTAAATGTGTGATCCCCACTATATGCACTTGTTAGTGATAGAGGAATAGTGTCTTTTGTCACAAGTCCCTAAGTTCATGCTTAGGTACACAGTGTACTCAATGCCTTTCCACCCTCCTTATTGAACCGGTGAAGTACTTTGGATATGTACTCACTTTGAGACAAGTATATGCATCTTTTACTCCTATCACGAGTAATGGGCATGCCAAGAATATGTTTAGCATCCCCAAATCCTTCATATCAAATGTTTGACTCAACTTCTTTTTGAGAATTTACAAATCATAAGAGGACTTCCCATCAATCAACATATCATCAACATAAAGTATCCAGCATATCAAGCTACCATCTGAGCATCTCTTTCTGTAGAGACAATGATCCTCATTGATTCGAGAATAGCCTTAAGACTTCATAAAAGAATCAAAATTTTGGTACCATTGTCTAGGGGACTATTTAAGTCCATACAAGCTCTTCTTAAGCTTACAAACTACACTTTCCTTGCCAGGAACTACATAACCCTCTGGTTGTTCCATATAGATCTCATCTTGTAAGATCTCCATGCAAGAAAGCAGTTTTCACATCCATTTGGACTAGCTCTAAGTCCTCCATTGCAACGAATCCAAGCAACATGTGCAGGGTATTCATCTTGACCACTAGAGAGAAAATTTCCTCGAAATCAACATCAGGTTGTTGCTTAAAGCCCGTTGCAATGAGTCGTGCTTTATACTTTGGAGAAGCACTATCTGATGTGAATTTCAACTTAAATACTCATTTACATGGTAAAGCTTTCTTACCCTTTGGCAAAGGTACTAAATCCCAAGTACCATTCTTGTGAATAGAATGCAACTCCATCTTCATGGCACTCTCCCACTTGACATGATCCTCTGTCCGCATAGCCTCTTTGTAGCAAGAAGGCTCACCGGCATCTGTTAGCATAACAAAATCTAAACCTAGAACATATCTATCAGGTGGATGTGAGACACGTGCAAAACGTCTCAATGGTTTCTGAACAAGAACATGTGCAGATTGAACTGAATGGGCATTCTCTTGAACATCGCTATGTGCAGCATTTTTATGCATGCTAACTAGAGGACTAATATCCTCAATCACCACTCTTCTCACTTCAACCTCCTTAATGGGATGTTTATGCATCTTAGACTCATTGAAAATGACATCACTACTTTTGATCACTAACTATGTTTCAAGATCCCATAAGCAATATCTAAATTTTCCTTCTCGACCATATCCAAGAAAAATGCATTTCTTTGATTTATGGTCCAAATTTTGTCTAATTCTTGGGTATATGAACATATGCTTCACACCCAAAAACTCGAAGATGATCATAATATGGTTGCTTCCCTGTCCACAACTCTTGTGCCACTTTTAGACCTTTGGCAGTACTAGGTTAAAGGTTAATCACATGAACTACAGTCAATATTGCTTCTGCCCAAAATCCTTGTGAGAGGTTTGCATGATGCAACATAGAGACTACTCTATATTGAATAGTTCTATTCATCCTCTTCAGCTACACCATTCTGTACTGGGGTATAAGGAGCTGTAAACTTTGTATGAATCCCTCTAGACTGACAAAAAAGGCTGAATTCATGTGAGGTATACTCACCCGCATTATCTGAATGTAAAACCTTAAGCTTAGTTCCTTTTTCAGTCTCAATTGAAGCAAGCCATTTTCTAAAAGTAGGGAATACCTCATCCTTCGATTTGATAGGATATACCCAAACTTCTCTAGTAGCATCATCTATGAAAGTGACAAAGTAAAGAGAACCACCTAAGGACCTAGTGGGCATAGGACCACACACATCTGTATGAACAAGATCTAAAGGCTGAATTGAAAAGTCAATGTGCATTCTATGCACATTTATGGTTTGCTTTCCATATTGACAATGCTCATAAAATGAAAAATTGGAGAAAGATAACACATGTAAGTAGCCAGAATGAGAAAGATTTTCCATTCCACTATGAGATATATGGCCCAAAAAACGACCATGCCAAATACAATCCATAGGTTGTTTAGTAACAACTAACAAGTGTTCTTTCTGTGATACAAATAAAGGATAAAGTGAGCCAAATTTGGTTCCTTTTGCAATAACCATATTGCCCTTTGATATACAAAAGGACTGAGCATAGAAGACCACCTTGTAACCAAGGTCATTAAGTTGACCAATTGACATCAAACTACATGATAACTAAGGTACATGGCATACATTATGCATAGTAAATTTTGAACCATCAATGAACTGCACAATTACATCTCCAATCCCCACAAGCTCACAGTGGTAAGAGTCACCACGTCTCACGGTACAAAGAGACTTTGCTGCATAATTAGAGAACCAATCTTTGTATGGTGTCACATGGAAAGAAGCCCCAAAATCTAGCAACCACATGTGGGAAAGAGAATCAGCCATAAGAGCCTCAGTTGGCACAGTACTACCAAGTGTCAACACATCAGCATCATCAAAAATAACATTAATTTCTTCAATCTTCATAGTCAAAGTAGATGGTGAAAGTAACTGTTTAACATGCCCGTCAACATTCTGTCTTTTACCTTTAGCATTCTTTAATGCATAATAGTCTTTCTTCATGTGTCCTTTCTTATGAAAATAATGGCACTCGATATCCCTCTTCCTTGATTTACTTCTACTCTTATTCCATTGACCATTCTTTTCCTTGTTCTTGCTCCTACCACGATGCTGATTCTTTCCTTGGTAAGAATCACAAACATTATATGCATCTCCACTCTGAGTGCCAACCATAGATTTTCTATGAATCTCCTCACTCAAGAGTGCTCCACATATGTCATCATAGACGAGTTTACCACTAGGTGCACTATTGCTAATAGATGTGCAAAAACGTATCCCATGATGATGGCAAGGTGCAGAATAGCAATACAGCTTTCATTTCATTATCCATATCCATTTTCTGAGCCTGTAACTGAGAGAAAATAGCATCAAACTCATTTAGATGAGCAACAACACTATCTGTGTCCTTCATACGAAGGTCATAAAATTTTCTCATCAGATACACTTTATTTGATGCCATATCTTTTTCGTATGTATTGCATGACTTCTTCCAAAGCTCCTCTGCACTTTCATGGTCTAATATTGTAAAGTAAACATTATCTGCCAGGTGAATGGTAGACCTAGCCATTTCATCTAGCTCATCCCAATCATCTTCATCCATGTTGGTAGGGTTCTTTGAGATTCCATTTACTGGCTTCCATTGCCTCCTTTGAATCAGCACATCTTTAGTCTGATTCTTCCATAGAGCAAAGTTGCGGCATCAAATTTTTGGATCTCAAAATGGTTTTTCCATATAAGTTATAGCTCCTCCTCGGAACACTGGCACTAGACCTTGATCCACTAGAAGTGCCTGAGACCTCTGATGCCATGATGGTGGAGAACTAAATGGAATGATAATGGAGCTAGAAGAGTCCAAAAACCAACGAATAAGTGTGTCAAGGAGTAAATTGACCACTATATAGTTGACTAGACGAGAAATGTGGAAAATTTTTGCTAGAGTATCCTCTGCAAAATGAGCGTATGACTAGTGTCAAAATATCATAAAATTGCAAGTATTGACATGTTTACCTACATAGTGAATCACTGACTCCACTGCATATAATTAGTTACCCAATAGAATCCAACTAGGCTTATTGAGCACCTATGAACACCTGAGTGGTCCTAAGTATGTTCACACTTATCGCTATCGAAGTATATAAATACTTTATTTTCTCGCATGTTTCTCATTTTTCATGTTTAACACATGACACTTCAAATTTTCTTGCAATTTTTTCCTATCATTACTCCCCATCCTATCCCCAACCCCTTCCTTTTTAGGAAAATCCAACCCTAACCCTCTCTAACCCTCACCCCTCTATGCCTCTTATTCATTAACCCATCAATCGTACCTACCATTTCCTTCTTACCCCTCCACCAATCTTGCTTCTTTCTCCATTTTCACTTATCTAGTGTCCAATTTTCTTATTCTCTTGTGACAATTTCTTTCCTTCTCCTGATGGACTGCTCATATGTTACTTTGGAGGTTTTAAACACTATGATGTTGAGGTGGCACATCTTTGCTCATAGTTTGGCTATTAGCTCTTTGGGATGAAGATCCCATTATGTGGTGGGCCACTATTGAGCGAGCCAAAGTAGTGACTTTGCAAGTGATGCACAAGTGGCCAAGAACATGGGTGCATAAGTGGTGCACAAACAGTTTGTTCACAATAATTTTGCAAGAAAAGTTAAATGCACATTGCAAAAACATCATTTTGAAGGTTTTTTAAGGCTTTTAAAGTGAAACCTCCCTTATGTGCACATTTTATAGAAATTAAGGATAGAAGTGGAAAAGATAAGAAGTGGAGGTAGTTGCAAGAGTTTATATCTGCCACCCTATTTGAATTTTTGTTTTGCATAAAGTCACTACAGGACAAAATAGAGAGTCATTGGCCTTTACATGAAGAGGTTCTTGGGACATTTAAACAAGTACCAAGATAGACAAGTAGTTGAAGCAACATACATAGGAGGAATCGACACACAACCAAGGGGATGTTTTATCTGGGTGATAGACTAAGGAGCAAGTGTGTACTCGACTAAGAGAGAAAGATAGCGCAAGACACACATTGGAACAATCTGTGTGTAGATAAAAAAAGTGTGTAAAGAGAGAGAAAAAGGTGCAAAGAAGGCAACAAAGTATACAAAGAGAGTGTTTAAAGAGCAACATAAGGTGTGAAAAAGTATCACCAAGGAGGTGTTGCACATCGATAGAGACGTGACCCATCCTTTAGCCTTATGGGAAGCTTGAGTGCAAGGAGTGCACAAGGGCAAGCTATTGGACAAGGTGGGGGACCGGCATAAAGGAGGTTGATTGAACAAGTAATTATGATATTTTGTATACTTGTGTGAGCTTATTTATCTTAATTTGTATGCAGAGAGAACACTTTTGTCTCATTCTAGATGAAACTATTGTATTCTTTATTGTTAATCAAGACACAGGATTCTAGTGCAATTGTCTTTCTTCTTCTTCTCCATTCTTCTCCTACAAACACTCAAACACCTTTCAACTAAAGAACCCCCTGACAATCATCTACCTATTCTTCTCGTTGTACTTGTTTAAGATTGGCCATGTGATCATATGGATCTTTTAACCTTTCATAATGGTTTTTGAGGCACTTATCCGCCTAGTAAAGTCTCAATCTTCTTCCCACCTTAAGAGTTCAAGGATGGCCATATGATGCACACCTAGGGCTCTTCCTTGTGGGGGTCTTAAAGGAAAGGGTGGCCGGTTTGTAATCTTGCTTCCCAAGTGAGTATTGGGTATAGTACTGGTTTGGCATAGGAAAGTGAACATGTGGTATGAGTGCAAGAATTTGCTGATTATTTGCCCTATGAAAGAGTTTTCTTGGATTTGTTGCTACCCATGAGGATTTTGGGAGGTGGTTGCTTGATCCCTTGTGGGGAATACTAGAAAACCCAAATATTGTAGCCTAGATCTTTGTAGATCAATAAGTAGCCGATATCTTCTCTTGTTTTGATCCAAATAGTGACTTTTAAAGAGTCCTTAGGATAATGTAATTCATATATGGTAGTCGGCTTAAGGCTATTTCCCATTATGGCTGAAGTGGCTTGCAGCAATTTGTGAGTTCCTATTATTAGATAAAATCCATTAGGTCATCATCTTGAGGGATCCTATCTCCTCTCCAAATGTTCACTACTACTCATCTTACTTTTGGGCTAGTCACAAATTCTCTACTATCAGACACAATTGGATTATTTGGTTCCTCACTTTTTCTTCTTTCATTGATTCAATCAAGATGTTCCATTACTACGTATAATTGCCCTCATTTATCCATGTAAAGTTCTCCTTCAAATTTCACAATTGGTCTTTGCAAAACTCCAAGTCAATTGAATTCCTAAGTCTTGCCACCAATCTATTGAGACCATCTAAGTAAATAGGAACTCCATGCAAGTTTGTAGAGACATACTGCAATGAAGTCTTATACTCTCCATCTATGAAAGAAATGAAGTCCTATACTCTCCATCTATCAAAAAAATAAGCTATATTGAATGGATAGAGCTATGCATGTCTTCAAAAGCCATGATTAATTCTCCTTCTGAGTTACTTGAAGTGTCAGATAAGTAGAGTGGATGCTGCTTTGGGTTACACTCCCTATTGAGATATCATGCTTTTTTTTACTCCCTAGGAAATGTCCATATCGTAGGTTCATTCATTGTCTATAGAGCTTATCCAATTTTTGTAACCCTAAACTCTCTATTGTTTTTTCTTTTTTGGGTATTCTATCAACTCTTGGAAATAGTTTTGATTGAAGTTTGAGTAATGAAATTACTTAGCCATTTTGGGTTTTTTCATTCATTTCCCCCATACATGATACTTGAGGTCTCCACAATTCATGATACTAATCCTTGAAGATATGATATTGGGACAATGAGGGGATCTCATGATACACAATACTTGGAGTTTGCATGATAAATGATAGTAGACCCTCCACAATACAATACCTTAGGCTAGGGGATGATACAAGGCACCTTACAATACATGATACACGATACTAGGGGTACAGGATACACGATACCTCACATCAAATGATACATGATACATGTCCCAAATTGACAGCATATGACACTCAAAGTATCGGTGATACACGATACTTTGGGATGATGATACTCGACTAGGCAACACACGATACCACAACATCGTGATACATGCTAGGAGTAATGTATAAGCAATACAGGATACCTACCAAGTATCGGTGAGACAAAAGAATTTGATATTGTGATACCAAACCAAACACCTCGTGATACTTGAAATTTTCTAAATCGAAATTAAAAATTATTTTATGTTTAGGAGTTCCTTGTGGTCTCCTTGTCACGCCTATGTGTGTCTAGCTAGAAAGTTCCTCAAAATTCACCCAAAATGTATCTCACAATGCTTGGTGTGTGTCGTTTCACCTCATGTGAGTGATCAAGCAAGAAAATGACATGTCCATAGTGAACTACTTTCCTCCAAGAGTATCTTCCTAAGATTTTAGCACTAGAATCCAACTATGCTTTAAGTTCTAAGCAATACAAGTTCTGTGATATTGATCCTTCTAATGCTCTCCACGATACTTGCACTCAAGTGAATTGGAATGTGGTGATTTTTTGGTTTTTATTGCTGACCAAGCCTAGTGACGCAAGAAAAAAGTAAAATTGTTTTGGTTTTTTGATGTGTTGGTTGACCTATCCTACTTCCAAACTCCTTTAATTACCTCTTAACCCTAACTTCTCCACTCCTAACCTACCCCTAAAAACTTTTCACACACACACACACAAGGTGTATGAAGTAACAAGTGCCAATGAATTGTGACTTTCGAAGCTACTAAATTTTACTTCCACACAATCGCTACCTTCACAACAACACTTTAACCATTAGGTAGGCACCTTGACTTAGGACCCCATCCCGACAAAAACACCAAAAACATGTGTACTTAGACTCGCAAGATCTAAGGGATTTGCGATGAAAGAGACTATACCTCAATCATCAAGCAAATACATATAGTGGTGGTTTGATACACACATTAAATTACTAAAGAAAGTGTGTGACGTGGTCAAGTGCATGGAAAAATGTGCTTAAATGATGGTCAAGGTGGGAAAGGGACAAGTAATGTATGAAAATAGCAAACATCCACCTCACATGACACCTCTTACAACAAAGTCTATATCAGGACACTTGGCATGACAATAGCCATAGATCAAGCAATATGTCCTAGTTCCCATACCCAAATATGGTAAGTAGTAGATCATTTTGAGGCTCTCAATGAGACACATACAATGATTGTATTTTGAGCCTAATCTGACCTCTATGCTTTATCTTATGGCTAAAAAAGAGAGTGGCAAGAAACACCTACTCTCAATTCAAGCTACTCTTCACACACACATACATTAACAACAAAAAGAGATGGGGAAGGGTAGACAACACCTTTCGACTCACATTTCATGCCTCAAGCACACACCAAAGTTCATGAAGAAGAAGGTGCATAGGCGAAGAAGAAGAAAATTTGAAATTTCAAAGTTAGCTCTTGATTATGGCAAAAAGTCTTTACAAAAGAGTCAAAAGTGACTTGTTTACATGTGCCCTACTTTTGGTCCTTTCACATAAGAGACTAACACTTTCTCTAAAAATCACTAAATTCCTACTATTGTACAAGGGTAGCATTGCAATCTTTAGGACCCATGCATATAGAGGAATCATCTAGAGCATCTACAAAGCTTTTCAATGTTTTACAATGGGTTTTAGGAAAAGAAGTGAGCCAATTCTTGAAAATTTTGGGGGCTTGCTTTTCCTCTCTTCTTTCTTCAGGTGCCCACATTGATCAAATACATTTTCTAAGAGATTGGCATGTCATAATGTTTTTACTCTTCCAACATTTTTAAAAAAATATATCAAGCCTAAACTCAAAAACCTGAAGTTCAACATCTTACACAAATTTTTTTACTATATGCTATGTTGCTCAATAGGTGTTGACAATAGTAAAGTTTTAATTTTTCTACACAATATTAGTTTCAACCATGTATTCATGATGAGGAGTCATGATGACGTAACTTTTGTATTCATGAAGAATTCTTCATCTTTTTGTGGGTGGGATCCTAAGGATGTCTAAACTGTTTTATTGCATATACCTAATTTGATAATTTATAGTGCAAAACAATCTACATATCCAGGTAAAAGCAATATAGAAAAATTTAGAAACATGGTTGAGCAAAGTAAAAAGTGGATGTAGGAACTTCTAGAAAAAAGGAGATGGATTGGGCATGGAAAACAATATAGAATGAAACAAGAAGTATTTTTGTGGGATGATTTCTTTATCCATCAAGAAGAGCTTATAAGAAATTACACTGTAGGATATTGGCATTTTGACATTCCATTTACATGGGATACTACCACACAAAGGTTGAATGTGGACCAAAATATAATGCACATACACTTCAAGCTTAATACATCCACTAGAAAGGAATACTTATGTAGGTCTAAGGATGAAAAAGTAGGATGAAACACAATGGTATGGAGATTTGAAGGAAATAAACAATGGAATAATTAAGGTAGTCCTTTTTGAGGGTGATGAATCAACAAAACCATTTCGTATTGCAAAACTTTTAGATGTGAGTAAGGATCGATCAAGAGAAAGTAACCTTCTTAATAGTCCAATAGTATTATACTAAAGGTAGTTGTGCATTCATAAGGAAGTACACATGGAAAATGGTATGCAATACAAAATAAATAGGTTGAAAGAAGAAAAATAATATTTGGAGTACATCTACTCTTGAAATTGATGAGGTAGACATATTTGTTTATGATTTTATCTTAACAAAAAGAGGGAATTTGAGGAAAGCAACCAGTAGTATCGTAAAGAAAAACTTCTAAATCTATGTGAGATACATAATCAAAGGAAAAAAAGAAGAGGCATGCTTGATTGTGTTGAGCTTTTTATGTAGTTAGATAAAGATTAGGCTCTTGTTACTATGAAAGAAGAAGAAGAGACCTCACAACAATGTAAAATGAAAAAATTGATAAGGAGGCGATAGACATACTTGAAGAAAATTTTGGGTTGATATGTAAAGCTATTGTGTTTTTACTCGTATGCAAAGGATGCAAAGAAATTTATGTGATGAAATCATGTTCTGTAGCATATTTGAATTGCAATTCAAAATCATGTTTCCTCATATGTTTAAATTATTGTCTTCTATATGTATTATTTAGTCTTTTTCATAATTTTCATATACACATTGTAGCTGTGAATATGCTAAAATGAACATTTTTTAGCACATTCTGTGTTTGAAAAATCTCAAAAATAAAATAAAAAAACACATTTTTCAGTTGATTTTCAAAATCTATGTACACTATTGTAGAAGGTTTTCGAAACCAATCAAGAATTTGCTTCATTTTTGACTACTAATGTTTCTTTTATCGACATGGTTCATGTTTGTTATGACGCTTTATCTATTGGAAAAAAGTTGTAGCCTTTGGATCTAAAGCTCCACTTTGCATCTAAGCTTACTCATAATTTTTTTGAAATCATTGTAAGGTTCATTTCTCCTTTGTTCAACCTCCAAAATAATGGTACTAATGGAAATTCCTCTCTCTATCCAATGGTGCCAATTTTTAGTGATAGAGTTATGTTGTTGGTAGTAGCCAGGGCTGTCAAGGCCTTATGAGACAGAGAAGCCAATGAAGGGAGTTAGAACAAAGGGAGAGCCAAGCAACATTAAGCAAGCAAAGCAGTTAATGCAGATTTGATCAAGTAGGCCACATAATTTTTCATGAAGAAATATTTCCCAAACAATGATTTTAGTCACTTCACACCATTTTAAATACCATTTTTTAGTATTGCTACTCCATTTTGTGCTAGCCAAGGAGTCCTCAAGCTTGAGGAGTATTAGAAGTAGGTACATACCAATTTTCATAATTTTTAGACTTCATTTGATCCCTCAAATAAGCCCTAGAACCTAATTTTTAACTAGGCCAGACACTAGGTCTAGACAGGGCCAAAGCTAGTCAAAAACTATAAAAAGAGCTAGAGAAGTCATTTTTGGGGTTAGCTTGTTAGAGTTTTGAGCTATTGTAAGAGACTTTTTGAGTAATAGAAAGAACTCCATTGTTCCTCTCTTTGTTCTTGCCTTGTGTGCACGTGTGTGTATGTGTGTGCATGCTAGTGTGCTTCTCACTCATGCACTTGTGCCTTCACTTGCTCATAGTCCTCATACTAGTCCTCACGTCTCCACGGATTGACAAGTATGAGGTGTATCTCCTCACATTGATAATTGCCATTCTACTAGAGTCACACCAAATTTGGCACCGTTGCTGGGGAGAGAGCTTCGAGGACAAGTGTGTGATGGTAAGATGTAGAGTTGTGACATTGGAGTCATAGGTAATTTCTCTACTTTTCCTCAATTTTATCTTTCTTACTTAACCGTCATCATCACCATTATCATCCTCACCATCTCCCACCTCCATCTCCACCTTCGTAAAATTTTTAGTATTTTGGTCATATCACCTTCCGCACCTCATTCCCCTCATTTCACTTGTGAGGGAGAGCAAGAGACAACTATTGTGCATTCTGTTTTTGTGTGTTTTTGAGAACTTCTTGCAAGTTTTGGCTACATCATCATCTCTAGTAGCTTGTGCAGGTACAAAAAATGTCTGCACAGGTCTTGGGGCATTGAGCTCTATCAATTGCGATTGATAGAAAAATCGACTCTTTGGTAAAACTAAGTGCACAAACACGACCAAAACTTCAAAATCAAATTCCATTAATAAAAGGAACCATCTCACTAGCCTTCCTGTGTTACAGGGTTTATTGACTAGGTATAGCACATCTTGATGATCAATAAAGAATTTGAATTGTTCGCTAATAAGTAATGCCGAAATTTCTTTACCGCATATACCATTCCTAATCCTTCTCATTCAGTGGTAGTGTAATTGTGTTCAACTTGATTAAGTTTTCTGTTAGCGTAGGCTATAGGGTGATCAAGTTTTCCTTTATCTGTCGGTAGTGCTAAGATGCATCCTATGGAAAATTTGGAAGCATCCACATGTATATGAAATTGTTTCTTCCAATTTGGTACCTTTAGAATAGGTGTTGAACTCAATTTGCTTTTCAGCTCATTGAATGCTTTCTCACAATCTTCAATCCCATTGAACTGAGTTAGTAAGCCATATAGAGGTCTAGCAATTATGGCGTACATGCTAATAAATCTTTGATAGTATCCACAGTGTCCCATAAATGCTTGTACTTCCTTTGCATATTTTGGTTAGGGTAGTTCTAGAATAACTTTTATCTTTTCCTCATCAGTACGTGGATATTCCATTCTTAGACACTATATTCCCTAAAATTTTTCCTTGTCTTACCATGAAGATGCATTTTTCTAGATTTAAATAGACTCTATATTGTCTACACTTCTCAAAAATCCTCCTCAACTCGGGTATGTGGTCCACTCGCTGTTCAAAATATGTGCACAAATCGTCTACATACACTTCCATACTATTCCTAAGAAATTCTTTAAATACATGACACATTAATCTTTGGAAGGTAGCTGGTGCATTGGTTAATCCAAACGGCATAACCCTAAAAGCATACACTCCCCATTTTGTGGCAAATGCAGTTTTGTGTTGATCCTCTACGGCAATTGCAACTTGATTGTAGCCCAAGAATCCATCAAGGAAGCTATAAACTTCCTTGCCTGCCACCCTCTCCAAGAGGTGATCTGTAATGGGTAAGGGGTAACTGTCTCGAATGGTGGCTGCATTAACTTTTTGAGGTTGATGCACACTCTAAGTTTCCCATTTTTGTTGGGTACTACTACCAAAGGCGATACCCATTTGGTGCGTTCAATTTTGTAAATGAATCATGCTGCGAATAATTTTTCTATTTCTTCCTTAATTTTGGCTGAGTACACATCATTATATGTGTATGGTCGTTGTTTGGACAGTTTAGCATCAGGAGTCATGGGAATATGATGGGAACAAATAGAGGGATCCACTCCTTTTAAATCCTTGTATGTCCAAGCAAATACGTCCCTATAGTTTCAAATCAACTCTATAAGATCTCGTCCTTTGCTTTCTAACACATCTTTCCCTATGTAGGTACATCTTTCCTCTTCTCCTTCTATGGTCACTGTAACTTTTTTAGTATGTTCTTTATTATCATATGCTATTCCTTCTTGTGCTCGTCATTTAGGCATTTGGATGGCAATCTCCCTTTCCTCCACCTCATTTTAAAATGTTTGGGAACCTCGAACTGCTCCCATGGTATATTCTCTTCTCCATTGATCCCTTCTAAATGGATATCTTCTGGACTCGCTTTTTGTTCTTGGAAAGAGTTGTTTCCCATCTCCGTTTCGTTGTGTTCTTTTTCAAACTGAAGTCCTTCTTCTCGAGTTTCAGGTTCCATTTCTATGCTTTCATAATCTTCTGTCCACTCCTTTTCTATCCACTCTCCTTCCTCTGTCTCTTCTAGCACAACCATGTATAGACTTACATCAAACCCTTCCTTACCTATGCACTCATTTAGTGTTAGAACTTCCTCATTGAAACACACGTCTAATGTGGCCAATATTTCCATCCATCCTGGGGTTTGAACTCTTCATCCGGGAATACTTGTGGCATATACATTGGATCTTCTACTGGCCTAGAGATTCCACAGCCTCCTTGCCCTGTTAGTCTTCTCTCTTCCTCCCTCCTAGCCGCCTTACACATCCATAATTGGGTGTCCTCATGCATCGAGGATTGGTCTTCAGATCCTGCACTATGGACTGATAGGTCATCCTCTTCTTTATGTATCGAGTTCCGTTGCAAAGGCGGGACATCTTGATACGCGTATGTATGGAGGTTTATTCTTGTAGTTGTGCCCCTATGTTGTAGATATACATTATCTCTACCCCAGTCTTGCACTACCCTTAGTTGTCTCATAAATGGTCTTCCCAAGATCATCTCATAATTACTAGCTCTCTCAAATTGACAAATGGCTAATGTGTGTTCAAAATCTACTCCACATGTTGTAAGCACTCCATTCTCTAGCAATCCCAGGGGTTTTTTAGTGTGACCATTAGCCAATTGTAATTTCATTCTTGTGGGTCGTAATGCTGGTTTTCCCCACTTCTCCCATATTTCTTTCGTAGCTATTCCTACTCCGGCTCCCGTGTCTAGGATTGCCTTTGTGGTGTAACCTCGAAAAGTGATGGGTAGACATGTATTACCTTCATCACCTTCACTGAAGTCTCCCACTTTATCTATAGGAATTTGAATTCAATGCGTATCTTCATTGGCCTCCTTGCTAACTGTTTTTCATTATCTCTACATGAGTTGCTTAGCTAATCTGCCCCATACTTGTGGTTTGATTTTCAGTAATTCCTCTAAGGTTATCGAACATTGCACTTTAGTCTCCTTCAACTTTCGTGCTATGTCCGATGTCTTGCTCAAAAGTTCTTTCCTTATCATTTTTACTGTTGGGGCATGATAAAGTTCAGAATTCCACTCATATTCTCCCATGTAGTTTGGTAGTGTGTCCATGCTTTCCATTCCCTCCGCACCTTCCTCATAATTCATTTCATGATTCATCATTCCTGGGTTCTCGTCTTCATCCAACTCTTCGAAGGGTGGGTTAATGTCCTTAGTTTTTCTCCATCTCTCTTCTTGGACGTTAGCCCATAAATCCTCTTGCCAATTAGCTTCTACTTTGGGAATTATTGAACTTTTTTGATGATTTTCGGTAGTTATGCTTTCAGCTTTCTCCATAGTCCCTCTACCTTCTGGAGGGTCATGAGCTCTTAATCCTTCTTGAAATTCTCCATCAGGTATCCTCATTTTCGGAAGGTCTTGTATAGGTTTTTCAAGGGTTCTTTGAGCTAATTCAATCAATTTCTTACAAATTTCTAACCTCTCTCATTCTAAATCCCCTCTAAGATAACTCACTTTGTGTTGTTCCACACTTGGTCCTGCTTTGACTCTAGACTGATAGGCATGTATCCACATGGCTAGGTCTTCATGCATGGGATCAGCTAAAACTGACCCTGCTTGTTGTTTACAGTGCTCCTTCTCCACAATACTAAAATCCTTTCTAGGTGTGGGAGTTGCAGTGTGATTTGACTCCTCTTTGCTCTTCTTTTCCTCTCTTTGTTGAGTCCCCCTTGATTCTTAGCTTCTCTCATCGAGCTTTCCATCGTTGATTTTGTTTTACCTTTAAATTTTCTTCGAATTCTTCTGAATCTGGCACTACTTGAGGTACTGGAGTTTCTGGTTTGTTGGTTTCATGTCTAGTAGAGTCTAAATCTTCTAGTGCTTCTTTGGCTCTTGCTCTTGTAATTGCCTTCAAGGGCACTGTATATTCTTTGTCACTTCCTGAGGGCTCTACCACTTATAGTACGTTCACTTGGGTGGTGTGGTTCACCTTGTTAGGGTTTTTTAGGCAGTCCCTAAACAAATGTTCTTTTCTGCAATCGCTAAAATATCCTTCCCAAACCTTGTGAGGTGGTTGATAGGGCAAAGTGCATTCCCTAATGAAATGGTCTCCTCCACATCGGTAGCACGGTCGTCAAGGGATTGGGGGTCTAATCACAAGTCTAGAAGGTGTCTGGGCTCTAGGGTTGGTGTACATTAGAGTCACATATTCAGCTCCATATCCGTATGGTTGATCATATTTAATTTGCCCATATGAGTATTGCTCATAGGCCTGCTTGTAATTCATAGGGTCCATTTCGTATGCATAATAATCTCCCCAGGGCTGGTCATAGGATTGATTATATTTATCCATGCCAGTCAAAGGAGTAGTTGGTACTAGGCCTCTCTCTGTGTTTTCTTCAGCTTGGGCCAATTTCACCGAACAACATTCTGAGGATGGGGTGGTTGTTGTCCCAAGACTGGCCGTGGTGGGTTGTATCCAAGGTATTCATAAGGACGTTGATTCAGAGGTGAATTCTCGTACTGAGGGTACCTGGGAAACTCCCTGCCTGGATCTCTAGTTGGGTATCCATATGGCCTGAGTTGTGGTGGTTGGACTGGTTTAGGGTGTCTATTGTAAGGATAGTAATCAGTGTTGTGGTTGGTATATTTCTGTTCAATACTGTAGTACTGGGCTTGATTCTGTAATGGTGGACGGTTATACATGTAGGGATTTGATGGAATAATTCCCCTATTGCATACGTGAGAGGGATGATCCCCTCCACTGTGTACACACTTTCTTAACACTGATATTCATAGTGGCGGGTTGGGGTCGTTCTTTTGTCGTTGCACTCCTAACTTGTTGGCCACTAAGTCAGCAATTTCTTCTATGTTATTTCTAGTACTAGTGATGTTGCTAGAACTATCCTCATTCTTACTCTTGGTTTGTGGAATCTTCAGGTCTTTAGATAAATTATCTTCCAAATTTATGCATTCCTTCAAGCATTCACTTAATGTTTGGAATCTTTTTACGTAGACTAGTTCTCTCAGAGATCCACTGACTAGTCCTTCTAAGAATAATGATATCATTTTCTGTTGGGTAGGCCTTTCCTCTATGGGGCATCTGTCTACATATTGTTTAAATGTCCGAGCCGCCAATCGTACTGACTCTATAGGGGACTGTTTGAAACTATGGATCAATGATGAAGAGTTATTCTTAATTCCCATCTTAGTGAATTCTTCAATCATTTCCTGAAATACTTATTCCATATTTAGGAAATGATTGGGTTCAAGAGGTTGGAACCAGGCCAAAGCGATGTCCGTAAGGGTCAATCCAAATGACTCATATTGGATCATAAGATCTTCCACTTGTTCAGCACGAATCAGTATGTGATTATAAGGTTCCCCAGACCCATAATAGTGGCTTCTCATACACTTGGCCACTTGAATTAGTTGTAATCTTCTTCCTGGTTCTGGTGGTCCAGGCATAACAATGGAACTACTGGATGTCTTGCTTGAACTCCAATTCCCCTACCTAAGGGTGGTCTCTAAGGCACATGATTTCTATTCCTAGGCTCTCCATTGGTTGGGGGTTGATAATCAGGGTTTGCTCCTGGTGTGGGATACTGAATATTGGTCCTTGCAGGAATACCTTGTTGTTGGTCCTGCCCTGAGCTGTGATGAGCATAACGTTGGTACGTTCCTTGAGGATTCTGGGAGGTAGTTCCTGAGTCTCTCGGAGGAAACATTGGAATACCTTGATACCTCAATCAAGCTCTTTCTAGATCTAAGATGGGCCAATAATTCCGCATATTCGTATCAAAATAGGTGTTTCTAGAAAGATCCTCTGGGTCTTGTAGCTCATAGATGGTGACTCGGTTACTACTTTATCCCCACAAAGATGAAGGGGCTTGTAGTAATTTCTCCATCCCGGCTACCATATATACATCAGTCAATGCGTCTTCTTCATCTGATTCACTAGAGGTGTCAGAATAGTGAGAATTGGCACTAGGTAAGTTTACACTCCCGGTTGAAGATATGACACTACATCAGCTTCCTAGTACACGTCTTGAGCGAAGGTTTACCCACTAAATACCTTAGCCAATTTTGCAGGTCTCTCTAACTTATGTTTATATTAGGAATTGGCTTAACCTAGTTTGAGTTCTCCTTCCCTAGGATGTCCCTGATACATAATATTTGACCTCTGATGATGCACGATATCTCTCGGGTCATGATACAGGATTTGGACAATACACGATACCTGAAGGATAGATGATACACAATACACGGACTGACAGACGATACATGATACTTCAACTACCACGATACACGATACAGGGGGAATTCACGATACAAAATACTTTGGGAACACACGATACTTATGTATCGTGATACATGGATGATCAGGATACACGATACCACAATGATCACGATACACGATACACGATAGGCCATGATACACGATACTTCAGTATCACGATACATGTCAAGCATGATACACGATACTCCAGTATCGCGATACATGATACTCCAATATCACAATACATGACAATCGCGATACACGATACTTTAATATCATGATACATGACAATCGCAATACATGATACTTTAATATCATGATACACGATACTCACTGATCAACGATACACGATACATGGAGTGTCGCGATACAAAATACTTCAATATTGTGATACTCAACTCGACAATACACGATACCAAGGCATCATGATACACAGGGAGTAGAAGGTATCAATGATAAATGATACCTACTAGGTATCGCGATACATGAGAATTCAAGTATCGCAATTCTTGAACTCAATCGATCGCAATACTTGGGCTTAACTCACTCAAATTAAAGAATTTTTTGAAGTTTTTAGTGCCTATGTGATCCTTGTGCTCTCCTCTTTCCCCCTATGTGCCTGTACAAAATAAAATCTCACTCTGTCCCATGATATCTGCCCCCTAATACTGATCGCACCCGCAGTCATGTTTTTATAGGTTTTAATTTGATTTTCATAGTAGATTTTAGGTATTCTCACCTCACTGATGCTCTTTGTTGATTCTCTCATTGCTTAGCTTCTCTCTAAGATAGCAAATGCATGCAATGTCTCGGCCATGATATAGGTCTTCTGCTCTTCATGATACTTGCATAGACAAGTGATTTTTGCAAATGAGTTTTTCTAGCTTTTATACCCTAGACTCACCCAAGACTGAATGGTACAGAAATAAAGGAAATTTTTTTGTGATTTTGGGAAATCTACCTACCTACACTATTGCTCCTCTCTACTTCCTACTCTCTACTCCTACTCACTCTCTTTCCTAAGTCTA
Organism: Ceratopteris richardii; assembly: GCA_020310875.1. Classification (NCBI taxonomy): domain Eukaryota; kingdom Viridiplantae; phylum Streptophyta; class Polypodiopsida; order Polypodiales; family Pteridaceae; genus Ceratopteris; species Ceratopteris richardii. Next base: position 128,818,036 of record CM035412.1, on the reverse strand, counting down.
CTAACTTACCACACACACTTTCCAAGTGCGAAGTAATAAGTGCAAAAAGAATTGACTTACCAAAGCAGAGTATTCACCTCTTCACAACTTGTATCTTCTCCTAAGAGCTCTTACCATCATGCGAGTACCTCGGTTGGACTCGTACTTCCCTCACAACAACACCAAAAAAATGTGTGTACCTAAGCACAATTTTAGGGACTTGTGACGAAAGAGACTATTCCTCTATCACCAACAAGTGCATATAGTGGGGATCACACATTTAAATTATCAATCCGAGAAGTATCTTGAACCTAATTGCGTATGAAGACATGCACTTACACAATGTTCAATGAAGTGGAATAAATTTTATGGAATGCGAATGAGTGTTATCATGCACATTCATCACTCTCACAATTGGGAATGGTGCCGTGATACATGAAACACCAGTAAGCGCAAAAATAGACTATTCTCTCAGCTCCGGACTCAAAATATGGTCAATAGTGAGTTTGTTTCTGTTCGAGTTAGACGTCTGCTAAAGCATGCAAACAACACAAGGAAGAAGAAGAAGCTTGGAGCACAACACACAATATTGAATGTATTACTAGAGAATGTACAAAGATAAGTAGCCCATTAGGGCAATAGGCATATATACAAGACGGGGGAAAAAACCTCCTAAAGAGGGAAAAAAGTACCCCGGCGGTCCTAGAGGGTTCACACACATCACTACCTAAATATATCAACAAATCCACCCTGGGAGTGATGCGGTGAACAAGTAGCTGGCACTCATGTATAAGGAAGTGTCAAGATATGTAGAAATCACTCCACAAAAGGAATTAAGCCCAAAGCTTTGCGGAAAGCTTCAAACTTCTCCCTAGGCAGATCCTTCGTGAAAAGGTCTCCAATGTTCTCCTGTGTGGGCACATATGCCAAGCTGATCTCCTCAGCAGAGAACCTCTCCCTGACATAATGATAATGCACCTCAATGTGCTTAGTGCGAGCATGGAACACAGGGTTCCTCGCAACTGCCAATGCACTTTGACTGTCAGTGAAGATGGTGGTGGCAAAAGACTAACCAACACCCAAATCAGCCATAAGGCATCTGAGCCACACACACTCAACAGTAGCTGTGAAAGCTGCCCTATACTCAGCCTCACAACTGGAAGTGGCCACAGTAGGTTGCTTCTTGCTCAACCAAGATATACATGAGCTACCAAGCATGAAGCAAAAGCCACTAGTGGACACACGAGTGTCATAGCAACCAGCCCAGTTAGAGTTAGAAAAAGCATGCAAATTTGGCAGTAGTGATCCCCCCTTGGGATAAAACAACCCAAGAAGCCGAGTACCACTCAAGTAGCGAAAGATGCACTTAACCGCCTGCCAATGCTTGACACCTAGGCAATGCATAAACCTGCTCATCAATGAGATAGCAAACTAAATATCTGGCCTAGTAATGAATAAGTAAATTAAGGATCCAACTTCCTGCTGATAGAGGACAACATCAAATGCATCTCCAGTATCATGAAGACTCAATCGTAAACCTGTCTCCATAGGAGTGGCAATAGGCTTACAGTCTTCAAGGTCAAAACGCTGCAATAATGTGTCAATAGATTTCGTTTGACACAAATCCATTCCACCATCAACTTGCATAAACTGAATGCCCAAATAGTGATGCAAATGCCCAAAATCATACATCTCAAATGAGGCATGCAAATCAGCAATATGCTTCTCAATAGGACCAGTGAGCAACATGTCATCAACATAGACAACAATGATCAGAAGCACATCATTAGCACGCTTAACATATAAGGTGCTTTCAGTTGGGCGGTTCTCAAAACCATGTGCAATCAGATAGGCATGTATCTTCTCATACCAAGCACGAGGTGCTTGCTTTAACCTAATAATGCCTTCTTTAACCTGCACACCTGGTTTTCATGCCCTTTCTGCACAAAGCCACAGGGCTGAAAAACATACACCTCTTCATGCAAGTCACCATTCAGAAATGCAGTTTTAATGTCCAACGGATGTACATTCCAACCATGATGGGCTGCAAGTGCAAAAATGCTCCGAACAGTAGTCATACGGCATGTAGGTGCAAAGGTCTAATCAAAATCAATGCCTCTTTCCTGCGCATAACCCTTTGCAACAAGTCTAGCCTTATACCTGTCAATTGTACCATCAGGTTTATGCTTAAGCTTGTATACCCACTTAGTGCCAATGGCTTTCTTGCCAAGTGGCAAGTCACATAAAGACCAAGTACCATTCTTCATTATTGCATCATATTCAGATTGCATAGCAGCCATCCAATTTTCTGAATTTTGTGCTTCATCAAAGGAAACAGGCTCATTCTCATCACAGAGACTAGATGCAGCCATAGCATAGCAATCTAATGCAAAAGAGGCACTATGGGAGCCTGATCGAGTATGATATGATAGAGGTGCATCTAATTTGTTGTCATGCAAGGTCTGCACCACCCATTTTGGCATAGTTCTTGCGTGCTCAATATCAGCTCTCTCTCATCAATAAGTGCATCATGTACAGGTGCATCAAAAATGGAATTATCTGCATCATCACATGAAACCTGCAAAGGCTGAGAAGTTGCCTCATTAGGACCAGCACTAGACTATCCACGCGTAAAAAGAGGCAGGAAAAGTATCATACATGTCTTTGGAGCTAACATATGTCTCCTTAGTACATGAAAGCAATGGCTGAATAGCATCTTCCATAAAAACAACATCACAATTAACCAGAATGCGTTTAGTATGTGGATGATACAGATGACAACCTTTACTTTCAGAACTGTACCCAACAAAAATACATTTTATTGCTTTATCATCCAATTTTCTGTGATGTTGTTTAGGCACTAATGCATATGCCAAACAACCAAAAACACGCAGATGAGCAACAGATGGCTTGCAGTCATGCCGAGACTCATATGGAGTGATAGACTGCAGTGCTTTAGTGGGACACTTGTTCAGTACATATGTTGCACACATGACAGCCTCAAGCCAGAAACTATGTGGTAAAGCCTGACTCTTGACCATACACCTCGCCATCTCCATGAGTGAACTGTTCTTTCATTCAGCAACTCCATTCTGTTGAGGTGTATGCGGAACTGCATACTAGTATTTTATCCCACGTTCAGCCAAAAATGTATTAAAATCAGAAGACATATACTTCCCCTCCTCGATCAGAACGGAGGGTGCCCATTTTTACATTCTAAGAGATTTTCAACCAAAACCAAAAACTGTTTGAAGCACATGAACACTTCGGACTTTGCCTTCAATGGATATACCCATGCATGCCTGGAAAAATCATCGATGAAAGTCACGAAGTAAAGATAAATCCCAAAAGAAGGTGTCTGCATAGGACCACAGACATCACCATGTACAAGCTACAATTTTTGAGTAGCCCAAAGTGAACCATCTTTTGGAAACGATGAACGCTGCATGTTGCCCAAAATAGAGCCTTCACAAACATGTTTTCGAGGTGTCTCTAGTTTGGGCAAAGAGGACACCATTTCAGATTTCTGCAGGTGTAGCAAACTAGCAAAATTCAGATGACCAAAGCGTGCATGCCAAAGCTTTGCATCTGACATAGCCTGAGAATCATTTACTGCACATGCCAAATCATTTACAGATCTTTCATAGTCTATGAGCTTATACAACCCACGACATAAAATGCCAGAAGCAATAATCACATCACCATTTGACAGACCATGAACTGTACACCTGTCATCAATAAATTTCACAACCAAGCCAATCTTGGCTAATGCAGAAACTGATAACAAGTTCTTCTTCATCCCTGACACAAATAAAGCATCTAACAAAGTGAAAGAACTACCATCAGCAGTAGTCAAAATGATCTTACCAACTCCCATAACAGGATAAGAGGAGTTGTTTGCGCATGTAACTGTATTCCCTGTAGGGGCAGGCTCAAGTGAAGAGAAGAAACTGTGCTGCAAGGTAAGATGTTTGGTCACCCCACTGTCAAAGTACCAAACATCTGAGTCTACTGCAGACATGCACTACTCATGAGAAGATGGGTCAAAACTGCAGATAGTAGTAAACGCCCATTCTTCTTCCTACACAAGATTAGCAGAATCTGTTTTTGGTGTAGAGGTCTCTGCAACAACCATTCCAGCCTCTTTCTTCTTTGCCTCTTTAGCAACCAATTTTGGACTGTTCTTTATGATATGATCATTCCCTTTACAGTACTTACAAAACAATTTCTGCTTTTTTGATTTCTTCTCATCTTTATCTTCCTTCTTCGAATATGCAGAATTAGTAGATTTTTGCTTACTAGTTGAAGAGCTTCATTTTCCTTTGCCCGTCTGACTAGCTAGGAAAGCTTGATCTGCAACTCGCATAATGAACCTGTTCTGCCTGGACTGATCTTCCTGCAACAGAAAAGAGACTAACTCCTCAAACGATAAGGCATTTGGATTGCCTTTCATCATCAACCGAAGAGTAGAAGCAAAACTCTGATATGACTTAGGAAGACCATTCAGAACGGTCTGCACAAGTGAGCTATCTAGAATAATATCATTAGTAGAAATCAACTATTCCTTCAAGTCTTTGATCTTTGTTAGGAAATTGTCCATAGAATCACCTTCATTCATGTGCTCACTCTCCAACTGTTTTCGGAGGTAAGCAACACGAGCCTCATTCCTAGCTTGGTACAATGTGGTAAGTGTATCCCAAGCATCCTTAGCTGTTCTGCAAGAGTGAATGTGAGGAATAATGGCATGTTTGACAAACAAAGCTATCAATGCATGTGTCTGGGCATCTCTGCCATCCCAGCGAATCGGCTCTGCACTAGGTGCAACAAAAATAGCAGCACGAGCAGGAATATGCAGAATATCAGCATCTTTGACACCTTCTGCATCAGCTTCAGTACCTGCAGTTGTAACAGTTGCAGGTGTGATAGGACGTTTTTCGACACCCTGCACAATGTTCCACAATCCTTTTGCAACCAACACATGTCGTATCATATAAGCCCATAACGGGTAGTTGGTACCATCCAACTTATCCTCAACAACCAACATACGGAATACATCACTACTTTCAGTCATGGCCGGTGACCAAAATACCTTGATGTAGAAATTGATTGTATCTCAAAAAGTTGAATAGAACTTCCCAGACAAATTCCACTAGACTTGAAGCAGACTTCGAGATGCTTATATTCGCAAAAAGAAACTGGTATGTACCTTTGGCACAAAAAGACGAAATAGCCTACACAAGCATTGCGATAGTGCGTTTGGAGGCCGAAACCAGCTCAGATCGCGATTTTGGCACACAAAGCGAACCTCTTTTGATCTTGGAAACATGTTGAGTATGCTCACCAAAATTCGTGCGATTCTGAGACTACAACCAGAGGAGTGTCGACGGTGTCCTAGATGAAGCGACGACCTGCTCTGATACCAATTGTTGGAGTTAGATGTCTGTGGAAGCACGCGAATAGCACAAGGAAGAAGAAGAAGCTTGGAGCACAACACACAATACTGAATGTATTACTAGAAAATGTACAAAGATAAGTAGCCCATTAGGGCAATAGGCATATATACAAGGCGGAGGAAAAAAACCTCCTAAAGAGGGAAAAAAGTGCCCCGGAGGTCCTAGAGTGTTCCCACACATCGCTACCTAAATATATCAACAGTTTCGAAGCTCACAATGAGCCACATTCGATGATCAGAGTTATCCGGTTTTGACAAATCTACTTCAAGATATGGGCAAAAACAGAGCTGTGCAACTCACCTAGTTTCACCATACACCTCCCTCACACCTGACACACACATTACACACTTCAGAAAAGCAAAATGAATTGGATAGACAACACTTCCATGCACTCATTCCAAGCTACAAACACACATGCAAGCTCACAAGCAAGGAGATGCAAGAGGGAGAAGAAGCAAATTTGAAATTCAGAGCTCTCTTACTCACAATTGCAAAAAGTCTTTACAAAGTGTCATCAAATGACTTACATACATGTGCCCTAAAAATGGTCCTTTCACACAAGAGACCGGCACTTTATTGTAGATACCCTAATTTCCTACCATTTACAAGGATTATGATACAATGCTTGGGATTTATGCATCTAGAGGACTCCTTTAGTGCATTTACATGGCTTTATGTGGTTTCCATAAGCATTTGAAGAAGAAAAATTATGCCCATAATTTTGAAAATTTTGGGGCTCCTCTTTTATGCCTCTTTTGCTTTGCAACATACACCTTTACCCACATATGTGAAATTGAGCAAGGATGATTGCCCCAAATCACATGAGGAAAAGGAATTCATGACCAAAATTCCCTATCTGTCTGTTGTTGGTAGTCTCAGTATGCTATGGTAGCTACAAGACCAGACATTTATAGTGGCAGTTGTGAGCAGATATATGTCTAATCCTGGCAAGAAACATTGGGAAGCGACCAAGATGATTTTAAGATATCTTAGTGGCACTAAGGAAAAGTGTCTATGCTTAGGTAGAGGGAACGCATCCATTATTGGTTACACAAATTTTGACTATGCTGGTTGTGTAGACAATCGTAAGTCTACATCAGGGTACATTTTTTGTTTTCCTAGATGTGCTATCTTCGAGATCTCATCTTCAAGAATGTACAATTGTTTCCACCATAGAAGCAGAGTATGTTGCAGCAAGTGAGGCATGTAAGGAAGCATTGTGGCTTTCTCGTCTTGCTTGTGATATGGGTTTACCTCAGCATCTACCTCTTTTGCTCAATGATAGTCAGAGTGCCATTGCTTTGGCTAAGAATCTGGTCTATCATGCAAAGACCAAGCACATTGAGGTGAGGTATCACTTCACTAGAGATTGCTTAGCCACCGAGTGCATTATTCTTGAGAAGGTTCACACTCGAGATAATGCTACAGATGCTTTGACTAAAGCTCTACCATAGGATAGCTTTCGACACTACAGTCACTTGATGGGGGTTACTTGATTCATGATCTTACGCAGTCACTTGTATACTGTGTAACATGCCCATTAGGTGGGAGGTATAGTTTGTACACTTACACTCAGGTATTCTTTATCATTATTTATTTTTCTCCCATATTTACTTTCACCATATTGGCCTTTAGAGATTGTTACCGTTAGTGTCCATGTGAAAGGCCAAATGGCCATCAGACACTTCTTTGTATATGCTCTTTAATAAAACATATAGTGGCCTGGTCAGCCAAAAACTATAAGTTCGACCACGTTGGTAAGACCTAAGAAGTTTGTCTTCATGCTCCCTATATACTTTGTTTTTCCTACATATTCTACAGCCTCTCTATGGAGTATCATGTGCGGCCCTAGGAGCTCAGTTTTCCACTCCAGGGATATCATTGTGTAGCTCTCAAGAAGGAGAGCACACTATGGTGCATCACCATTGAATTACTTCATTATGCATGTAAAAATCAACTTTTCTTAGCTAGTAAGAAGGGCAAAGGTAAATGGAGCTCATCTACTAGTAAGCAAAAATATGCTAATTTTGCATAGTCCAAAAAGGAAGACAAATATGAGAAGAAATCAGAAAAGCAGAAATTGTTTTACAAATACTATAAAGGAAATTATCATCTCATAAAGAGTTATCTAAAAGAGGCTACAAAAGAGGGAAAGGAAAAAGATTTGGAATGGTTGTTACAGAGGCCTCTACACCCAAAATAGAGTGTGATAACCTGTGTTTTATTTTTTTTTCAAAAGGAAGTTTGAAAATAACCTTTTTGGGTAGTAGGGTGTGCATACATTCTCTTTGGTGCATGGGAACCCTCCCTTGATCAGGAAAACACCCCTCTTTGTATATATTTAGACTTTCACATGAGAACACCCTCTTAGGCCACTTTTTGATAACTCTCCAATATTATGGTACGGAGACTTCTAAATAAATCATTTATTTGCAAGAAATCCCATGCATACATATCCTTGGGGTTTTTTTGTTAGAAAGGAATCTTGGAAAAACTCCTAGAGATATGGTCGTTAGGCACATGTTCCCTTTTGAGTAGTGATAGGAGCACATGGGGAAAAGAGCTTAGCCTATAATATAGAAGCTCATTTTTTGGAAAGGGAGCTTTTGGTTTGATGTGAGCTCCATGTATATATCTTTTCGAAATAAATGAAAGAACCCTTTTTACTCTTAGTCTATGTCAACTTGTGTATTTTTTCTTTGAGTGTGAGAGTGAGGTGTTTGCACATGCTTGGCTTTCCTTTGTGTGTGAGTAGAATGTGTTGCATTTCTTGTATTTTCCATTTGTGGACAAGGATCCTTGACGACCTTCCTCTCCATTTTCTCAAGGGTTTGTGGCATAGCTTGGAGGTGATGGCCAATGACTTGAGCATGATGGAGGGTTGGTTGGATGAAAGGAGAGTATTTCTTCAGCTTTCCTATTGTTTCAATCCAAGTTGGTGTGGGTCTTGACTCCGCTTGGTTATACTACAACAACAATTTTTGCACCGTTGCCTAGGAGGACGACCTTCCATCACTTGGAGAGCTCAAGAGTTTGTGGTAAAGTATTGCGTTGTAATTTTTTTTTGCTCATTTATGTAGGATTAAGTTCTTGCATGGACTTTGCACCCTTCCTTGGGACCATTAGGTCATCTTAATTACCGGATTGTTTGTTTTAGTAGTGTTATTTTAGTTCATTTTTGCTTGTGGCACAAGAACACCCCTTAATCTCCTTCTTTCTCACTCACTAACATATACACCTCCACTCACATCCACATTTGGCATCACTATCCTCCTTTTTCATCTCTCTTTGAGTTTTTTCCTTGAAAAGAGGAGTGGGTTGTACTCTTTTTGATTCCTCCCTCTCTTCATTTCCAAGAAAAAAACCAAAAAAAAAGGAAGATATTTTTTTGCAATACGAAGCTCTACAAGATCACCTTTTATCTTACCTCTTTGAAGTTCCACAAGGATGCACTGTCCCCTTATGGATCATGCGATGGACTCTTACCCCCGCTTTTATCTATGTCTCAAGGGACACATCATGTGTGTGGACCTGTTTGTGCCTACGCATGGGTGGTTGGGGGAGTTATTTCGCCCCTCTCTCTCTTCATTTTGTCAATAGAAGGCACACATCAACTAGTGGGGGCAAACGTACCTTCTCCCTCCCATTCTCTTTATCTCACAATAGGGGTCGAGAATCTTCTTGCTCCCCTGCAACCCCTAGCTATGGCTGGGTTGGGCTCCCCTCTGAATGGTGTAGAAGATATGCTCTCAAGATCACCTGAATGTTTAAACTACGGAGACTTCTCTACCTTTCTCCATGTGACTACGAGACCTTATCAAGATCCACACTAGCCCTCCTTTGCCTTTGCCATTGCCTCTTTATGTGTTGTGTCATTGTTCATTTTATTTTTCTTGATTGTGAAGTTCTTGATGAATATGGAGGATTTGCAAGCTCATGGAGTACTTTGTTGATATTTTGGATAGCCTAAGATCAGCCTAAGTTTTAATGTTTAGCAAGCAAATCTGATATCCATGTGCTCATTTGGCAAAGGACTCTTTGATTCGGTCTAGAGCTCTTCGTGTCAGATCTCAATTGAACTAGAGTGCTCAAATACACCAAGGGATAGAGGTATGTTCTCTTTCTTATATGACTTTTGGAAATATCTCTTTAGTAAAGCCGATTTGCATGGACTCGTACTAAGGATCGAGAAGGTAGGAAAGGCTACCTTGCTAGAAAAGTTAAAGATGGTTAATTCATAAATAGAAGGTATGCTGCTTGATCGCATAGTGCCAATGATGGGGCTCAACATTGTTGGTGCATTTTACCCAAGCCTACATGCTTGATATGATTTGATTTTTGTTCATTTCTAGTCATATGTTAGACATATGAACACCTCTTGTAAAAAGAGTATATTTTATCTCTTGTAATTGTGAAAGAAAGAATGGCTTAATTCATCCATGATGTAAAAATGAAATTTGTGGAGTTCCACCATACTCAACTAGTGCATAGTAGAAAATAATGTGTCTTCTTGAGAATACAAGAGAAAACATTGTTTTTCTATCATTAGATCCTTTACAAACGACACATGTAGTTTCAGATCAAAATCATATGGCAAATCCTTTGTCTTTGCAAGTTTCTCCAAAGCGTGAGGAACACATGGCCTCTAGTGATGCTGAATGTCTCACCTTTTCAATGGGGGCTGAAAATCACTCATCTTTTTGGACTTCTCCAATAGAACCTCTTGCTATTTCCACACTAACACCTATAGAATTTCCCCTAAAGTCTAAGGACACACAAGATTTGCTAGCAATGAGTCAAGATCAAAAGGTATCAACACGTCTTTCTACATAACATGTCAGTTTCAAACTTAAAGATGAAGGGTAACATGGTCAAGGGCTCTTCATTAAAATTTCTTGAATAGGAAAGGCTCTATCTCCAGCCTCATAGAGATCATTCCTGGCCTCAGGATCACTCTTCTCACATGGGAAGGATCGAATCCCTCTTTCCCCTGCTTTCTTTTGAACTAGCATATGGATGTAGTCCATGTTAAGAATGAGAAATGGAAACATTGAGGCCATTATCATGTTCGGAACCCCTCAAATTGATCACATGAAGGGAGGATGATCAAAGGAAGCTGAGGTGCCTTAAACAAATCTAGTATATGGGAAGGCTTGAGGTTCAACTCTTGCGAGATGTGTTATGAATGTTCAACCTTCTAAAGCAAATGCAGGCTTTGATATTTGTGTCTTGCTAGAAGCCATTACAGAGTTGCAATGGGGCACATAATAAAAAAGCTACAGTATGTCGAGAAAACTCTCACTCCCTCTCCAGGATCTGGAAATTCCAAACAAGACATGCCACTTTATCTTCACTCGAATGCAGATCCTAAGCTTATTGATCCATCTCTATGATTCTGGCTCTCAGAATAGAGTGTGCAATATTTCTTCAAAGGCCAAACAGGTGCTATTGCAGGTAATATAGACTTAGAGGGTTCAAGCAAGTAGTCCAAGTGCAAGACCACTTCATATGCTTTAAAGGTCGGCCAATGTTTGTAAGGTATGATAAAACTCTCTCATAATGAGGATAGAACAAAGCTCCTCCTATAGTGAAAGACAACATTTTGGAATCTCTGGATCCAGAGCTAGGGAAATCTGTTTGGATGCAAGCAAATGTCAAAGATAGAAGAACAATCAGTATGTAGTAGGCTACTACAAGGACTATTGAAAGAGGCAATTGTGGTTCTCGATGGTGTGACATTTTCTACTAACCATCAGCTAGAATATCACCCATTTATCTACCAACGTCACTCTAGATTTTCTAGTTGTTGGAGTTTGATGTCTACGGAAGCATGCAAACACCACACAAAAGAAGAAGAAGCTTGGAGCACAACACACAATATTGAATGTATTACCACTAGAATGTAGAAAGATAAGTGACCTATTAGGGCTATAGGCATATATACAAGCCGGGGGAAAAAACCTCATAAAGAGGGAAAAAAGTGCCTCGGTAGTCCTACTGTGTTCACACACATCACTACCTAAATATATCAATAAATCCCCTTTAGGAGTGATGTAGTGAACAAGGAACTATCACTTATGTATAAGAAAGTGCCAAGCTATGTGAATCAATCCACAAAAGGAAGTAAGTGCAAAGCTTTGTGGAAAGCTTCAAACTTCTCCCTAGGTAGAGCCTTCATGAAAAGGTCTACAATGTTCTCCTACGTGGGCATATATGCCAAGTGCATCTCTCTAGTAGAGAACCTATCCCTAACATAATGATAGTGCACCTCAATGTGCTTAGTGCGAGCATGGAACATAGGGTTCCTCGCAATAGCCAATGCGCTTTAACTGTCAATGAAGATGGTGGTGGTAGAAGAGTGAGCAACACCCAAATCAGCCATAAGGCGACTGAGCGACACACACTCAACAGTTGCTCTAAAAGGTGCCCTATACTCAGCCTCACAACTAGAAGTGGCCACAATAGGCTGCTTGTTGCTCAACCAATATATACATGAGCTACCAAGCATGAAGCAAAAACCACTAGTGGACACACGAGTGTCATAGAAAGCAGCCCAATTAGAGTAAAAAAAAACATGTAAATCTGGCAATAGTGATCCCCCTTGGGATAAAACAATCCAAGTAGTTAGGTGCCACTCAAGTATCGAAAGATGCACTTAATTGCCTACCAATGCTTGACACTTGGGCAATGCATAAACATGCTCATCTATGAGACATCAAACTGAATATCTAGTCGTGTAATGCATAAGTAAATCAAGCATCCAACCACCTGCTGATAGACAACAACATCAAATGCATCACCAGCATCATGAAGAATCAATCATAAACTTGTCTCCATAGGAGTGGCAATAGGTTTGCAATCTTCAAGGCCAAAATGCTGCAATAATGTGTCAATATATTTGGTTTGACACAAAGTTATTCCACCATCAACTTGCATAAAGTGAATGCCCAAATAATGATGCAAATGCCCCGAATTTGACATCTCAAATGAGGCATGCAAATCAGCCTTAAAAGCAGCAATATGCTTCTCATGAGGACAATTGAGCAGCATGTCATCAACATAGACAACCATGATAGAAGCACATCATTTGCAGGCTTAACATATAAGGTGCTCTCAGTTGGAATGTTCTCAAAACCATGTGCAATCAATTAGGCATGTATCTTTTCATACCGAGCATGTGGTGCTTGCTTCAAACCATATAATGCCTTCTTTAACCTACACACTTTGTTCTCTTGGCCTTTCTTCACAAAGCCACAGGGCTAAAAAATGTGCACTTCTTCGTGCAAATCACCATTCAAAAATGAAATTTTAATGTCCAACTGATGCACATTCAACCATGATGAGATGCAAGTGCACAGATGCTACGAATAATGGTTATTCAACATGTAGGAGCAAAAGTTTCATCAAAATTAATGCCTCTTTCCTGAGCATAATTGTTTGCAACAAGCGTAGCCTTATACCTTTCAACTGTTCCATCAAGCTTACACTTGAGCTTGTATACCCACTTAGTGCCAATGGCCTTATTGCAAGGAGGCAAGTCGCATAAAGTCCATGTACCATTCTTCATTATAGCATCATATTTAGATTGCATAGCAGCCATCCAATTTTCAAAATTTTGTGCTTCATCAAAAGAAACAGGCTCATTCTTATCATAGAGACTAGAGGCAGCTAGAGCATAACAACCTGATGCAAAAGAAGCACTATGAGAGCTAGAACAAGTACGATGTGATAGAGGTTCATCTAATTTGCTATCATGCAAAGTTTGGACCACCTATTTTGGCACGGTTTTTGCCTCCTCAACATTAGCTCTCTCATTAACAAGTGCATCATGTAAATATGCACTAGAAATGGAATGATCTCCATCATCACATGAAACCTGTAAAGGTTGAGAAAGTGCCTCATTAGGACTAGCACTAGATTCTCCACCTGTAAAAAGAGGCATCAAAGTGTCATACATGTCTTTGGAGCTAATTGATGTCTGCTTAGTACATGAAAGTAATGGCTAAATAGCATCTTCCACAAATACGAAACCATTTTCTGCAAGCCGAGGAGTCCTTGATCTTGAGGAGTCTAGATAGAATGCTCACACCAATTTTTATAATTTTTGGAAGCCATTAGATAGCTCAAATTAGAGGTAGAACCTATTTTTTAACTATGTCGGTCACTAGATGTGAAACCGGTCAAAAGTAGGCAAAAACTATAAATAGAGCTAGAGAGCTCATTTTGAGGTTGTTGTTAGTTTATGATTGAACCTATGAGCTAGAGCTAGAAGAGCTATTGTAACTAGATGATGACAAATATGATTATCCATCATTCTCTAGACTTCCATTGATCTCCATTGCAACTTTCCTAGTGTGCATGTGTATGCTTATGTGTATGCTCTTGCAGTTCTCACCGTCTTCTTCATACACATCATTTGCTCTTGATCTTCATATCACCCTAACCTCTCCATGGATTGACAATTATGAGGTGGAGCTCCTCACATCAGTACTTTCCATTGTGCTAGAGTGACACCAAATTTGGCACCGTTGCCGGGGACGAGCTCTAGGTTGAGCGTGTGATGATAAGTGTATTGGAGAAAAATGTTGGACGGTAAAATTTCTTTGTTGATTTGTTATTTGAAGCTATTTTTTACACACTTTTACTCCTCTATTCTTCTAGTATCATTCCCCATCATTATCTCAAACTCCAAAAAATCACAAAAAATTAGTCATATCCCCCCTTTCTCTTCTCTTTCACTCATTTGTGTGTGTGCGAGAGTGAGAGAGACTTTTGTTGGTGTATGTTCATGTTTTTTGGTGCACTAATCTTGCATGGCAGCCTCTGGACACTACGAATTTGCTAAAGGCACAGGTAAAAACTCTATTTTTACTCAGAAAATTGTCGTTGAAGCTGACCATGGCGACTGTCAAGAAAGGTAAGAATTTGAGCAAACTTTGTGCATCAAGGAGGAGCTTAGGTAAGTGCTTGCACACATCTAGGCTTGATTTTGAGAAATTGCATGATTTTTTGACCATCACGATGATGACACATCATCACGACTACGTCTAACCATCACAACGGTCACTTACCATCGTGGCGATTGGCTCATGCCATCGCAATCGCGTCTCACCATCTTGGTGATGACTCACCATCGCGATGGTGCTTGAAAATCATGATCCTGACTGGTCGTCGTGGCTTGATCATCACGATTGTGTGCCTAATCATTGTGACCCTGACCATCGTCGCTTGACCATCGTGTGTTGACCATTGCAATCTTCACTCATCATCGTGGGGCTTGATTGTCATGACTTGACAGTCGCGATTGTCACTCATCATCGTGGGCTTGACCGTCATGGCTTGATAGTCATGATCCTATGTGATCATCGTGACTTGACAGTCGCGACTATCACTGACCATCGTACGGCTTGACCATCATTACTTGTGACCATCGTGGGTGCCACACCATATCGCGACTGTGACTCATCATCGCGATTGTGTTTAACCATTGTGACTATCAGACAAAATGAAAAATTAGGTTTTTTTGCACAAATTTTCAAAATTTATTGGGCCAATTTTTGGGCATTAATTGTGAACTCTTGTGTATGGCATAGAGCAAAGGAAGAAGCACGCACGCACCTTGAGTTCTTGGGCAAAGTCAAAGTTGCTGCTTCTTCAGTCTGGGAGAACTTTGTAAGTGGCATTTCCATTTCTTGAATTGTTGTTGTCAGGATCTTGCTCACGCTCAAACAAAGGTTACGAATGCAGAAAAACACACAGAGAATAGACGCAACAAGAGACGAGACACAACGCAGTATTGGGTGCAATCTCCCCCCATGCACTCTGTTCCGACAGTCCACAGAGTGCATGTATTTATAGGACTTTTGATTACGTCGAAAATAGTGGTTACATGAGGGCGGCTTCGAAAAGCAGGCGTGAAACTAAAAGTTGGTAACTTTTACAGAAAGCCATTACTTTCAATAACAGAAACTACGGTCTATAATGAACCTTATGCTAACCATTACTTTTCTAACAATAGAACCTTCTACGTAGGTTTATTTACAAAATAAATAATAATTATTCGGATTATTGATGTCCGCCCTTTCACGCCTTGCACGCTCCTCACGAACCTTCAGCTGCTATATCAAAAACATCAAAAACATCAAAAACATCAAAAACATATTAATACATTAATAATTTAACATTTTAACAATGCCTTGTTCAATAATATACAACATGCCTCTCAGTTGACAAGCAACTGACCTCAACATTAATAATTTAACATTTTAACAATGCCTTGTTCAATAATATACAACAATTGTTGACGATCTCTTTGAGTATAATTATATTGTGACCAACGGAGTGCCTTAGGACTCCTAGTATAGCCAGGTATCACCCTAGATCATTGAGTGGTAAGGAGTTGACGAAAGAAGACGTAAGTGGGTGAAGCGACCAAGCCTAGAGGGATTCTTGTGAATTGAATACACAATGCTCAAATGAATTAACATCAAGACATATCAAAACGATTCCTTGCGACAATTGAAAACAAGACAAGAAGCTCTAAAGAAAATTCAAAAATAACTAAGTGATTGCCCGAATTGAAGGGGTGAGTGTAGTAAGGTGAGACTAGAATTAATGAACCGGAGGTCTGGAAAAGTACTTAGGGAAAAGTGATAGACGGAGCGTCTGATCTTCCAAGGCTAGCGTAAGAACTACAGCATAATCGTGGGCACAATAGCTAGGCAGCTATCCATACAAGGCGAGCTCAGATATGAGTGACTCGGATATGTCTTTCAACACGAGTAGACTAGGAGTGTCGTTTAATGTAGCCCACCTAGAAAAAATGGAGGGACCCTACAAGACTCAATTGGAGTACATTCATACGAATAGATTGGGTGCCCGAGTATATGAGGATGGCCTTCATAGGTCAGTGATTCAGCTAAATAATCCCAATCAACCTTTGGGATTGTAACATCCAGCCGTTAAGTTTGAAGATGAGGTTTGCATAGACAAGGAAGGAACCATGTATATCATCGCAATTAGGGCAAACTCAACCAATGACCTAGGAGAGATGGTAGAAAATGTAGACATAGATGCAAAAGGACATGGTAAATAGATTGAGGAACCCAGAACACCAAGAGGAAAATCCGTACTAAAAAGGGTGATAACGCCTAAGTGGATGCCCCAAGACAATAGGATTATAGAATTGTTTTGGAATAAAGAGACCGACGAAGCCATTTGGAGATATAGGCCAAAACAACCTAGCAAAGCAGGAACAAACACAATTTATGAACTAAAAGACCCAGAGATTCTAGGAAAGGTAGTATATTTAGATGACACCTTAGAACGAATGTATAAGGTCACTGAACATGGACGGCATGCATATAAATGGAGAGGAGAATTGTTTTTCCCTCTAGTGAAATAACAAGCACCTAAGGATAGTTTGGGTGATGGCACATCCCAAGGACATAGAGAGAAGAGCAAGGAGGGTGCAGAAAGTAGTTTTGTCCATCGTGTAGGAAGGGAGAGGACTCCCACCAAAAGTGGAAGGATTGAATGAGAACCTCTAAGGGATCATAGGACACATAGGGGTGGGGACGGATCTCCCTTGCCTAGACCAAGAGACCACCCTAGAACCTTGAGGCCTACTCAATTAGTGAAGGCTATGAAGAATTGTTTTGACGGATCGGGAGATCCTTATGAGCATGTGGCAGAATTCAAGTAGGTGCTATAGGTTGAATAGGTGGAAGACATGTTTACCCAGTTTAACACCTTTGGACTCACTCTAAAGGGTGATGTGTTGGATTGGTTCCAACCATTGCACCAACACCAATTTAGAGACATCCACCCTATGATGCAGTCCTTCATTACGGACTTTTCCAAGAGCGGAATCAGACACAACACGTCTTCTTTGATACGCACATTCAAACAAACCCTGAAGAAATGGTGAGGATGGTCGATCGAAGATTTAGATGGTACATAGAAAGATGTCCCCCTTTAGTACCCACTCCAGCTAAATTGATAGCTTTGTTCATAGATGGCCTACCGAGTGCTAAGCTAAGATCATACGCCTTCTTGAAGGAGCCAAGAACCTTGGATCAATGTTTACGGATCTGTGTAGACATAGAAGATAACTTAGGAGATGAGCTAGAACTTCCTAAGGTTCGCAAAGACTCTGATAGTACCACATAAACTTCATTCAGGCATTCCAACTCCATATAAGACTTAGCGGAACAAGTGGCCAAATGATTGGGAGTGTCAAGTAAACTAGGCATCAAATTAGCCCCCCCTCAAATGTGTTATACTTGTGGAGGTGACCATATGGTGAGCATGTGTCCACATGCAGCGCAACCCATAGGAAACTCTAATGGAGTGTATTGTACTATAGAGAGAAGGTATACTAATCACACTGCTCAGGATTGCCCATATAACAAACAAGTGGTTAGGCAGGACTATCCTCAGCAATATCAGCCAGATAGATAGCAAGGGCAATACTAGCCATAACAATATTATCGAGCGACCCCTCAATATCAAACTCCATATCAAGTACATCCAAGGCCGCAACCTGTCTTAGGACAACAACCTCCACCCCCTGCTAATGTTGTTTTGGTAAAGTATGCTATACCAGAAGAGAACTCTAACATGGCCTTAGTATCTACGACCCCATTGATCACAAATAATGATCCTAATGCAAACAGTTTTGACTCCACTCATGTGGATAGCCCACCAGCTTACTATACAGAGTCAGCGGAAAACTCCGACCCTTACTATAAGAATCCTTCGTATGATCAAGTCTGGGAACCAGATTATGCTCAGGTTATGTACACAAACCCCAACCCAAGACCACAAGCTAGACAATTAAGACCACTTGCACCCAAATGACCATGCTATAATTGCCGAGGAGATCACTTCATACGAGATTGTTCACATGCAGCAACTACATTGCAGTCGCAATATTCAATATTCAAGGCTTTTGCCCTAAATGCAAAAAGGAGCACTTTATAAGAGATTGCACCAAGAACCCTATGAACACTTCGAAAAATGTGACGCCCATCAATGTAATAGGCATATTGCAACATTCTGAAGGTTCTATACCTCAATACATTCCCATCTAGGCAGTTACTAGAGCCCAAACACAAAGGCAAACACAACTGGAAAACCTAGGAAAACTAGTTGAAGCTAGTGAAGTAGGAGAGTCAATTGGGAAAAAAACTAGAACTTGGAAAGATTCACAAGAGTGACACAAGAGGAAATGGGGCAAAAACATGAGTGAGTTGGAGGAAAGCCTTAGGGAAACCAGAACTAAAATCTTAGAAATGTCATCACAAGAGGCTGAACCACAAATAATCACCTCTAAATCAGGATCAGTACTAGCAAATCCCACCCCAAAAAACCTTGATATGATGTTCAAAGTTTATCAAGCGAGAATACAAGAAGGACCCCAAGTAGGAGAATCTAGCAAGAATTACCCCCGAGCTGACTTAGAAATTGAGAGAACCAAACTGTGCAAAAAATGGTGGAATTAGCTGAGGCAATGTTTGAAGCCTCACAATACTTCAACTGAGAAATTATGGCGAGGCATGAGCTACATTTTCAAGGACTCCTAGAGAAGCTAGGACAAGTCGTATCTTACCCTGCGAAAGTCAGTTCTAGCACACAAACTAGCCCAAAAGAACCCTTGAAGACCACTCTATTTGAGCGGGCTAGGTCAGATTTAGAAAGTCATCAAACAGGTTATATGGATTCACACTCCATCTTGAAAGAGATTCAAGAAGAAAGATGAAGACAGGAATAAGAATCTCGACCAACCATACTTGAGATTGATGACTCAAGAGAATAGTTCCCTATAGACATCCCATCTATCTATGGAAGTCAAGTTGATGATTGGCCAAGGGAGCACACTATTTTTGAATCTAACTCTTTGCAAGAGTTACCTCACTTTATGGGCCCTTGGGAATACTGTTCAATTCAAGTGAAAGCCCCCACTATTTGAGTAAGGGGAGAGAACGCAGTCCTTCCTAGGAACACAGAAGCTATTAGAAACACAAAGGTTCAATGCCATTTAACTCTGGACAACCAGTTGAAGATCAAACCTAAACTATGGAAACATGTAGCAAACCAGTTCCCAAAGATAGCCTAAACCCCCGCTAGACCAAGTGCACGAGGAAAGTGCATGAGATACCCCAGGATAAAGTGGGCGACTCAAGTGAAGGAGAGGAAGGTAACTCTTGTTTGCCCATTACATACAAGGGTCACAATACCAAAGCCATTCTAGATACAGGTGTAGGAGTAGCCATCACGACCACTCCACTGTGGAAACGTTGGGGAAAACGAGCCCTTAGACCCACGAGGATGAAGCTGCAGATGGCAGATGGGCACATAGAAAGACCTTTAGGATTGTTGGAAGGAATTGCCCTATCTACTTGCGGAGTATAATTTGATCACACCTTTGCCATATGCAACTTTGGAAAGAATCAAGCATATGGGATGCTCTTAGGAAGATCTTTTATGCGACAGTTACAGGTTGTACATGATTGGGGAACCAATTCTTTGTACCTACAACACCTAAGAGTAACCATGAAAGTGAACCTCACAGACTATTCACATAGGGATGTACCACCTTTGCAATGGAATACGGTACATAGGAACAAAGAGGAGAAAAAATCGGTACATTCCTTAACATCAGATCCATCTTGGCTACATGAGGACACACACCTGTGGATGTGTAAAGTTGCAGCCAAGGAAGAGGAGTGTGCTACAGCAAGAGCAACAGGAAAAGGACACACTTCGAGACCCATTGAGGATCCAGCATATGTCCCAGTAGTATTTCTTGACGAGGAACTCGAACCTCATGGCTGGGAAGAGATTTTAACGACTATGGATATTTCAATTAATTAAGGACAATGGACCCCTCATTGTGATGAAGAGGGTTATGACATATCCATCTTGACTGTAAGCCTAGTGAGAGAGGAAATAGAAGCAAATCATCTTAAAAAAGAAACCCCTGAATACAGTAAGCAAGTGAAGGACGTGTAATGGGAAGTAGATTCAATCCGACATGAATGTTCATCGGCAGAGGAATTCCTAGGTTGGGTAGAAGCCATGTCCCCGGAACTCACCACCTCTAAGAAGAAACAAGAAAATCCAAGTCCAGTCAACAAGATCAAAAGGTGAAGAAGAACAAGAGTGTGAAAGCTAAGGAGGAAGAACCCTTGATGGAAGCGCTAGAAAACTTTAGGAAATATGCGGTGGAAGACCAAAAAAGCATGATCCGAATGCCCAAAAGAGACAAAAGTTTGGGAGAAGCTTATAACAATAAGGAAACCATGAAGAAACTCATAGTGGCAATCTAGGAAGGAGAAGAATGAGGCACGTACATAGGACATGATTTAACTGATGAGGAAAAAGCAAGTTTGATTGCCCTGTTGAAAAAGTATAGGGATGTGTTTGCTTGGAGTTACAAAGATTTGAAAGGGGTAGATCTTGACATATGTTCCCATAGAATACACATGATCACCGAAGCAAGGACCACTAGGCAAAAGCCCTATACATATAATGACAATTATGCATTGAAAATCAAAGAAGAAATAGACAAGCTCATAGAAGCTCGGTTCATTTACAAAATAGAACACACCGAATGGGTTTCACCCATCCTAATCGTGCCAAAAAAGAACAGTAAGCTGAGAGTGTGCATAAACTTAAAGAAGTTCAATGTTGCCACAATTAGCGATAGCTATCCTCTACCCATTACAGACCACCTATTGGAAAGAGTCGCAGACAAGGAAGTGTACAGTTTCCTTGACGAATTCTCAGGCTATAACCAAATTGCCATTGCCCCCGAGGACCAACACAAGACAACATTTGCCACCAAGTGGGGCATCTTTGCGTTTTGTGTAATGCCTTTTGGGCTCACAAACGCACCTGCAACTTTCCAAAGGTTGATGTGCCATGTGCTCAAAGAGTTTTTGAGAAAGAACCTAGAAGTGTATGTGGATGACCTATGCACTCACTCAGTACTTAGACTAGAGCATATCACTAAGCTTGAACGCATCTTCGAAAAGTGTAGGGAATATCAAGTGTGTTTAAACCCTAAAAAGTGTGTCTTTATGGTCAGACAAGGCAAGATATGTTGGGTGTGTGTAGAAGTGCGAGAGACACACGAGAAGCACACACAAGGAGCACAAACACAGTAAGATACACGGAGAAGATGATGGCTGGAATAGCTCTCTCTATTGATGATGAACTGAACTAAAGTAAGAGCTAAATAATATCCCTAAGTACAAAGTACCACCACATATGAGAGTATCAAGTATGTGGTAACATGGGGAAAAAACCTCTAGCCAGCACTAGAGTAAAAAGTGCCCATGTCTAGGGAAAAGGTTCACATCAAAGCTACTCGAGGAACACATAAGTGTAACAAACCCCCTAGAGCGAATGATGTGAACACATACAGGGAGTGACAGATCAGCCCCCACAAGGTAATAAGCCTAAAGCTTTGTGAAAAGCTTCAAACTTTTCCCGTGGAAGAGCTTTGGTGAATATGTCTGCCACATTGTCTTGTGTAGGCACATATACCAAATCAATATCTCTTGCATGAAGGCGCTCTCGCACATAGTGATAAAGCACCTCAATATGTTTGGTTCATGCATGAAACACTGAGTTTTGTGCAATAGCCAAAGCACTCTGACTATCACTGAGAATATGCATAGCAGCATCAATCTCCATGCAAAGATCCATCAATAGGCGTCTCATCCATATACACTCCACTATAGCTGTGAAAACTGCCCTGTACTCAGCTTCACAACTCGATGTCGCCACTATAGCTTTCTTCTTACTCAACCAAGATATGCATGAGTCTCCAAGGAAAAAGCAATTACCACTAGTGGACACGCGAGTATCATAACAACTAGCCCAATCACTATCTGTAAAAGCATGCAAGCATGGCTGAACATCTCTGCCATAAAAGAGACGTAAGCTCAAAGTGCCTCGAAGATATCTAAACACACGTTTCACGGCTTGCCAATGCTTAGTGCCAGGGCTATGCATGAATCGACTCAACTGGGAAACTGCATACTATATATCTGGCCTTGTGTTGCATGCATATATAAGACATCCCATAGCTTGCTGATAAAGAGAAGTGTCAAATGCATCGCCGAAATCCTCAACAGAGAACCTGAATCCTGTCTCAACTGGTGTGGAAACTGGCTTGCAATCCTCAAAGTCAAAACGTTGAAGTAGTTTTTCAACATACTTTGCTTGATGCATAACAATCCCCCCCTCAACGGATACAAACTGGATGCCAAGATAGTAGCTAAAAGGACCAACATAAGTGACATCAAAAGTATACTGCAAATCAGCCATAAGAATTTCAATTCTTGCATCACATGACCCAGTCAAGAGTATGTCATCGACATAAAGAACAAGCACTATAAGATCAGACCCATTTTTGCGTACATAGAGTGTGCTTTCAATCAGACTACATGTGAAGCCAAGAGCAATCAAGTGCTTATGGATTTTGTCATACCATGCACGTGGATCTTGCTTGAGACCATACAAGGCTTTATGGAAACGACAAACCATATGCTCTTTCCCTTTCATAGCAAATCCAAGAGGCTGCTTCACATAAACCTTTGCTTGCAAATCACCATTCAGGAAGGTTGTCTTTATGTCCAACTGATGCATTTTCCAGCCTCAATGGGCAGCCAATGCAACCACAGTACAAATGGTAGTCATGTGTGAAGTAGGTGCAAATGTTTCCTCATAATCAGTGCCATATTGTTGCGCATATCCTTTGGCAACCAATCTAGCTTTGTAGCGATCAATGCTCCCATCAGATTTTTATCTTAATCTTATAAACCCACTTTGTACCAATGGCATTCTTTCCTTTTGGCAATTCACATAACTCCCAAGTACCATTCCTATGTATGGAATCCATTTCTGATTGCATAGCACTCATACATTGTGGATCTTCACATGCATCTTCAAAAGAAAGTGGCTCTTCATTACATGCTGTAGCAATAAGAGAATAATCCACAAAATTACTTGATGCATGGTGAGAGCTTGATCTTGTTCTACCAAGTACTTCACTTTAGCTTAGGTCGGTTGCAACAGCTCTCCATCATGCAAGCGGGAGGTTCGACAAGTGCAACGCTCACGCGGCCGGTGGTGGAATTCTCGACTCTTCCATTTGAGAGCTTGCCTAAGGCTATTCCAGAGGATTTCTATGGTTTTACAGGACCAATGCCCATTGAAGACCCTCCTCAAGGATAGACAGAAAGGGTAAGCAGCAAGGCACACTAGTTCCAAGGTCTTGCAGGGCCCCTAGGAGACGCAGAATTCATATATGAAGCTTATTTCACGTATGGTGCAAATGTGTGGAGACACTAACAATTCTTTTCGCGAGAATTCGAGAATCTCCAGAATAGTGAAGACCTCCAACCTATGTGGCAGAGGGTAGGATTGCAAATTATTTTAGTGTGGAACTCCCGAAACCGGATTTTTATAGGTGTTATTATTTAGTGGCCTCTATCAGAGAGCAGAAGCATAAGGAATGATGGAGAGTGTTAATCTCCAAAATGAAAAGTTATCCTTAATGTTAGAGCACCTCTATATCAAGAATAACTCACAACTGTACCAATTTTGGAAGACCAATGTCAAAACATCAAGATTTGCACTAACTGTGAAGAGAGTTACTTCATAGAAAAAGTCTACTACACTTTACTCATTAATTGACTAATCAAATGTGGAAAGTCTCTAATGAAACTTTGTACAAGCTATTTTCTAAAGATTGCACACCTTCCCCAAGTTAAAACATCTCAAAAGATTCAGTAGATCTCGAGAAATGATCCAAACAATCCACCTATGTCTAAAATTGTACTTCTCTACAGTCGACTTTGACACCTATGACTTTTAATGCATAGTTCTCTCAAATTACAACCCATTTATTCAAATGCTTTTAGCCATAGGTAGCTTACCTTCCAACTTAAAGAATAAGTGCTTACTTCCTCAAAACTTTACACTATAGAAGGAGAACTCACCAAAACATAAGCATCAAATTTGCGCATGTTGCAAATTTCACTTCTTCACATTTACACATGTAAATGTTCCTACTCTCAGTTCTCTTAGCTTGTCAATCAACTATAGACTTAGACTTCTACAAAAGCATTTCATAAAAGATTAAACACAAAGGAGTACTCAGCAAAAGATTGGGTGCAATTTATCTTCTATTCAAAAAGTTTTACATCTCAATGATGAGAGAGATCTTCTTCACTTATAAAGTGTCTAATGACTCTTAAAACTTCTAATTATTCTCATCTCATGCTCTCTCATACTTACCCCAACTTTCTACTTGTATATATAGGCATCTATGTACAAGCTCATGACCATAATGAAGGTATAAGTGAGTTAACTACAAGTTTAATGTACATATGTATACAAGTCTTCATTTCCTAAATATGCCCTATCTTCAAACTTCATTTGTTGATCTTTTCTCCATCTTTTGACTTCAAGTCTTTATCCAAGACATCAATTCATGGTTGACTTGCACCAACAGCTCTGGCTCAATCATCAATTGAGGTTTTCTCTATCTTCTTTATACCTGCCATGTCTTTAAATCTATGTAGCTTTGGTCCATCCAAGCTTTTGGTTAGCATATCTGCAATCTGATCTTTTGTTGAAGTATGTATAACTTCAATCTCCTTGTCAAGAACCTTCTCTCTTAAGAAGTGATACTGAATTTCAATGTGGTTAGTCCTGGCATGAAAAACAAGATTAGCAGCTAGATACAATGAACTCATATTATCTCCATGAATAGTGGGTGTACTCTGAATGATGTCAAAACTCTTCATCAGATTCTTCAACCATATGACCTCCTTTGTAGCTTCAACCATTCCTTTGTACTCTACTTCTATGGATGATAAACCAACTGTACATTTCTTCTTAGAACACCAAGTACCCATATGTTGATCTCCTATCATCAGGATTATCTGCCCAATCTGTATCACTATATATCTTGATCTTTGTATCTGATGTAAAACCATAATACAAACCTTCCTTGAGTGTACCCTTAATGTTTCTCAATACTCTTTGTCCTATAACCCAATGTTCTTTCCTAGGACAATGCATGAATTGAGACAACATTCCAAGTGCATATGACAAATCAGGCCTAGTTAATGTAGCACAGATTAGACTGCCAACCAGACTTTGATATAGCTTCATATACTTGAATTCTTCTCCTCCATATCTGCTCAATTTGTGATTCACCTCCATTGGAGTAGGTGCTGCCCTGTAATCTTCCATTTTAAAGTTGATCAACAAGTTCTTCTTGAGTCACATATACTCCATGTTGAGTATATGAGATATCCATGCCCAAGAAATATGACAAGTCTCC
The DNA here is from genome assembly GCA_020310875.1 of Ceratopteris richardii. NCBI lineage: Eukaryota > Viridiplantae > Streptophyta > Polypodiopsida > Polypodiales > Pteridaceae > Ceratopteris > Ceratopteris richardii. Next base: position 128,792,236 of record CM035412.1, on the reverse strand, counting down.
CAAGTTACTAATGCTGAACTCTTTCTCCATTTGTTTCTTAAGACTTTGTATGCCCTTCTCATCTGTACCTATAAGGATTATGTCATCAACATATATGCACATATAAATGAACCCATCATCACTTGCTTTGACAAGCAAGCTACTATCAGCTTTAGATACTTCAAAACCAAGTTCCTTCAAGAACTTTACAAGTCTATAATTCCATGCCCTTGGGGCCTGCTTCAAACCATATAAAGCTCTCTTGATCTTACATACATATTCTGAATTCCTTTTATCTCTGAACCCTTCTGGTTGCTCCATGAATACATCATCTGAAATATAACCATTAAGAAAAGCATTCTTCACATCTAATTGACATAATCTCCAACCTTTACATGCAAAAATGGCTATGAGTGTCCTTATGGTTGTCATCTTTGCCACAGGACTATAGGTCTCATCATAATCTATACCATATATCTGATCATACCCTTTCACAACAAGTCTAGCTTTTTACCTAGACACACTTCCATCTGCAAACCTCTTTGTCTTGTAGACCCATTTGCATCCAATGATCTTTTGACTATTTGGTTTAGGAACCAAATCCCATGTCTCATTCTCCATCAATGCATCATACTCTTCTTGCATAGCTTTTTCCTAATTTTCCTTATCTTTTGCCTCTTCATATATAGAAGGGTCTTCATGTGCTTTCACCATGTAAGGATAATCTTAAGTAGTCAAAAAAGATGTGTCATAGCTATACCTTGTAGGTTGCCACTTGTGTCTTGATGACCTTCTGAGTTCTCCACTTCTTGAAGTTTCTCGTTCATCACATTCTGGATCAAACCTTGGCAGTTCTTCAACTTCAGCTTGTACTTCATTGTTTTCTTCTTCATTAAATATGTGAATCTTTGATTTACCTTTCTTTTGATTCAAAACTTCTTCATCACCTACATGATTATTGATTGTACCTGCATACCAAGTACCTTGCTCATCAAATGTAACATCCTCTGATACAAGGAATTGCTTTGTGGATGGACTCCACAACCTATAACCCATTTGTTTATCATCATATCCAATGAACACATACTTTTCAGCTTTAGGTTCCAATTTATGCCTCAACTGAGATGGCACATATGCATAAGCCAAACACCAAATACTTTGCAATGATCTAAGGTAGGTTTCTTACCCCACCATGCCTCATATGGTGTCATACCCTACAAAGCTTTACATGGTAACCTATTAACCAAGTATGTAGCTGTATTTACAACCTGAGTCCATAAATAATTTGGACAACTTTTCTCCTTCATCATTGATCTTGCAAACTCAACAAGAGTTCTATTTCTCCTTTCTGCTACACCATTTTGTTGAAGAGAGTACTTGCAAGTGACTTCCCTTTTTATACCTGCATTCCATAAGTAATCACTGAACTCATTTGAGAAGTACTCTCCCCCTCCATCTGACCTTAGTCTCTTCAACTTTTGACCTGTGATTCTTTCTGCATACACATGATAATGTTTAAATGTATTGAATACCTCTAATTTATCTTTGATCACATATATAATGATCCACCTAGTAGCATCATCAACATAAATCACATAATATCTTGAACCATTAATATTGAAATCCTTTGATGGTCCCCACACATCTGCATGTACCAATTCAAGCTTCTCTGAACACATAAATCCACGCTTATTGTATGTTTGCTTATGAGCCTTACCTAATTGACATGCCTCACATCTGAATGTCATGTGTTGACCTGCAAAACTAGGCAATCCAAGCATTGAACCATTGTTAACCATATCCTTAATACCTCTTTCATTGAAATGTCCAAGCCTTTTATGCCAAAGATCTAACTCAGAGATCTTATGTCCTCCATAAGTAAACAAGGCATGACCAACATTACCTTGAATCTTCAATGTGAAGAGTCTTCTTTCTTTCTTCCCTGAAACAATTTGTTTATACCCATTGCTAGGGTCTTCCACAAAAACTCCATCATTAGTGAAGCTTACTTCATGACCTTTTTCAACAATTTTCCCTACACTTATCAGATTCTTTGGAATTGTAGGAACATACAAGACCTTACTCAGAAGAGTACTTCCATCCTTGGCCTTTATTGATCCAATTGACTTCACATTGTGTTTTGTATTATCACCTATTTGAACTACATGATTAGTTACCTTATTCTCCAAATCAGTCATCAAGGCTATATTACCACTCAGGTGATTGCTACACCCTAAGTCAATGTAGAAGACTCTTTAGTCTTCACTTTGTCTTTCACAAGTTGCATTCATAATCAAAGTTGAATCCTCCTTCTGATCTAAAGCATAATTGTAGTATGTATTGTTGTAGGATTGACTTTGGAATCCTCTACTTGCATTTCTTCCAAAGTAACCTCTACTACCTCTTCCTCTAAAATTACCTCTGTGGTTTCTACCACCTCTTGCTCTTGAATTAAAGTTCTCACTATATTCTCCATTATTCTGATTATTATGCCAACAATCGTGAGCTAAATGATTTGTCTTACCACAAATCCAGCAAGCTTTGGCTCCATCTTTATTACTTCTACCTCTTCCTCTACTTTTGCTACCTCCTCCTCCTCTTAGGAAGTTAGCTTGGCTAGTTGTACCTTCTTCTTCATTTAATTGTTGTTTGCCTTTGCTATTCTTCCTCTTGTCCTTTGAATACATTGCTTGACATGTACTCTTATCAACATCACCTTTGACATCCTGCTCAAAAGTTAGCATATGTCCTAGCAATTGATTTAAATCAGGAGTGAAATGATATAGTGACAATTCAGTAGACAAAATGAATGGCTTCCATTTCTCATCTCCTCTCAAGCATGTGAGGATTTTTCTTACCAATTTATCCTCCTCAATATCTTCATCACCTGCTCCTAATGCATCTGCAATGTCCTTCACCCTTGTTACATAATCAGAAATGGATTGAGAAGCTTTCTTTTTGAATGTAGTGAACTCTGCCCACAAAGATGCCTTCCTTGACTTTGTAGTATTTTCGAAATGCTCCTCCAAAGCATTTCATATGTCACTTGCACTTTCAAGTCCTCTAATATGAGGTAGCAAGTAGTCATTGACTCCCATGTAGATAATGCTCCTTGCTTGAGCATCCTTCTTCATCCAAGTCTTCAAATCTGAGAGTTCATCCCTAATTGGAACACTAGGATCTCTGAATTCTGGTTTTTCTTCTTCACCTATGATGTAACCTATCAGTTCTTTGCTCATGACATGAGCTTCCATCCTCATTGACCACGCTGGATAGTTTTCTTTATCCAATTTATCTATCTGAAGAGAATCTCTCATCCTTTCTTCACCTGTGTATTAAATTCTTCAAGATTTATGAGGAATAAGTGTACCTTTACTTTGAATGAAGTTCCTTCTGATCTTCTTGATAGCTTCATGCCTCCTTCTCAAGCTTTGCCTTTAAGATTTCACCTTTTGAACCTTCAAATGTTAATTTATGTGTGACTGCAGAAGTCGAGGTCTTCCTTTCTTCCAATTTGATGATTCCTACTTTGATACCACTGACAAAGAGTGTTAATCTCCAAAAGAACAAGTTATCCTTAATGTTAGATCACCTCTATATCAAGAATAACTCACAACTCTACCAATTTTGGAAGACCAATGTCAAAACATCAAGATTTGCACTAATTATGAAGAGAGTTACTTCATAGAAAAAGTCTGCTGCACTTTACTCATTAATTGACTGATCAAATGTCTAAAGTTTCTTATGAAACTTTGTACAAGGTGTCGCCTAAAGATTTGCACCTTTTCCAAGTTAAAACATCTCAAAAGATTCAGTAGATATTGAGAAATGATCCAAACAATCCACCTATGTTGAAAATTGTACTTCTCTACAGTCAACTTTGATACTTGTGACTTTTAATGCATAGTTCTCTCAAATTTTAACCCGTTTATTCAAACTCTTTTAGACATACGTAGCTTACCTTCCAACTTAAAGAATGAGTGCTTTCTTCCTCAAAACTTTACACTCTGGAAGGAGAACTAACAAAAACATTAGCATCAAATTTGCACCTGTTGCAAACTTCACTTCTTCACATTTACACATATAAATGTTCCTACTCTCAATTCTCTTAGTCTGATCACAATTAGGATCTAAAATCTTGTATAGAGGTCAATCAACTATAGACTTATCCTTGTACAAAAGCATTTCACAAAAGAATAAACATAGAAGGAGTACTCAGCAAAAGATCGGGTGCAATTTTTCTTCTACTGAGAAAATTTTACATGTGAATGATGAGAGAGATCTTCTTCACTTCTAAAGTGTCTAATGAATATTACAACTTCTAATTCTTCTCATCACATGCTCTCTTATACTTACCCCGACTTTCTACGTGTATATATAAGCATCTATGTACAAGCTCATCACCATAATAAAGCTATAAGTGATCTAACTACAAGTTTAATGTACATATGTATACAAGTCTTCATTTCTTGAATATGCCCTATCTTCAAACTTCATTTTTTGATCTTTTCTTCATCTTTTGACTTCAAGTCTTTATCCCAAGGCATCAACTGATGGTCGACTTGCACCAACAAGGAATTGGACCCTGTTTTCATCTTACCATCATTGGTGAATGACCCACCTTTCAAGACGTTTACGTTGTCTCTGAACTTAATCAGGACTAACCCGAAGATTCACAGCACTCATACGCCCATCAAAAAAGAGCATCTCATCCCCAAACCAATGAAGCGAAGCGATGTTGATAAATGCCCTGCCATTTCTGCCATCACCCCTCAGTTAACCACTCCGCTCAAAATCTGTCTACATCACTTTGCTTCCCTGCCCAGGAATGATTCACCATTCCACACAAGCATCTTTGGTTTGGTTTGTATTTGGCCACCACAGGGCCTTAAACAATTGATATTTCTACTTACATACAAGATCAACTTGTATTGGCTAGACATCGGTGGGAGAAGAAGAAAGTTGTTCATGGATGTTGAGCTCTCACATGCATCATATACATGTGTCTGGTTTGTGATATTACTATAGAGAGAGCATTACTGGTTAAGCAATTGAAACAATATAAAGGTTCCAAGCCACGAGACCCCCTAAACCCCACTGAGTCAAGCGCATGCGTGGCACCATTCCATGCCTAGAAGTGCCGACATCACCATCACCTCAGCGTACACCTGAAACCTGTCCCCAACAATCTCCAATTCAACCACAACAAAGGGTTCCCCCTCTCCGTGTTCACCTGAGCCGCTCAACCACTCTCTGTGAAGTTTCCCAGGCAGAGACCACCGTGCCTACCACCATTACAAGTATGGCCACCATGACAATAGAAGCTCCCGTTACAACTTCTACATTTGTCTCTGATTCCTTCACCTTTCGCGTTACAAGCTTGGGCACGGAAGACATCAATACTACATTTGATTTTGAGATCCCCAATATATTGTCTAGTGATTTTTAGTTCTCAGACACCCATGTTGTCTCGCAAGAATTTGAACGCCCAGCTTACCCCACTACACCATCAGAGGGTACAAATGTTGATTCTGATGAGGAAGACGATGATCGCACCATGACTAATGAAGGAGACGCAGATATCGAAGCTAGTGAGGAAGAAGTACACCAATCGGAAATACATGCTAAAGTTTCAGGAGAAGCTAGCATGTACGAAGAAGAAACGTCTGAGGCAGCATCTTACATCATCGCCATCCGACAGATCTACAATAATATGCATAAAGTTTGGGCACGAACCAAGTTAATGGAAGAACAAAGTGAAGCCATCTTACAACAAGAGCTGGTTAGCAAAGGCTTCAAAGAGACTTTTATCTCGGCTATGCAAGAGTTGGTTAAAGCTTTTGGCATGCCGGAAGCGTTACGATTTTTGTTACAAAATCCCTTAGCAAAGTTTGATCCTCGACGGGTTCGCATTCTCAAATGCCCAAGTACCTACATTCACGTCCCTACTAGCCCCATCACTTCATCACCCCCTGTGGGATACTCCACAATTGACTTGACTGAAAAAGACACTTCCCCTCTATATACCCTTAGCAAAACCCTCCTCTCGCAACCAATCCCAACCCCGACCTCCCCTCATGTTGTAGATAGCCCTGAGGTTCGCATTCAGTCCCTCATTTCTATTTGGCCCCCTGAATCTAGCCCCATCCCGACTACTACTCCCGTTCACCCAGTTTCCATTCCACCTATTATGACACCACCCATCATCTCTCCACCCCTGCAATTCCCCTCATATACCACTAATCCGTTGTACTCCTTGCCCTCCTCCACACCGTCAACCTCCTTCTATACTTCTTTCACTTCCTTTTTGCATCCCCGATCCACACCTTTTCCATTCGTGAGACCCTTGCACAAATTTCACCCACAAGTTCCTTTTCTATGGCCACCAGGCACCCCTCCTCACTCACCTCTCACCACACAATTGCACTCACCACCATGCACCATAGCACCGACATCACTCTTTCATGTGGCAATCACTGAAGTTCCACTAGTGACATGGATATATCACCCAGCGATTCACCATATGCACAATTACATGCATCCACCATACCACATACCACATCTCACACGTCACCTATTCGCACATCACTCCCGTCACTTGCCATTGCATCCACTATCCCTATCCCTAATCCCACTCAAATTGCATTACTCACCACCCCACATGTCACATTCCCCACCCTTGTATCTTCTTTGTCATCCACTGTTGACGTAGCTCTGCAGCAAATGATACAGTGTATGCAACAAATTAATGTCGAATATTCATCGCTCGGGCAAGAACATTTCGCCCTACAATGGACTACACAAGATCTATAGGTATGTTTAGTTGCCTTCACACTACAAAATGAGGAGCTTAACCATAAATATCAAAATTTGCCGGAAATTGAATATCAGACATAGTAGCAAAATCTGGAAGCTCAGATACAGGAATGGGTGAAAGAAGCTGAATCACAATTGGATGTTTACCTAATGCAAAATGCCCAATTTTCTCGCAATATGGTGCTTCTTCGTCGACACCTCAACGCTGCAAAGGAGGAAAATGAACATCTGCAACAGCATAGTCACGAGAATTTTGAAGCTACATTGGACAATCTGGATACACCTCTTAGTCCATCTCGATTTCATGTCGTTCCTCCCGAATCGATGCAGATCTTATTGGAAGACCATGCGCTTGTGCTTGAGGACTATGATCGTTTATAGGAAGAATGTGGAACCCTCAAGGAAACCAATAAAACTTTGTTGCTTAAAGATTCTTTGGGACCCACTATCATACAAGAAGTGGCATCACCGGCTCTCTTGGAAGAATCGACCACACTATATATGAAAGTACAAGCGTTTCAGACTCAAGTATCGAATCTGACAAAACCCCCTCAACTAGAGTCACCATCTGATCTACGAGAACCAGAGGAAACCATACCTATTCATATCGAAGAAGCATTCAAAGAAGAATATGTACCCTTACTGGTTGTTGGCGGTTGCTCATCCCCTGAAGAACAGGACACCTATGAACTACCTCTACCAACTTGGTTAAAGACCATTGAAGAATTGGGTAAGACACACTCTGCGCGTGTTGATGTGCAACTCCACGCGATGGCAAATCTTGACAAAGTTATTTTGAATTCGCCTTATTTTGCCAATATCGCCCCCCGCCGACATATCATGTCCAGAGAATTATAGTATAAGCAATATTTCCTTTTGCTAGAGGAATATAATTTTCAAGTGGAGCAAGAGATTAAGAAGCACCCCACACATGCCACACAATTCGAGCCTCAGAATGTTCCACCAAAAGCAGAGTGAGTCCACATCTATCAACCCACCTGGCGTGTAGAATTATTACAAACGTACCCAAAAATGATGCATACATGGATGCGTGCACCAACACACTTGAAGTACAACCCTTGTTATGGACCGGTTCTGCGCAGACGTACTTGGAAGGCATTTGCTATTAAGGTTCAGAATAATCAGCAATGCAAAGATTGGCTCAATTATCCCTACCTCACGCATCCCACGAATAATACTTCCACTATCGGCTATATGATGGACAACATTCGTCATTGGTTGCCTCCTTTACACAAAATGACAGATATTGTTGCCCAAATGACGGTAAAGATTTTTGATATGATGTAGATTGTATTCAAAACCTTTCGATGCGTCAAAGCCCCCACTGTAAATACATGAGGCTTTGAATACGGGAACTTGGACCTAGTTTAGGACATGAGCACGACCCCATCTCTCAAGGTATGCTATGCTTGGCACTACAGATTGAAGTATACGCCCGCCTGCTACAAGCAGACGTTTGAAGAAATGTTTGTCACCGGCTTCTGGGAATATCTCTCAGAAGTGTTTATCAGACGCCCAACGCATTTGCTACACCTGTTCACTTCTGAACGAATTATGTATTTAGAATATTATATGCGCCCACCTCCAGATGAACCCCAACCCATTGATTGGGAGAAACTTCAACGTGATTTTATCCGGGGACTTTGCATCACCGAACAAACCTTGGCAACAGACCTGCTCACCAGTTACATTACTCATGCTAAATCAGGTTCTGTCAGGGACGAGAGAAATGAGGAGGATGGGAGTGTTCAAGGTCAAGGCAGAAGTTTGAGTGCTGGTTCTCGTCATAGAAGAAGAGGAAGCACTTAAAGTTACTCAAAAGATTTGATCATGACAAGAGTGATTCTTATCACTAAACCAATGTATTATGTATAAATACATCCAATTATCACGGATATGACTCCATTTTGTGCAAGCCGAGAAGTCCTCGAGCTTGAGGAGTCTAGGTAGAATGCTCACACCAATTTTTGTAATTTTTGAAAGCCGTTAGATAGTTCAAATTAGAGGTAGAACCTATTTTTTAACTATGTTGGCCACTAGATTTGAAACCGGTCAAAAGCAAGCAAAAACTATAAATAGAGCTAGAGAGCTCATTTTGAGGTTGTTGTTTCTTTATGATTGAACCTATGAGCTAGAGCTAGAAGAGCTATTGTAACTAGATGATGATGAATATGATTATGAGTCATTCTCTTGCCTTCCATTGATCTCCATTGTGACTCTCCTAGTGTGTGTGTATGCTCTTGCATTTCTCACCATCTTCTTCATACACATCATTCGCTCTTGATCTTCATATCGCCCTAACCTCTCCGCAGATTGACAATTACGAGGTGAAGCTCCTCATCTCGGCACTTTTCATTGTGCTAGATTGACACCATTCTTCATTGTGCACAAGATTAGTAGACTCTATTTTGGGTGTAGAGGCCTCTACAACAACCATTCCAGCCTCTTTCTTCCTTGCCTCTTTAGCAGCCAGTTTTGGACAACCCTTTATGACATGATCATTTCCTTTACAGTATTTGCAAAACAATTTTTGCTTTTCTATTTTCTTCTGCTCTCTGTCATCTTTCTTTGATTGTGCAAAATTAGTAGATTTTTGCTTACTAGTAGAAGAGCTCCATTTACCTTTTCCCTTCTATCTAGCTAGGAAAGTTGGATCTGCAACATGCATAATGGACTTGTTCTACCTAGACTAATCTTCCTACAATAGAATAGAGACTAACTCCTCAAATGTTAAGGCATTTGGATTGCCTTTCATCACCAAACAAAGAGTAGAAGCAAAACTCTGATATGAATCAGGAAGACCATTCGGAACAATATGCACAAGTGAATTGTCAGACAACTCTTCCTTCATATCTTTGATATTTTTCAAAAAAATATCCTTGTAATCTTCTTCATTCATGTGCTCTCTCTCTAAATATTTTTGGAGGTAACCAACATGAGCCTCATTCCTTGCCTTGTATAAAGTGCTAAATGTCTCCCAAACATCCTTAGTTGTTCTAGAAGAGAAAATGTGAGGAATAATGGCATGTTTGACAGACAAGGCTATCAATGCATGTGCCTGAGCATCTCTACCATAGCAACAAATTTGTTATGCAGTATGTTTGCAAATTAAGAAGCAAGCACCAAGAGCTTGGAACTATAGGCTTGTGAAGTATCTCAATGATCTTGGATATCAAAATTTCAAAGCCAGATGCAAGTCTACTTATCAAAAGAACAGATGAAGGTATAATCCACATTTTTATTTATGTAGATGTCATTATAATCACAAGTAGCTCAAATGAAGGAATCAAGGAAGTAAAGAGATTACTTGAGAAGGAATTCAAGATAAGTGATCTAGGGAAGTTATCATACTTTCTTGGAATGGAAAACACTTATGCATATCATGGTATATATGTATCACAAGAAATGTATCTTCTAAACCTATTGAAGAAGTTCAACATGGAGAATTGCAGAGAAGCTTCAACTCCACTTGAAGTTAATCATAAGCTGAGAAAATATGATGGTGCAAAATTCAAAGACATGAGAAAGTATCAATCTTTAGTGGGAAGTTTGATTTATGCTACACTAACAAGAATTGATCTTACTTATGCAATGGGAGTCCTCTCACAATTCATGCATTGTCAAAAGGATCAACATTGGATACCATGTCAAAGAGTTCTCAGATATATCCAAGGAAATATAAAGGAAGGATTATATTATCCTTTTACTTCAGGCATAAAATTGAGAGCATATAGTGACTCGGATTGGGCAAGAATTCAAGATGATAGAAGATCAACACATGGATACATGGTGTATATAGGTAATAAGCTTGTGAGTTGGTGCTCAAAGAGACAACATACAGTAGCATTATCATCAACTGAAGCAGAATATAAAGGGCTTGTTGAAGTAGCTAAAGAAGTAATATGGATGCAGATCTTGTTCAAAAGCTTGGGCATTGATAAAGGTATACCTATAATACATGGAGATAATATGAGTTCACTTTATCTTGCAACGAATCTAATATTTCATGCAAGGACAAAAGATATAGAGATCCAATATCGTTTCCTAAGAGAAAAGGTAATTACTCATACATAGGATCAGATAGTAGATATCATGAAAAAAATCTTGGTTGGAGTGAAGACAAGGAGATTCAAAGGAATGGCAAGAATAAAAGAGAACAAGATCATATGAAGATAGAAAATGTTAATTAGTGATTGAGGGGGATTTTTTGGGGCTTCATTCATTAATTAAACATAAAGACATGAAGACATAAATGGAAAAAAGAATGACAAAGAGCTATGGAACTTGGACACTCAAAAGACCATGCCTATGTGAAGGGATAAATGCACAATTGTAATATAGTGACATAATTAGGTTCAAAATTAGCCTAGAACTTTTAGAATTATGAGTTTAAGAAATAGAAGCATATAGATCAAATGTATATATCTTAATTAGAGATAAATGAATGATGATGAACTCGATTTTTAAGTCCTAAGATAGTAGAGAGGCAATCGGGGTATTTTCTAAGAGAGGTGATGGTGAGCGATCATTCATAGATATAGATCTTTCTATGGCTATGAGACAAATGAGGCCAAGCCATTTTGTACATATCTTCTCTAATAAAAACACATGTTTGTGTAGAAGGATTTGAGTTAATTCTCCTTGTGTAAATAAATATAAGTGATTTCATAACTTTATGAATGTTAGTTGGAAGTTATGAGTTTTTTGGCACAAATTTCATTGATCTTCTAAGAGTAAACTCTTAGAATATGGTGTAAATTTTTTTATGAGTAATAGCTCATTTTAAATCTATCATCCTTAGCTACAATTGACCAAAAGGTCTTTGCAAAACAGGACGTGTGTTCAGAGAAAAAAGCTTAACAGTGAAGGCATGTCAAATTGATTAAGGTAATTTTCAGATTTTAGACATAGTTTAACTTTTGAAGACATTTCAAGTTATTTGCAAGTAATTACTTGAAATAGTGCTTGTAATGTGTCGCTTACTATATGTAAGAACTTCTATTAATCATTGAGCACAAGAATCTCTAAGATTCAAGTCAAATCAGAGAAGAGTTGCAGCTAGATGAAAAGGCACATTTTCAGATAGAGTAAATGTTTACATTTACTAAGGAAAGTGTCAAAATGTTTGAAGTTTGAAGTCTTGCTGAGTTAATGGTGATTATAGAGGCTTTCTAATATCCCATTAGCTTGGCTCTTGTGATTTTTCATACATCAACAAAGTCATCTTATGACTTGTCAATTCTCAAAAAGAAGTTGAGTCAGACATTTGATATGAAGGATTTGGGGGATGCCAAACATATTCTTGGCATGCGCATTACTTGCGATAGGAGTAAAAGATGCATATACTTGTCTCAAAGTGAGTACATATCCAAAGTACTTCACATGTTCAATATCGAGGGTGGAAAGGCATTGAGTACACCTTTAACCACATATGTAAAATTGAGCCAAGATGATTGCCCCACATCAAATGAGGAAAAGGAATTCATGAACAAAATTACTTATCAGTCTACTACTAGTAGTCTCATGTATGATATGGTAGCTATGAGGCGAGACATTGCATTTGCAGTGGGAGTTGTGAATATATATATGTCTAATTCTAGCAAGAAACATTGGGAACCAGTCAAGATGGTTTTGAGATATCTGAGTGGCTTTAAGGACAAGTGTCTATGCTTGGGTAGAGGGAAAGCATCCATTACTGGTTACATAGATTCTCATTATGTTGGTTCTATAGAACATCCTACATCTACATCAAGGTACATTTTACATTTTCTTTGAAGTGCTATCTCTTGGAGATCTCATCTTCAAGAATGTATAGATGTTTCCACCATAGGATCAAAGTATGTTATAGCAAGTAAGGCACATGAGGAAGCATTGTGGCTTTCTCTTCTTGTTTATGATATGGGTTTATCTCAGCATGTACCTCGTTTTCTCAGTGATAGTTAGAGTGCCATTGCTTTGGGTAAGAATCTAGTCTATCATGCAAAGACCAAGCACATTGAGGTGAGGTATTATAAGGAGATGGATAGGTAGGTTCTAGAGATGAGCTGGTCTTGCACAAATCCTACTTAAAACCTACCAAGTTAACTCAAGGGATGTTTAATATACTCATTTAGCTTCACAATAATGCATTTGGAACTACCAATCCCTTTGGAGCATCATTCTGAGAGGCTTGCATCAAAATAGATAACTTGCATATATTAGAAATGTGAAGAAACCTTCTATTTTGAGAATAGAAGTGCTTAGTGTTTTGCTCAGAGATCACAACCCGGTATGAATAGACAAGAGAGATTTTTCACACATCTAATTGGAGCATGGAGCTAACTAAAGCAAGTTATCTCATCAATTTAGCTATATCATACACTATGAAATGAATCTAACAAGTCAGGGGTTCATCCCAGCTTTTCACGATCTAGAAGGTGTGCAGACATATTCTGAAATCTTGAGTCATCATTGGGCATTGATGTTCTCTGTCCATGATATTTATCGTGAGGAGAAACAAGTGCTCACTTGCGGGGTTATCATCTCTGAACCAATGTCCCCTTTCCTTAATAGCATATTCCAAAGGAAACACCAATACTTCAGCTTCATGTGTAGCTTCAGAATCAATTGATGCATTCTTGGTAGCTTCAGAATAGGAAGCCATCTGTAAGTAAAATATTTGATGGTTACTGCAAACTTGAAGTAGAATGTTGTGGTGTTTCGATCTTTCACTCCATGTGTTGTGTCTCCACTCACAGAGTGTGTAAGGAACATAGTACTTGGTCTTTTTATGATTTATTATTTTTTCTTAGGTTGCAATGGAAACAAAAAACAGTAATGACATAGCCAAAGCAATTTGTGTTTATTATTTATGGTACATGGTGTCTCCTATTCCCAATGAGGGAAATGTGCTCACTTAGTAGTACAATGATACTGTGGTGCCTCATGCATGGCCTTGTAATTTGGCCCTAGTATGCTTACTCAAGGTGCATAGAACTCATTATGAGTGCAAGCGGAATGTCCTACTCAGATCATTAGTGATGGCATTTTGGACTTGGGAATCCACATGTTTCTAACTTTGGGGCTTTGACGGCCCTTCTAGAGATTTTTGATGTTTGCGGAAGATATTTGGTTTTGTGGTACTTTCACTCGCCATTCGTCGACTTGCAGTCAAAGTTCCTACTTGTTTCTTTCACCGCATCTGTTTCATGGGAGTCGTTTGTCTTCTAAAGAGTTTTCTGTGTTGCCTTTGATCCCGTTGTAATTTGGTTAGCTGCTCATTGGTAATCTTGATAGCTCTTTTGGGTATCCATATTTGATTCCTTGATGGTTGAGCTGCCTTCAATACCTTCGGTATCCATACTTGCATTATTGTTGTGGACCTATCTATGATGGAAGGTTCAGGTCGGTGCCATCTTTGAGTGGATTTCTTTTGATTCTCCTTTTCTTGAGACTGGTAGATGTCTAACTGATCAATGCGGACCCATATTTTTTGCATCACTTTCCTCACAGTTGTCTGTATTGGTGTTAAATTTGTGTCTGGTCATATGGTTCCTTGTAGCTTATTTGTAGTAAGATCCTCACTTGTTCTCTCCGATTGGTTAAGTAGAGATGAAGGGCTGAGTTGAGAGTAAGAAGAGTAGGGGTTTTAGGACTTGAGATAGATGTGGACACTAGGATATCAAGGTTCAAGATTTGTGGAGGGCCACATGCAGACACACATTCATCACTGTTATATTTCACATCAATAATCTTTAGAGGCTTTTCATCTAATAGACTAAAGACTTCTCTGTGTCCAATCTTCGCAGATATGTAACCTAAGGATAACTAGATTGTTACTTCGGAATTGTATATCTAGTCTTGACCTAACACTAGCTCTTCCACTAGGTCGTCATCTTGGCAAACTAAAAACTTTTGTGGCATTGAGTTGTTACCCGAGTGAAGAGATAGGCTGACCTCCCCGACACATTCAATTGTGTTTCCTCCTATGCCCACCATGTAGGCCTTAGTTGGATTAAGTGACACACTTAATTGTTAGGCTAAAGTGAAGTGTATGCAACTTAATGCTGCTCCAGTATTAATCAACGCATCTACCAAGTGGTATTCCTCCGTTCCTATTCCCAGATTTAGGTAGGGTTGTCTAGCTGGTTGTCTTATGGTCGTAGGTTCTACCATCCTATAGTTGGCTATCAGAATTGGCTCCTCTCCTTCGTGACATCTCTCATCAATTCTTTTCGTTTTCTTATGCGTTCCAATGCTTCGAGCCTTGCTTCTTCTCTTATTCTCTCATCTTCTTCTTTTCGATGTCTTGCTTTAAGTAATCTACTCATCATCTTGTCCATTAGGGGTTCTGAGTATTTCTTCACACGACAACCACTTATGTAATTTGGTAAGACTTCTCCATCCAGAGTAGCTAGGTTCACTGCTCCACTTGTAGAAATATGGTTAATTATCAACGGTCCATGTCCTCTCTTTTGCAACTTCTTAGCATGTTGTTTCAAGGTGTACACGAGGACTAAGTCACCCTCTTTGAGTCCCTTATCTTTGATATGGGCATCATAGTAGGCCTTTTGTCGCCTCTTGGCCACATAAATACCTACTACTACTTGTAGTCTAGTTTCATGCAATCTTTCATGTCCAGTCCACTCAAATCTTTCAGTTACTCGAAGAGTAGGAATCAGGAAATCAATTGATAAGATTGCATTTTGTCCATACAAAACATTAGAAGGTGTTGTGCCTATAGCAGTCTTATACACAACTCGGAAGGCCCAAATGGCATGATGTAATTGCTTATCCCAATCTGATCGTTTATTATTTACTATCTTGGTTAAAATGGTGCAGAGCACTTTATTGGAACTTTTGGCCTGTCCATTGGCTTGTGGATGATAAGGGGCAGATTTCTTATGAATTACTAGGAATTCCCTATCATGTTATCTTCATCTTCATCCCCAATTGATTGTCCTATCCTTTCTTGTTGTTCTCCTTATTTATGTATTGGGTGTAGCCATGGAAAAGGATTTTGACAGACTTTTCCACATTATTTATTCACCAATATTGGAGTTGAATTTCACTAAGTGGCTTATTGTCTTCTAGTCTCTATCTCTCCATGCATTGAGTGAGTTTAAGTTTTTCACGTTGTTCATGTGTGAGTTTAAGTCTGTTGTGAGGTCAACCATTAATGAATTTTGTATGCTAGACACTCATAGATGAACCCTTGATGGTAATTGTATGACTTTGTGTCATACTCTCTTACGTCCTTAATAGAAGGTGATCTTTAAAACATTTTTCATAATGGAACAAGAAGTTAATTCACATGTGCTAGTAGGCTATAGTTTCTATGCTCAAGAACATGGGATATTCAAACGTTTGGTGAAGAAATGAGAGTGCAAAGGACTATAGGGTGGTGATCTCTAGAGAATTCTTGACTACAATAAACAATTAGCTAGTTGTTGTAAGGGTATATAAAGAAATGTTTTAATTGTTTGTTCAAATCCGTATATTTCAATGAGGCTCAATCAAAACAATGTAATAAATAATCTTTTAAATTGCTGACTACAAAAAAAATGCATCATTTTTTTACATTTGTATAATCCAATGCAGGTCTCTCAGAAGACAACAAAGCTCATTTGGTAGCTTGTTATTGTATTCCCCATGGAATTATTAAATAAGAAGAGTGTGACCCTCCCCCCCCCCGGCCCTTCAGCTTTTAAGTAATCAACATATTCTCATTCTATTTAAATTGATTGAATGGGAAAAATCTTCGATAGAGTGTGTTGACCTCATTTGGTAAAATAAGGATATTGATGAGATGCATTGTTTAAAAAAGGGGCGATTTCAAATAAAGATACAAAAATGATAGATTTGAAGTCCCATGATTGGCATAGGATGGTATAGGCATGTTTCCCTATTAAATAGCATATTTATTTAACCCTTATGGGATGAGTTTTATTTATACTTTATTATTTTATTATTGAAGATTCAGTATGTATTTTCTTGCAAGAAGACAAGTCCAAGTGGAATGGGCCTACGATGAGTCTTGCCGATCAAGCTGTTAATCGTTTTATCGTTTACTCGTTACTTCTACTTTCCGACTCAAGCACTTCAAGTTCAGCCGGTTCAGAATCTTCCTAACCGCAATTGTTCTCTTTGCCACGTGGGTCCTTGGGAGTGGTAGGGGTCTGTTAGACAGAGGCATTGTACTATTTTCCCAAATTAACACACAATCTTAATATTATCCCGTTCTTAGCTCAGTGTCCATCCCTGAACAACGGAAGACTGTCCAGTGCACTAGAATTAGAACTTCAGGACGGAGAGTAGCAATCCGGTTACTTAAGTTATGCGCAAAATATACTTCAGTAACAATATCACCTAATCCGTACTTCGTCAGGGCAGATAGGTATACCAACCAGACATTATACCTTAAAGTTACAAGGACTCGAACAATCAATTTCCTAGTAATAAACGGTTAACCATAAACTAACGACGCCCTATTCACATTGAGACCATTACAACTACTATTCTTCCCGTAATCGGAATCAACAGTAACTATAGGCTACAGTATCGAAGTCAATTACTTACAGCAACGCTAACATACAATTAGTTCGGAATTACTCTTCGCGCTACCTACTTCGCCGAAGAACTGACAAATAACATACTGCACTTGATCACGCTCAGAGACACACTCAATCATCACCGGACAGACTCGTAACACAATACAACTGATTTGCAACTCTATACTGAGGTGAGGATAATCGACTAGCCAGAGTACAGACGGAACAGAACAAAGCAGAACTTATCCTTTCAACAGCATACACGCTCACACAATGCGTTTACAGCACTCTCAAACGAGACTCAATCAAACAACACACTACCATTCCCACAAACGGGCTGCTGCCGCTCTTTTTCTCATTGCCTTAAATAGAAGATTTTTTACAAGAGTGCGCACTTCTGCAGTTACCTGCGCGTTTCCTGAAAGATTCTTTTTTCATTTAAGCTACCTGTCCTCGTACTTTTGTCCTTGTTCGGCGGCCGTCCAACACTTTTACATTTAAGGCACCTGTCCGAGTTCATTTGTCCTAGTTCGGCGGCCCTCTAACAAAGCTTTTGTTGCTTGTCAAGAGGGGAATGGTAAAAACGAGTCTTCCTTTAGGAAGAAAAATTCTCTACATGATGCACAATCAAAGAAGGAACATAAAGATGAGAAGAAAAAAATTGCAAATAATATATATATATATATATATATATATATATATATATATATATATATATATATATATATATATATATATATATATATATATATATATATATATATATATATTTGAAGGCAAATGATCATATCATCATATACTAAATTTTCCTAAGCTCTTTGCAAACGAGGCAAAGAAGAATGAGGTAAGAGAGGTCCATTTATGCACTTTTATTTCTAAGATTCAGCATGCAGAATTAATACATAATGAATAATTGTAATTTATTACACAATGTAGATATGAATGGTAAAAAACTAATCATTTCATGTTGTTTGTGGACTTAGTTGTTTGGTACTTTGACAATGTTGTATGCAAACATATGACCTCCTAATGAAATTTCTTCATCTCACTTGAGCTTTCTCCCGAAGTGAATATTTTTTTATATGTGTGCAAACAACTCGTATCATATCAAGAGGATTAGAAGAGTCATCCTTAGTATTCTAAATGGTAGTACATCCACATCGCCATATGTACATGCTAGCTTGTAGCTTGATATTGATGATTCCATCTACACATTCTTCATTGATGATCGTTCAAAGGTGATCATAAAGTGTCCCTTGCCTCTCTTGATACGGATCTTAAAATCAAATTCTTGGAAGATGAGCAACCATCTCAGACACTACCTACAATTCTAGTTCTCCTCAAAGTGTATTTTATGGTTGATAGTTGGTAAGGTTTTCAAAGTTTGTGTAGTTAATAGATAATGTCTAAGCCTTGTGCAATGCAAATAGAATGGCTAAACCTTTGCAGTCAATAGTATTGTAATTGTTCTCCATAGAAATGAGAGCTCTGTTTGTATAACGAATAGGCTCATTTTTATTATATGTGCTAGATGTTTGTGCTAAACTATTTCTAGTAGACATAAACTTGTGATTATATCCGATTGAATTTCTCTTTCTTACTTGTGATTCATGAGTGAAAATAGGCGACATGAAAATACACCACCCTTACGACTTTCATTGATTATCAGTATGACCTAAGAAAATCTATAACTCCTTGAAAGACTTTTGACCGGGCATTTTCACATTCGAAACTAATCTGCTAAGATCCATTGTGATTCATTTGACACACACAATGTATCCAAGTGAGGTGCCTTCTATGAACATGGAATGAAACGTTGTTCTCTTGTCTCCTTGATTCAAGCTATTATTGAATTGGTTTCATATAGTTTGACACATAAAAGTGTTTTTTCTAAATGATGTTTTCAGCTTTGTGGAGTTTCCTTTTTAATCCATTTATAGACCATGACGTCGGTGGGAGGTTTTGATAACTTTTTGTTTTTACACCCTTACTCATGTGACTAGATCTCATGACTTTTTTGGTTGTACTCTAAGTTATCAAGTTTATCCCAATCCTTCTCTATCATGTTAATGGCTATAAAGGTCATCTTTAAACCATTGTAAATGAGGAAACGGACTTCATCAAATTGAGAATATCATTTGTCTACCAACCCATATAGAGTGGTGAAGAACAAAGCAAAAAAGGCATCCTCTTGATCATGTAGTTCCCTATTCCTACATAGGGCTCACATGCTTGTTGAGGTCTTGGTTTCTAACCCATTATAGATGGGAAAGTTAATGTTTAACCTCGATAAGAGTTTACTGAACTCCTCCATGGTTCTTCCTTTTCCTATGTAACGCTTCTCTTTTTTTGGTGCAACAAATCTCGTTGATGGTTTTCATCCATGTGACTCCTCCTTCCTATAGCTAACTTTCTCCTCTACAACTCCTTTCTTTGATCTTATTATTTGCATGTTGCACGAAAACACACCACTTTGATTTCTTTCACCATCTTAAGTACGATATATATAAAAGGGCTCATAAATGAGTTTTGAAAGTGGAAAAGTAAAAAACGGAGGACCCAAAGTCAATGAATCAATCTAGGATCTCAAATATTATCAATTATCGACCAAAAGGAGCACCTACACTAATTGTTGGGTGTTTAACTAGATTATAGGAAAAGTAAAACTTCTATATCTCTGTTTCTCATGATTTTTCTCCTCTAGGAGTAGTTAAGATTTCATAAAGTTTTTTACCAAACTACAAAGCATTTTTGTCTTCTCATTGTACTCTTTTTTTTATGAGCATAATTTGTTCTCTCATATAGTTCCCTAAAGTGTGCCAAGTTCAAATGTTTCTGTGAGAAATCGCCAAGTTTGTGAACCCATATCACTACACGTAGGCATGGAGTGCTGGAGATAGGTAGCATATCGTTAAGTGGATGTTTCTCATATTCGAAACATCTATTTCCTTCAAGTCAAAGATTTATGGATAGCTCGAATGGTTTAAGCTAGTTGTCTCACATTGTATATTGAATCTTGGCATAATTGAAGAGTTTTAAAGTTCTACAACAAGGAGCATATATCATTGTGTGTGGGACTAGTGGAGGATTTCCGTCCTCCATAGTTGCATTGGGGCATTGACAAATTCCCCAATTATGGTATAATAAATTTTTGAGGCTTGATAAAGGTAACTATCAACCATGGAAATTTAGATTTACCAATTACCTTCTAGGAAAGGAAGTGTGGGTATTATTATGTGGCATAGAAACAAGGCCTCATGTACATGATCCACCACTTGAGTAACCAAGGCACTCAATGAATTTTTAGAAAGGCATAGGGGAGTCATGGTCATTTTATCCAAACATAGAAGTGATAGCATGATAGTGCATAGATAAACTTGGACATGCCTAAGAAGGTTTGGGAAACCTTGGAGAGATTGTATTCTTTGTCCACCCGTAGATTGACAACGAAGAAGGGAGCACATGTGGGCAATGAAGTGTTAAGTCTCATACACATAGGTTTATGGGGACCTACAAGTGACCAATCCATTGGATTTAGTAGATACATATGATCATTGAATGTTTTCTTTAATTCATTTAATGAAGAAAAAATCATATGTGTTTTTCCACTTCAAGAGGTTAAGAAACCTTGTGGCAAGGCACACATGGAAGTATATGGAGGCCCTTAGATGAGGGGGCCTTCCATGCAAGATACAAGCATATAGAAGCACATTACCAGTTTATTAGAGAGAAGATCATGTTAAAGGATGTAAAGGTGGACCATGTGAGTACAAAGGATAAATATGCAAATGTTTTCAATGAAGGATTGCATGGATTAGAGCCACAACACTTCAAGGCATGCATTGAATGAAGGACCTAGGCTTTGACACTTGGGAATAATGAAAATCAAGTCTTAAACTTACAAAAGGGATCATCCAAAAGCTTTTTCAAATGGACCAATGAATAAGGAGGATCCAAGGTCCTGAAATCAAGTTAAGATCTCCACTTAAATAAATTGAGTTCAAATCTTCTCAATTACCCAACAAAAAGTGCACCTACACTCTTTGGTAGTTGGTTAACTAGATTCTTGGAAATGCAAAACTTCTATATAAGCATCAATTTACATTTTTTCTTACTTTATATGAGTTCCATAATTTTCTAGTTTGGTTTAGTGATGCACTAAACTCCAACAAGCAGCTCCTTACTTTCTCATCTCATTTTCTCATGCTTTTTCTCCTCTATATCTAGAGGTCTAGTTAGGCTTTCACAATTTTATTTGTACCAGATTGCAAAGCATTGTTTCCTCTCTTATTTTACCTCTTTGTGCTGATTTCAAAAATCATTTGGACTATCATATAATGACCCAAAATATCCCAAGATCTAAACTTACTTTACTAGGTGAATTGTGAGAAAGTTTCAAGTTGTGAACCTAGATCTTTGCACATAGGTAAAAAGTGTTGTATACAGATAGTCTATCTTGAAGTGGATTATCCCCACAATTTAAACACACATTTTATTTTCCTAAAAGATTTATTAACAGATCTTTTAGTGTAGTTTAACTATGTAAATCACATTTTGGGTGTCTACATAGTTGTAGAGAAAAGTCTATCATAGTAATTATATATGAGTATGCGTTCCTGTGCCTAGTGAAGTGTAGACATCTTCCATAGATCCATTGGGGTGTTAGAAACTTCCCCTATCATGGACATTCCAAATGCTAGGGACATAAGGGGTAAGGACACAAAAGCATACAAGTCCGTAGAGCGCTTGTTTTTTAATGTGCAGTATACACAATTCAATGATGGTGGAACCACAATGAAATTAAGTTGATAGAGATGACCTTGTCAACCGATTGAGGCTCACTTAGATGCAGAAAGGCATAGAGACTAGAAGACAATATGTGAGTGAGTGGATTTCAAATCCAATACCGAAGTTCATAGAGATGGACTTGTCAACACATTGAGGCTCACTTAGATGCAGAAAGACAATATGGTAGTGAGTGGATTTCAATTCCAATACCCAAAGATCAAGCAAAAGTTCTATTGCAATCCTTTGCCATGGCTACACAAAAAAGAGAAATAAGGAGAACACAAGAAAGGAGAGCACAATCAACTAGAGATGAAGAGGGAAAAAAAATGATAGAGAAGGTGTACTACGACCCAAGGATTCTAAAATGGCCAATCAAATGACCAAAAAAGATCAACATAGTGATTCATGATGAATCATATAGACAAGAACATACCACAATGCTCAAATAGAAGAATCGAATGCTCCACTACTATAATGCTCTACCCCATAGATGGTCATCTTGTTGAGGCGATGGTACAACCTATAAAAACAATTGTTCCCTCTCTCAATTTATGTCAAATTTTTTGATGTTGTGACCATCTCTACCCCATCATCACATCTTCCATTTCATCTTTAAATGCATACACCATGCATAATACGTTTCATCGTTATGCACCACCATGCCACGTCTTTGCCACATTAAAGGTGCCACCTCAGGTCTTCTAGACTCACAATTGGGGGAGATCCTATCTTCCTAAATTCATTAGACACAACATGATGAGAAGGGAGCTTCAAACAAATGGGTAGACGCAGCTACCTTTTATGGTAGTTTAAAGTTCTTTGTATGTTGAGTCTTGTGATGTGGTTCTTAAGTACTGCAAAGTGAAGACGTAAAAATGACAAGTGTTCATCTATGTGCTTCGAACAAATATGTCTCCACCTATGTGTGGATTCATATATGTGTGTGCTCCCTTACACATGTGTATATGTATGTGCTACAACATGTGGGTGTGACTCTAGGTGTAATCATGTGTGTGCACATACATGTGTTTCCATGTGTTATTATTTCTATATGTCACTACAACATATCGAGCGAATCCCGACGATCAGGTGTCGGCGTCGGTATGACCCTCGGACAATTTGGGAAAGCCGCTTTGCCTCGGAAAGACTGCATAGGTATAAGCGTCGGTAATTTACTAGGATTGCCGACGCTTATATCGATGCGTATATCGACATCATCTTTTTAACCGGGACCGAAACCAAAATTCATCATTCTGAGCATTTTGAATCTACATCTTCTGCTGTCGGGTTTGCGCGCGCCAACAGGAGATCTCTGTTTGTCACTCTTTCTCTCTCTCTCTCTCTCCCCCTCCCTCTCTCTCTCACTCTCTCTCTCTCTCCCTCCCTCTCTCTCACTCTCTCTCCCTGCCTCTCTCTCTCTCTAAACAGACCTCTATCTTTATAGATCTGAAGTTTTGGTAAGTAGATCGCACATATTGTAGCACTCTTTTTTCTTTCTTTATGTTTTTGCTTTACTAATATGTTCTCTATTTGGTTTTGCAAGAGATTTTGGGATCAAAACTTTGGAAATTGGACGAAGGAGAACTTCAAGTGGATTTTGACGATCTTGATTCAAACAATTCTCTCTCTCTCTCTCTCTCTCTCTCTCTCTCCCTCTCCTTCCCTCTCTCTCGCTCTAAGCACACCTCTATTTTTATAGATATAAAGTTTTGGTAAGTAGATCGCACATATTGTAGCACTCTTTTTTCTTTCTTTATGTTTTTGCTTTTCTTATATCTTCTCTCTTTAGTTTTGCAAGAGATTTTTGGTATCAAATCTTGGAAACTCGACGAAGGAGAACTTTCAAGTGGATTTTGACAACCTTGATTCAAACAATTACATCGATGTAAGTGATTGTTTTGTTTTCGATTGAGAGAGAGAGAGAGAGGGAGAGATATATACATATACATACACACTCACATATGTATAAACACACACACATGTATATACATATGCATACACATACACACATACACAATGTATATGCATACACACATACACAATTCATATGCATACACACATACACAATGCATATGCATACACATACATGCATGCATATATATGTATACACATACATGCATATGCATACATACATGCATATGAATACATGAATGCATATGCATACAAGCATGCATATGCATACATGAATGCATATGCATACAAGCATGCATATGCATACGAGCATGCATATGTATACGAGCATGCATATGCATACGAGCATGCATATGCATACAAGCATGCATATGCATACATAGATGCATATGCATACATGAATGCATATGCATACAAGCATGCATATGCATACATGAATGCATATGCATACAAGCATGCATATGCATACAAGCATGCATATGGATACAAGCATGCATATGCATACATACATGCATATGCATACATACATGCATATGCACACATATATGCATATGCATACATGAATGCATATGCATACAAGCATGCATATGCATACAAGCATGCATATGCATACACATACATGCATATGCATACACATACATGCATATGCATACACATACATGCATATGCATACACATACATGCATATGCATACACATGCATACGCATACACATGCATATGCATACATGAATGCATATGCATACAAGCATGCATATGCATACAAGCATGCATATGCATACAAGAATGCATATGCATACATGAATGCATATGCATACATGAATGCATACATACATGCATATGCATACAAGAATGCATATGCATACAAGCATGCATATGCATACAAGCATGCATATGCATACAAGCAGGCATATGCATACATACATGCATATGCATACATACATGCATATGCATACATACATGCATATGCATACATACATGCATATGCATACATGAATGCATATGCATACATGCATGCATATGCATACATGAATGCATATGCATACATGAATGCATATTCATACATGAATGCATATGCATACAAGCATGCATATGCATACATGCATGCATATGTATACAAGCATGCATATGTATACAAGCATGCATATGTATACATGCATATATACATGCATATATACATGCATATGCATACATGCATGCATATGCATACAAGCATGCATATGCATACATGAATGCATATGCATACAAGCATGCATATGCATACAAGCATGCGTATGCATACACATGCATATGCATACAAGTATGCATATGCATACATGAATGCATATGTATACAAGCATGAATGAATATGTATACAAGCATGCATATGCATACACATACATGCATATGCATACATGCATGCATATGTATACAAGCATGCATATGTATACATTGGATGAAATGAGATCTTCACATTGCATCAGATGGGATCTCCACGTACACCTTGGGGAGCGCATGATCATGACGACTCCAAGATATATCATATCCGTAATGGAGCTCCAGTTATGTATGCTGCCAAAAAGTCAATGCGTCAGCGCATTCGACAACTTTGCTCCATAGAATTTGGTCATTCAATAATGTTAAAATGGAGCGAACAGGATAGGGACTCTAAAAATCATATCACACAATCCATATATGAAGAGTACTGACTAGCACCTGGGAATCCTATTGTTAGTTCGGAATGGATTCAGCATACCGCACGCGAGGTGATGTCTCATCGACGATCGGAAGCTCGTGATGGTTTTAGAGCAGGCTTACCAAAGTCTGTATGGCTAGATGTCGAAGAATGGTAATCGATTCAGGATGAGCAACACCATACTCTTGATTGATATCGTCAACAGAGAGATGCGGCGGCCACACGTTTAGATACGGTTGGAACGTCACATTTAGGTAGCGACGGATACGAGAGTATGCACTACCAATTTGTAAGTATCATGTTAGTTATTGAAGTTGTTTGTGTTAAGCACATTATGTATGTTCTACTAACATTTTGCATATTTGTTATAGGAGTTGGCAGTGGGTTGTCCTCCGATGCGAACTAAAGAATCATATGGATATTGACATGGACTGACTGCACTGTTACAAGACTTAGAGGGAGGCGGTGCAATCGTCTCATGGGAGAATATTCTTGATTAGGTAAAGTTATATCTTGGTTTTGTGTTTTTAGTTGTTGTTTATAAATGTCATGTCAATTGGTCTTATGTTATACATATGCTTTGTTGCAGGATTGTAGGTGTAAATATTTTGATCAATGCCACAATTTTGTATTACACTCGTATGTGGCAATGATATAACATATTTTTGTATTCGATTCCTATATGGAAGTGTTTTGTCTTGTCACATTGCCACAATTTTTTATTACACTCCTATGTGGCAATGATGTACCATATTCGATTCCTATATGGAAGTGCTTTGTCACATTTTGTATTCGATTCCTATATAGAAGTGCTTTGCCACACTTTTGTACATTTTTCATTTATGGAATATACAACTTTCTATACATGATTCATTGTTCATTTTTGCTCACATAAGTTTATGTTTTGGTTGCCATTAGAGTACATAACACATGTACTCAGTTGGGCAGAGTGTATTGTCTTTTGCTAAACAACATCATGCTGTAGCAAAAGACAACACACTCTACCCAAAAAAATTTGTGCAGATACGGTCGTCGGTATACGCGTAGGTAGCTCCAGTATGGATGTCGGTATAGGCGTCGGTACACCCAGTATGGGCGTCGGTATGGGCGCCGGTATACGCGTCGGTAATACCGGCGTATATACCGATGCCTATACCGACGCACATACCGATGCTTATACCGGCGCTTATATCGACACTTTGTTTCCGACACATATACCGACTCTAACACCGATGTCGCGAAGAAATCATGCCCCTTCATTTTCCTCAGTAGCAGCCTCGATATAACCTCGATATGTTGTAGTGTGTGAAATAAGTATGCGTTTTGTATGCGAGACCATGTGTGTAAGTGTGGTTGTGTTTGAATGTAGATATGAGGATATGTGTCTATGAATTTATGTTTTCATATGTATCTTCATATGTATGTGTGCATGTACATATGCATGTGAATGGTGTACGTGTGCTCATATGTATCTGCATATGTATGTGTACATGTACCTATGCATGTGAATGGTGTACGTGTGCTCATATGTCATATATATATATATATATATATATATATATATGTGTGTGTGTGTATTCTCATATGTATGTTTGCATGTACCTATGCACGTGAATGGTGAGTGCGTGTTCATATGGTTGTTTACATATATACTCATTTATATGTGTGTGTTTATGTTTATGTATGTTTTTGTTTATGTTATCATCTGTATTTGGGCATGCGAATATATATGATGTGTGCTTGGATGTGGGTATGTGTTTGTGCAAGTGTATGTGTGTATGCATATTTGGAAATGTGTCAAAGAATGTAAATGGATAGCAAAGGAGATGAAGTATTTTTGTTACAATCAATTTACAATCAATAGGCTCTCAAAAGATCAAGAATAGTGAGGCTGTTCTAGGGATGAAGGTGCGATGGATGAATATCATGTTCAAAAGTTTTTCGATCGAAAGACATGAGTAATTCTACGTTTGTACTAGTTTAGATACTATTGATAATTTCAGGATGAAGTGAGACGCATATTTACTTGCTTATAAAGGAAGCATCAATTATATACAATAAAACTCAAGGCATTAAATAAGAAGGGGTACTAAAGTGTGACGGCAGAAACTTTCTATTAGGAAACTTATGAATAAAACATAACTTTCTATTAGGAAACTTATGAATAAAACATTGAATGGCTTTACCATCTATGCTTTTGTTAGCAATGCATTAATTTAATGGACGGATTTGTGGGTGACCTAACCACTTTAGACTAGTGTAACCTATTTTTTTTTTCAGTAAACCGAAAGCCGCAAATTTTATGTCGGTGTTGCTATTTTGAGAATCAGGAGTACTTAACTATCTTTGCAACATTCATTTCGGAGGAGATATGCGAACAGCTTAGAAGGTGTCGTTGGTTTCCAACACTTAATGTGAAGTGAGATGTCATACTTTAGTACGAAATAATAATGCAACTGTGACGTGCCAATGCGCATGGCTCGGCTTTTGTCATGTGCATAGCCAAACGTCTATCATCAAAGAGGAGAAGCAAAGGAATAGAAATTCATTTCCATCATACATCATGTCGAATTACACACCGCTTTCCAAGATTTTCTAGATCTATGCATTAGTGAATGAACACGTAATTGATTTGAATGCTTATTGATTTGATTACTACCAGGGAACGGAAATCGTTGGAGCTTAACCTAATTGTCGGACCAACGGAGAACAGGTCTTCTGGGTACATATGCATCATGGATCGGAAACCAGATAGAGTCATTTTGTCTGATACCAGCCGCCCACTTCCAATCTTCACTTATTCTTGTGTAGCTTTTGACTTTATTCCAACTCTTCCATAGGGAGCACACGAGATTTGAGCCTTTCGGGAAGACGGGGATCGGGGAAAACAGCAAGGTCAAGATGTCAAGATTCTTCCAATTTGGGAAACCCATGAGAGCCAACTCATTCTTGTTTCTGAAGATCAACTTGGCCCACGAGGCCTCCCTGTTGCACCAAGCCTTAATCATCCATTTGGCCGCTAGTTTGTTAGCCATGCACCCAATGTCTAGGATACCAAGTCCCCCACTATCTCTATGGCTAGTGCAGATGGACCACTTGATTCTAGGCACCCCCCTCCTATTGTGGTCGCTGGTCCATAGGAAGTTTCTACAAATACTATCGAGTTTGGACAGATCTTGCTCTTTCGGTCTCCAACAAGAAAGGAAATAAATGGTAGATGATAAGAGGAATGTGTTGATAACCATAGCACGACCAGCAAGATTGATTTGCATTCCTCTCCAATAGTTGAGCTTGTTTTTGAGTTTGGCCAGCACCCAATTCCACTGCTGTTCCATAGAGACGCCAGACCCCAAGGGAATCCCAAGAAGCCGAAAAATTTGGTCCTGCGGAATGATTTGATAGCCATGATCAATGAGAAGGTCGGGCTGTGACCCAACAATAGCTCTAAAGGCGATCTTAGAGTGGTTGATTGTGGATCCAGAGGCTTCACAAAAAGTAGCTAGACACCTCGAGAACGTCTCCAGGCTGGTATTATCATTGTGAACAAACATGTTCATATCATTGGCAAAAAGTCTCAAGGTGATCTGACTGTGGTCATGAGGCAAACAGAGGCCTTTGATATTACGAGCTTCCACCTGATGCTCCACCAACCTGCTAAGCCCTTCCGTGGCAATGGCAAAGAGAAGGGGAGCCAATGGGCATCCCTGTTTGATAGATCTTCTAAGTTTGATCACGTTCAAAAGTTTGCCATTAATGTTAATTTGGGTCGATGCATTTCCGAGAAGGGTCGCGATCATCTTCGTGAATTTCTGACTACATCCAAGATCTTGGAGCGACTGTAGAATATAGTCCCATTCCAGCCTGTCGTAGGCTTTATCAAAGTCGATCTTGAGGAAGACCACGTCTTGTTTAGAATCATTTGCAAATTCAAGACCTTCCCACATATCTATAATGTTTTCCAAAATTGACCTTCCTTTGATGAAACCTTTTTGGTCCTCGCTTAACCACGCTCTCAAGTGGAAAGAGATTCTGTTTGCAATGACTTTGGCAATGATCTTGTATTTTGTTTGGAGCATCGTAATAGGACGCTAGTTCTCTGTTCTGTTCTTTTCCCCTTTTTTGTGTATCAGTCTATGGTAGAATGTTATTTTGTATCAGTCTATGGTAGGATGTTTCAATTATGCCGCAGTAACTAGGCAAGGCATATCATATATATTTGGATTGTTATTACAATTTATGCATAGTCCAAGGAGTACACACATGCAAGTTGCAAGACAAACATTAAGATATCTCTAGCCTACTATAAATAAAGGATTCATCTACTTATTTGATGATGAAATGGAGCTCAAAGCTTACTCCGATATCAATTGGGAAATTCAAAGAAAGACAGAAGGAGTACAAGTGGTTACCTAGTCACACTAGGTAGCAAGATAATCTCATGGATTTCATAGAAGTAGCCCACCATTGAATTATCTTCCACTAAGGATGAGCATAGATCTCTGGCTCATGTTACATTTGAGCTAATGTGCATTAAGAAGGTATTTATGGAGTAGAAACTTCAAGCGACACATTTCCAATATTTTGTGACAATATAAGTAGCATTCATCTAGTATCTAGTCGTGTCTATCATACTGCAACCAAGCACATTGATGTGGACTATCATGTCGTAAGGGAAAACTTGATCTCCAATGAAATAATATTCTAACATCATTACAAAAGCTTTAGATGGAGTAAAGATTTCAAAGTTTAAGAAATGCATCAACATGAGAGATCTTGGATGATGATGAAGATTTGAATCTTGAGGAGTGTAAAAAGTTAAGCTTTAGACAAATTCATTGGAAATCAATTACGAACATGTAGAACCATGTATTCATAGCTAATATCTCAAGGATGATGATGATGATGAAGATGATGAGGGAGCTTGGATGATGATGAAGATTTGAAGCTTGAGGAGGAGTGCAAAAGTCACGCTTCACCCAAATTCCTCTTAAATCAATCATGAACATGTAGAAAAATGTATTTATAGATAAAAGCAAGAGATTCTTCAAAAGAAAATCTAAACAAGCATCTCCCTTCAAAAATTTCCATAGACATTGGAGAAGAGAAAACCTTGGAGCAGGAGATTATATAGAAGAACTTACAAAATGCTTACTTTCATTGTGGAGTGTAGGGCCATAGAATAGAAGATTTTCCTTTGAGATAGAAATCCATTAAGAACAAGAAAAATCAAGAAAAAACCAATGTAATGGAGAAGAAAGAAGCTTGATTTTCTTAGAGCATGTGAGAAATTCATTCTATGGATGTGGAGAAATGGAAGGAAACACAAGTCATGGAGATGAAATTCGAAGGCTTTACATAATTGAGATAAAGAAGGAGAAGATGCCCTAAGGGGATTATTGATAGGAGTCCCTCTCCTACGAATTTGGAAACAAACATTTTTTGTGACCTAGAGAAGGAGGTTAATGACGTGGTTTACCCATGGGGAATGAATCATTATGACTATCACAATGATAGAAACACTCTATAGGATTCTACTTGGAAGGAAGACAACCAAAAAAGATACACCACTAGTAGAGAAGATGGATTCATCACCTACAATGAGTTCTAGAGTTGTATATAGCAAGCCCATTACACAAGCTAGGCCGTTTCTTTCTCCTTTATTAGTTTTGATTAGACATATCTATGTGTGTGCGTGTGTGTTTTTTTGTAGGGTTCAACTCTCTGGCCTTGAGTTGTAAGCATTGATTCTTCTTTACTATTAAATCATTTTATGTCATCTTTATTTATTTGGATAGCTATTTCAATCATTTTGAATCATGATTATTCTCTAGAGTATTCTCTTAGTAATCTATGAGAAACCATCAAATTAGTGAAGTGTTTGATTCCTATCTTTCTAAGAGTGTAAGCTATGTTATATCTATTTTTGTCTAATTTGTAAGCACTCGCTATAACTCTCTATTTCTTAATTTTATAAAATCTAGGTGCCCTTTGATAGCCCCTATTGCTCTCTAAATTTGAGCCTAATGTGAATTTCATTCTTTGGTTATTCTATGAGAAACATATGGTGGAGTGAAGTGTGGTTTGTGTGTGACTAGCTACTATATTCAATCAAGTAGCTCATCATGTAGAAACTTTTTTCTCTAAGCGTATGCATCCATCTAAAGTGATATTTTTCTTGAACAAAAGATCCTTGTGTCTTATACACATCTATCGAGGATCGCTCGAGTGTTCTGCATGAAATCTGAGAAAGAGCAATTTTGAGTTGCAAAGGTGCAAAGAAGTGTACCTTTAGAGGCCATTCATGCTTCGTTCTTGCATAGGAGTTGAGATGATTCCCCCAAAACATACATGCATATATAGATATATACATACATATGCATACAAACACACACACACGCACACACACACACACACACATATACATATATATATATATATATATATATATATATATATATATATATATATATATATACACACACACATATATATATAATGATATTTTAAGAGACACACTCAAACACATATATACATACAATACATACATACATACATATAGATAGATACATACGTACATTCAAAAATGGATACATACATCTATATCTATGTTGGGGGATTCTCTAGTTGAAAGGGACTTGAATGTTTGTAGAAGAGGAATGGAGAAGAACAAGAGATACAAATGCATTAGAAGCTTCTATGTCTTGATTAATGATAAGAAATACAATATTCTTGTCTAAATTGAGACAATATTGTTCTCTAGGCATAGCCCATAAACAAAAGAACACACATGAGTATACAAAAGTACCAAAATTTCTTGTGCAATCACCCTCCGCTCTGTCAGTCCTCCACCTTTTCCAACAACGTGCCCTTGTGCACACCTTACACTCAAGCTTCCAATTAGGGAGAAGGAAGGATCACTCTCTTTTATCAACGTGCAACACTTCCTTGATAGTACTTGTTCCACCTTAGGTTCTCTCTTCCTTGTGTAGTGCATACTGAATTTTTAAATCTCTTGCTCACTCTTGCTCTATCATGCTCCTTAGTGTAACTCTCTTGTCCAAGAATTTCTAATACCTTCCTTGTGTCTCGATATGTAACTTCAATTGCTAGTGTAATCTTTGGTTCAACAATCTCTCTTTATCTATCTATCTATCTATCTATCTCTCTCTCTCTCTCTCTCTCTCTCTCTCTCTATATATATATATATATATATATATATATATATATATATATATATATATATATATATATATATATATATATATATATATATATATATATAGATACAAACATAAATACATACATACAAACATAAATACAAACATACAAACATACATACAAATATATATATATATACATACAAACATAAATACATACATACAAACATACATATATAAATACATACATGCATACATACATACATACGTGTGTGTGTGTGTGCATCTCACAATATGTATATATAAGTCTGTATGTGAAGAAATAGAAAAAAACACAAATTAGTTGATATAATTCATGATGAACATCGATGTTACACGTACATATGGATGAATCACAATCAAAGTGTTACAAAATATTGATAAACATCGTGAGCTATAGAGAGAAATGAAGATGAAGACGTTGAGAGAGAGAGGGAGGGAGAAGTTTAGAGAGAAAGAGATAGAAATCAAGAATAAAGAGAGAATTGATAGGGTCGTTCTCCTATTGCTTTTCCTTGAGAATTGAAATCGGAGCTCACACCCACCAGTGACCACTGGCTGATTCTGTTATCTGGACTTCTGAACATTCCGCTATGGAAGTGGCGAGGTGTGCGCTATATCCGCGGTTACAGCGATGGTGATCATCATATACGCTAGCAAATATTCAGGAAACCTGCCGCCGGGGACGATGGGGCTATTGCCAGTTGTCTCCAGTACTTCCAGCGAGTGGCAGATTTCTTCCAGCGACCTTCATTTCGGACAGAATAAAAAGGTATACTCCATTCAACGATTCCATGTGTCTAGGTTAATGCAGGACGGTCATGCACTTCTATAGATTTCTTGTTAGACTATCCTTCGCGATGTGAATCCTATTCCATCTGTGAACGCCAATGCAAACGCCTTGTGCATTGCTAAACGTGTTGGTTTAGGACGATCCTTGTGGAGGGATTCTCCTTTGTCGGAGAAACTCCGCAGCGCTCTTGTCCACCGTTCTGTCGGTGGCCTTTGTCCAACAGAACGCAAGCATATGTCTCATTTGTACTCGTGCAGTGCTAAGCATTCCGCAGACCGATGGTGATGCAGAAGCCTCGTGCACTGCTGAACATTTTCATCTCGAAGAGATTGTGCTCTATCGTCCAGCGTCAGCCTCCTCAATTTTAAAGTACGCTCAGCTTACTGCATTCCATCCGGTTCCAATTGTCCATGGCAAATAAGAAACTTGTTGCACTGCTGAGAATTTCCTTCTAGAACGAGTACCCTTTGCCGAAGACACTCTAGTGCTTTCGTCCACGCGTCAGGCGTCTGTCGGCATCATGTAATTTACCGGTTTCAGCATGTAGAAGCCTTTTCAAGACTAGCTACCCGCGTTCGATGCTCAGCATTTTAGGGATGCATAACACAACAGAGATGCATGGCGACACCCACAAGCTAGTGAGGAATGTAATCCTTAATGCGTTTAGTTCTCAATCCCTGCAACCAACAATATTTTCAATAATTTAGCAAAGGGGCTCACACCTAGGTGAATGGAAACAAAAATTGAATGAAGAGGAAACCACATAGACTCCTGCAACAAGCAAACAAGGTCATCACAAAGAGGTCACTTCTAGCTATGAAGGTGCTTTTACCTCGAGCAAAGAAGAAAGCCTTGATAGTGAAAGTTCTATCATCAGCTCCCTGCTTCAGAGTCATGATATGGACTCCTTGGTTAGCTTCATATCCTAGAAAGGGAAACTCGCTATTGGACACCCATGGAAGAGCCCATTAAAGGGTAGCTCATGTGCTAAGATCCCTCAAGCTCTAGAAAAAGAGAGAAAGATACAAACAAGAAAAAGAGGGCTAAATCTTGGACCAACAAAGATACCTCCCTTCATATATGATTATTGTTTTGTACAACATTCATAGGTTGTCTAACCCCTCAAGAGCAACCATGTTTTGTCAATGGCTTCGAGATGAAAATATCAACCCAAACTTTATCTATATTCAAGAGATCAAAGTTGATGGAGTCAAATTGCAAAAGAGGTTAAAGAGCATCTCGACATCTTATATGTGGATCACCACACAACACCAACGTGGGAGTGATGGTGTGGCGATTGGCTTCACACGAAAATGTCATTCTTTCTTTATCGATAATATAATTGATTGAAACCATCAATGGATTACTGCATCTTTTAAGGGTCCTCTTCTCCTCACCATTGCCTGGATTTGTGCTTCTAATCTTGAATATGAAAGACAACATACTTGGCACTCTTTAGAGTTTCTACAATTGGAGGTCATCCTCTAAGGAACTTAATATGGTGGAATTCTTATTGGATACGTGGGACCAAGGGGGATGCGTTATTGGCAAAATTGAGATAGATTCTTGCGACCACTTTAAGCTTCACTAGGATCTGGTGGAAGTCAAAGATATTCATGGTTTCTCCTGATCAAGCCTCTAATTGGGCAAAGATTCATGAAAAGTTAGACTACATAGAAGCTATATCTTGTAGAATATCATTGAAAAATATGGTTCTCCATTCCTTTTGCAATGTGTGGACTTAGTGTTATTTAACCACAACCCAATGATTCTCAGATACAAACATCATCTTAGGCAATTATCGATGTCTAGGAAGTTCTAGAGTTTGCCAAGGAATCCTCCCAAGGTGTCCTCTTAATCAAGAAAGATTTTGACAAAGTATAAGATCACCTAGAGTGGGATCTCATTTTACAATTCCTTAAAGATATTGGGCATGGACCTAAATTCATAAACATGATCTCTATGCTTATGGGCAATGCCTTGAGTCAAATTAATATCAATGGTTAGATCTATGATGAAATCAAGTTAAAATGCTTTATTAGACAGGGTTGTCACACTACAAGAAATAGGGGGGTGTAGCGACACCCCTGAATTGAAAAAAAATGAGCACCGTCGCTTATGCGATGCTGGTGTCGCATAAGCGACGGTGCTGTTTTTGGATTTTCTTTTTACGCGCTTTCGTCGCATAAGCGATGCCTGCATCGCTTATGCAACGCTAAATTACTACGTCACAAATACCATTGCTAACTAGTGACGTTATTTGCGATGTTGGTAAACTGGACAGCGTCGCATATGCAATGCTCTGGAATGTAAAAAAAAAAAATTCGATTTCTCCTGGCACATTTGTGCCGGGATTTGGACATGAGAGCAAGAAGAGACCAAGAGAGAGAGAGAGAGAGAGAGAGAGAGAGAGAGAGAGAGAGATCTCGTTGAAGCAATGTATGCGCACACACACACTTACACACACATACA
The DNA here is from genome assembly GCA_020310875.1 of Ceratopteris richardii. Classification (NCBI taxonomy): domain Eukaryota; kingdom Viridiplantae; phylum Streptophyta; class Polypodiopsida; order Polypodiales; family Pteridaceae; genus Ceratopteris; species Ceratopteris richardii. The sequence continues at coordinate 128,756,059 of CM035412.1, read as the reverse complement.
TATGCATACACACACACATATACACACACAGACACACACACACACACATACACATAGACACACACACACACATACACACAAATACACACACATATACACACATACACACATAATGTTGCATACACACATGCACACATAATGCATAACATGCACACACATATACACATACATATACACACACATACACACATACACACACATACACACAGACATACACACACACATACACACAGACACACAGACACACATACACACACATAGAGAGACATGCACACACATACACATACATGCATACATATGCATACATAATGCATATGCATATGCGTACATACATACATACTTACATGCATACACACACATATGCATACATAATGCACATGCATACATACACACACATATGCATACATACATACATGCATACACATACACACATAGACACATACACACATAGACACATACACACACATACACACATACACACATAGACACATACACACATAATGATGCATACACACACATACACATGCATACACACATAGACACATATACACACACATACACACATACACACATACACACATACACACATACACACATACACACACATAGACACATACACACACATAAACACATGCACACTCATAGATACACATACACATAGACACACAAACACATACACACACATATACACACACACATACACACATAGACACATATACACATAATGATGCATACACACACATACACATGCATACACACATACAGACACATATACACACACATACACACACATATATGCATACACACACACATAGAGAGACATAGACACATATACACATACATGCATACATATGCATACATAATGCATATGCATATGCATACATAATGCAAAAGCATATGCTTACATACATACTTACATGCATACATAATGCACATGCATAGACACATACACACACATAGACACATACACACACATAAACACATACACACAGATAAACACATACACACTCATAGATACACACACACACATAGACACACACACACATATGCACACACATACACACATAGACACATACACACATAATGATGCATACACACACATACACATGCATACACACATATAGACACATATAGACACACATATATGCATACACAGACACATAGAGAGACATACACATACATGCATACATATCCATACATAATGCATATGCATATGCATACATACATACTTACATGCATACATAATGCACATGCTTACATACACATACATAATGCATACACACACATATGCATACATAATGCATACACACATATGCATACATATATGCATACACATACACACATATACACACATAGACACATACACACACATAAACACATAGACACTCATAGACATAGCGACACATACACATACACACATACACATACATACACACATATACACACACAAACATACACACATAGACACATACACACATAATGATGCATATACACACATACACATGCATACACACACATATGCATACATACATGCATACACATACATGCATACACATACACACATAGACACATACACACACATAGATACATACATACACATACACACATACACACTCATAGACACACACATATACATAGACACACACACACATACACACACACATAGACACATACACACATAATGATGCATACACACACATACACATGCATACACACATACAGACACATATATATACACACACACACATACATATATGCATACACACACACATAGAGAGACATACTCACACATACACATACATGCATACATATACATACATAATGCATATGCATATGCATACATACATACATACATGCATACATACACATACATAATGCATACACACACATATGCATACATAATGCATACATAATGCATACACACACATACACACATATATGCATACATACATGCATACAGATACACACATAGACACATACACACACATAGACACATACACACACATAAACACAAACACACTCATAGATGCACACACATACACATAGACACACACACATACACACACATATACACACACATAGATACATACACACATAATGATGCATACACACACATACACATGCATACACACATACACACACATATACACGCACATACATACACGCACACCTGCATACATACACATACTTAATGCATACACACATACATGTGTACACGCATATATATTGATTTCTAACCATTTTGTTCTATATATTAGGTATTATGGATCCTAGTAGAGAGAGAAAGGCAAAACTCACTCTCATAAAAAGTCTTATGAGAGCAAGAGTTCTGTCTGATACACTAGGGGCCATCATGCGTGATTACTGAGAGATGTCTGATGAGGAGCTGGACTATACGATCCAGATGCTTACCCAGCGATCAGAGTCGGGCTCTTCTGCGGCTCCACATGCAGGAAGACAGCTATCTGCTCATATGTATGTTTTTTTTCATAAACTTTTTTAATGATATTATAACACATATTTTTATATTTTTTTATCTATCTATTTTTCAGGACACCTATACCACCTCTAAATCGTGATAGCAGAGCAGAGTTGCTTATGAGGACATGCATAGGCACCTTAGGACTAGAGTGCGATATAGAGCCAGAGGGGAACATTGTGTACATAGGGAATGGATTGGAGTTCAAGAGAAGAATGTGGGCACTATGCGACTCTTACCTGCGCCTTGTCCACTTACCGTGGAAGTAAGTAAAAATTTTACATATAAATTGAAATAAATATCTTATATTTTACTTACTTTTTTTTTTTTTTGTAGTGAGCATGATGAAAGGGATAAAAAATGCGTACTTAGTTCACTTGAGACAGAGTTTGGGACAGGATGGTCGCTAAAGTGGTGTCTAAAAGAGATGCGGACACTTATGTCTCATCGTCACGATAATGTACGATATGCACTGCTTTTATGTATATATATGTGGATATGAGTATGTGTGTGTATGCATGTATGTATGTATATGAGAGAGAGAGAAGAGTGAGACTAGAGGTACAAATACACGCATACACACACATAGACATCATACATGCACATTTATACACATATACACATACATGCACATTTATACATACACACACATACATGCATATTTTTACACACACATACACATGCATGCAGTTACACACATATAATGAGTACACATAGATACATACACATACTCACATACATGTACACATACTCACATACACATACACATGCATAATCATATGTACACACACAGACTCATATAATCATATTTACATGCATATATACATATACACATGCATATATACACACACACAACACATGCATATGCTCATATAGATACACATACATACACAACACATGCATACACATAAATAAATAAATCCTATTTCAAAAATCCTAAATTAAAAACACTAATTTCGATATTAGGGTTTTGAAATCCCTAATTTAAAACTCTAATTCAACCTTTTAGCCATATGTTTGAAGTATATATACACATTTCATCTATTCCTCCGACGTCCTACTAGAGAGATGTCTCTCCTCCCAATATGCCTCTATATATAGCTACTTAAATCAACGAGGATCATAATATATATAAAGATATATACACATCATGTAGATACGCATACATAAATATAAAATGGAGTAGATATATTATGCAATCACACATACATACCTAAATGCACACACACACACACACACACACACACACACACATATATATATATATATATATATATATATATATATATATATATATATATATATATATATATATATATATATATATATATATATATATATATATATATATATATATATATATATATATATATACACATAGACATGTATACATATATACATGTACACATCACATATACATGCCTACATGCACACATAAACATATACATGCCTACATGCACACATAAACATATATATACATGCATACATATTTACATGTACATATTTACACATAGACACATATACATAAATACATGTACACAATTATCAACACTTGCATATATTACATGAATACATCAATATTTTACATAAATGCATATGCATATTTAACACATGTATACATATATTTCTAATATGCTATCCAAAAGCCCACATATTAGTGAACATTCGAGCCTGCAAAATAAATTCAATTAGTAAATAGAAACTAACATATATATATGAAAAAAATAAAATATTATTTTAATAAAATTACCTTTCGTTCACAACCTATCATTAACTCTCTTTACTCGTCTGAGATTTCTTCATTATTTGTGTTGGCGCATTGCAAACGACTATATAGCCAATCCGTGAAAGAAGATATATTTGTAATCTCATTATTATCGAGATTACATCTATATCTTTTGTTTTTTTGCCTTTTACTTCGGAGATTTTGAAGTTTCTCATACTCGCTAAGGAATGCTTCCATGTATTTGCTATTATATGCTACAAAAGTAGAAACATCATTTTTTTCTTGAAATGTAAATAAGAATGGAACTCCCTTACCTGATAATACCTCATCTGTTATTTTTGAAGAAGACTCGTTGGTCCATGCATGTGGAGCTTCTTCATGAACTCTTTCAAGGTACTCACTAACGTAATACATGCACTCTTCAAACATCCAATCCTTTGCCATGGATCCTTCTAGTTTTGCTCTTTGTCGCACATAACCTTTTAATATTCCCATAAATCGCTCGACCCAAAACATCCATCGAGTGTTGACAACACTTGCAATCTTTATTTCATCTACAAGATGGACTAATAAATGAACTTGAATATCAAAAAATAAAGTAGGAAGTTCTTTCTCCATCAAACATAGTAGCTCTTTGCATTCAAGTTTTCTTTTTTGTGGGATCGAGTTTTTGTCAATCTCTTTGGATGTAATCCACCTATACATATCATAAAAATAATTATAAAGAAGTTAATTAAAAAATAAAAAATATCCAATATTCATACATATTAAATATAAAAGTATCATAATTACCTTATAAGTGATCCAAGACGATAGATCACATCTCGTACTCCTTTCGTTGTACATCCATCAATAACCAAAGGTAAAATATATTTCAAAAAGTTATGCCAGTCATGGGTCTTTAACCCAGATAAGCTCTTCTTTAACCCAGATAAGCTCTTATCATCCATAGTAAACATGTTTTGAAAAGATGCTCCATATCCTGTAGGAGTCTTAATCAATTGAATTCTATTGTTGATAGTCTGTATCTCTTTTGTTGTAAGTACCCAAGGAGCAGGTGCATAAGTCGTTTCTTGTCGATGTCTATCAAAAACTGGCCATAACTTTGGTTTTGATTTTTTATCTTTCAAATCGTTCCTTGATGCTGAGGTATCTTTTAGTCCAAGAAGATGCTGCCATAGTGAATAACCAAAATTTTTGAATATATGCATAGGATCAAGAAGATGACATACTTTTAACTCTTTCCAATACTCCAAAGAATACCATATTGATATGTTCTCTGGGAGTGTCAATTTTCCTTTACCTCTCTTCACATACTCATTATCTGAATCATCATTGAAGATTTCTGATTCTGGATCTATCAGAGAACCATCTGTCTATTTTTTATACCAATCCATAGGCGTCATAGGTTTTGGACACTGACCTGTTTCAAGCTTTCCATTGAAATGTATCGCTTCTCTTTTAGATCTTAATGGATAATCATCAGGCAAGAATCGTTGATGTCAAAGATAAATATTTTTATTGAGATTATTACTATAGATTGATCTCAACCAATCACCAAAATATGGACAAGCTTTATAACCATTAGTAGATATTCCTGCATCATGAAAATGATAAAAATATAATTAGATTAAATCATATTTATTTACATGCATATTGAATTAAAAAATTACATCAATATCTGAACAAACACCATATCATAGAAAATCGTGAATAGTCCAAGCCACAATACCACGAACCGTAATATTCTTTCATTGATGCTTTTCGATACATCAATGACATTAATACCTCTCCATAGCTCTTGGAGATTGTCAATGAGAGGAGCAAGATATATATTCATATCTTTAACTTGTCTTTTACCTGGGATTAAAAGTGAAAGCATTAAATGTTCCTTTTTAATTCTAAGATATGGCAGAAGATTGTAGTTTATGACTACCACTGACCATGTTGACCATTTACTGGATTTCATGGAGAATGGATTAACCCCTATCTCCTAACTTTAGATTCTATGGATTTTGTGCAAATTCAGGCCATGTAGAATCAATATGCTGAAAAGCAACACTATTATGAGGAATTCTGATTATTCCATCAGTACTTTTGTGACCATGTCCCCAAGTCAAAAGCTTTGATAATTCGGGGCTTTGAAACATATGTCTAATCCGTGGAGCCAATGGAAAATATCTCAATACCTTTTTTGGGATTCTACCTTCTTCGCCCTTATATCAAGGAGATTGACATTTGGGACATGTCAAAGATTCTACATATTCACCTCTATATAAAATACAATGGTTAGGACATGCATGTATACATTGATAATCTATACCAAAATTGTTAGTTATCTTCTTCATTTCATCATGTGAGGTAGGAATAATATTCTGACTTGGTAAAAACTTTTCAGATAATAACCTATAAGTTTATCAAAAAAAGATATATTAAAAAAAGTAAATAAATAAATATACATATATATATATATATGCATATAAGTTTATATATGTTTATGCTTATGTGCATCTTTTAAAATATTCGCGAAAACTTTGATTGTTTTGGATGGCAGGATACGATTGTTTGTTTTGGAGGATATGAAGTATGTACCTTCATTGAATGATTTATCGATTCTATCATATGTTGAGTTTGAAAGTGTGAGAAGCAGGTTTATAATTGCTATTCAAAGAATTTGGCACTGTTTATAGGCCATACGATGGTGACCTAGATGAATCGCATGCACAGAGGTTACTCAAGATAGAGCAACCTGATTATAATGGACTAGTGCCAGGAGGATTCCTGGGGTATGCAGTAAACCTCTTGCATGTCAATGATGAGCATCTGAACTTTACGATACAAAGTGGAAATCATGGTGGCTTGAGAGGATCACTTTTATACAGCTTGTTCAAAGAACTTCAAGTTTATGATACTGAAGTTCTTTGAACAAGCTGTATAAAAGTGATCCTCTCAAGCCACCATGATTTCCACTTTGTATCCTAAAGTTTAGATGCTCATCATTGACATGCAAGAGGTTTAATGCATACCCCAGTAATCCTGCTGGCACTAGTCCATTATAATCAGATTGCTCTATCTTGAGTAACCTCTATGCATGCGATTCATCCAGATCACCATTGTATGGCCTATAAACACTGCCAAATTCTTTGAATAGCAATTATAAATCCGCTTCTCACATTTTGAAACTGAACATATGATAGAATTGACAAATCATTCAATGAAGGTACATACTTCATATCCTCCAAAACAAACAATCGTATCCTGCCATCCAAACAATCAAATTTTTCGCGAATATTTTGAAAGATGCATTAATAGTTTTAAAAGATGCGCGGATAAAAAGTGTCCATTCAATTCAAGTTCTTGTTCTTACCTTATCTAAAGTAAGAATAAAATCCTGCATTGAATGGATACTTTTTGTTCACCCATCCCTTAAAATTATTTTTCCATCCTTCAAAATGTGTGTGTATGTTTATATGTGTGTATGCATTCATGTATATTATGTGTATGTTTATATATGCATGTGTATATATATATATATATATATATATATATATATATATATGCATATATATATAAATAGATAGAAAATTGAAAATTATAGCTTAATAGTGTCGAAACAGATACATTACTCCATCCAAAACGATTTTGAAGATTAATAATAAGTAAGGTCGCACTTAGTCGTGTCAAACGACTTCCTTCATATACATGCTTTAGACATTCCTCTCGAAGATATTTCTCATTTTTAGAAATATCAATGCTCTCACTGTCATTTTGATACCAATCCTCAATAAAATTTGCCATGCCATCATCTTCATCATTGTCACACAAATCTTGTCCTTTATCGTCTTTTGAATATAGATCTTTCAACTTTGCATATTCCACAGGATTACTTTGGATAGCCTCCTCATGGAAGCTTCTGATAAATGAGGTCTTACTGGTAATTATAATGCTGTGGAGGAATATCATAAACATCATACGTTGGAATCTACACATCTAAATAAAATTCATTAGTATTCCATAAATGAATAAAAAGTAGACTTTAAATATAAAATTAAGTATATAACTTATTAAATATGGATAGAAAATTTTTATTCTCTCTAGCTAAAAGGTGCTCTTGGAGGTCTACGCCATCCATAATTCACTAATAGTTCATCGGCATGTAATGTAGTAATAGCATTGACAACTATGTATTTTGATACATCTCTACTCATGTATGGTGATTCATGACTATTTTCACGCTCCTCAAATGTGCAATTAGTCCTTGAACTATTATGTAACCCTCGACTACTATTTATTAAACCTGCTATATTTCCATGTGTGTAAGGTCTTCCATCAATATATAATCTTTCATTTTCTGCATGTAAAATCCTTCTACTAGTAAGGGATGTTGTGTTCAAGCATATTCCATAAGTACTCATGCTTTGAACATAACGTGAAAGTCGATGCCAATCTCCCCATCCATATATAGGACCACAAAATGACATAAGAGTGACTTTAGAGTTCGGAGGCACATACAAATCCTCTACAATAAAGAAACCATGAACAACATTAGTAATAGTGGATGGAGAAATCATATAGCGATTACCCCAAAAGTTGAAAACCTCTCCATCTAAAGGAAGTGGTCCTCTATTCCATCCTCCATATCTTCTTCTATCATATGTTTGTACTAAAGAACGATCATGAGCTGGCAATGGATAATCTCCAGCCGTTTCAGTCTCTAAACCAGGAGGTAGAGGATTTCTAGAAACCTCTGCTTGTAATTGATGAACAACAAGTCCATGACGTGTACGAGGTATATTAACATTATGAGAAAAAATATCATCATCATCATCATGGAGCAATGATTTTGTATATGGTTTTCAAATAAAATAATGATATTAATATATATAGAAAATACGTACCCAAGCATTATCACATTGACCAGGTGATGGTGCACGCTCAAAAGTACCATACTCTGCCTCATGTTCAATACATTCCAATCGTGGTCTTCGGTACGTACCATAACAAGAGTTACACCAACATATAATATGCTCTTGATAGTAAAATTATCATAATTCCTACCGGAGGACACATGTGAAGTCGTTGCATGGGTAGGGGGCGGTGGAGTACCCTCTGATTGATCAGAATCTGCACATAATAAGAAACAAAAAAAAAAATAAGTTATGTATCCATCAAATATATTTAAAATTAAATGTTTGATATACTTACAGTATAAAGTCGTTGCACGATGAGGAGACGGTGGTGGAGTTCCATCTGATTGATCAGAATCTACAAATAATGGTATTTGATATTAATAATCTGATTATCTACATACACAAAAAATTTACATATACATATTTACACATACACACATATTCACACATAGACATTGACACATACACACATATTCACATATACACAACTACACATTATTGTGGGATAAATGTGTGTATATGTATACATATATGTATGCATATATGTTTGCATGTATATGTGTATGTGGGTATGTGTATGTATATGTGTGTGTATATATGTGTATGTATTCTGATTTTTTTTCTGTTTGAGATTAAATTAACAGGAGATATTGTATGGTGGAAAAAAATAAGAGGCGAGCTAACATACCACCTGAGTCGTGGCAGTTTTTTCGTAGAGAGCTACGTCTTCAGGAGTCATTTCCTCAGCAGAAGGTACACAAATTAATAGTTTATATTTATAATTTTTATATATTTTAGTAATTTTTTACATTTAATTTATGTATTTTTATCTTAAATAAACAGGCTGCTACAAAGAAGAGAGTGGAGTTGGGCCACACATCGCACCTAGGCCAAATGGGCCATAATGGTTTTGTAGCTACATTTGTAAGTATATGTGTTATTGTGAGTATATTTTTTATTTTAGTTAAAATGCAAGCAACTAATCTTTTTTATTTGTTTCAATCCTACGAAACATGAGATTGAGTATGCTACACATTTTGGATATCGATGTTTGAGCGAGTATATGCAAGATCATCCTGATGCCTTTGTGAGTATTATTAAATTTTATATAATTATTTTATTTTTATGAATGGTTTAATTGTTTTATTTGTTTATGTTTTTTATATGTAATACAGGAGTATTATGGAGAGATATATATGGATGAGGTGGAGACAGACACAGGAGGGACGATCTCGATCGTCACAGGGTGATCATGACGATGAGGATGAGGAAGATCAGGATGATCATGATAAAACTGATGATGATGATCATGATGATGATGATTAGAATTTTAGTTGATTGTGACATTGGATTATATGTATTTACATTGATATATATATATATATATATATATATATATATATATATATATATATATATATATATATATATATATATATATATATATATATATATATATATATATATATATATATATATATTTAACTATATATTTTTCATTTCAGTTATGTTTTGAATTGTGTGTATGGTATTAAGTAATGAAGAGTTTTGTTCTATTGATTGTTATTATTGTTTATATTAAGCATGTGTTTTAATACTTTAATTATATAATTCATTCATATGTGTGTACCTAAGTGTATATGTATGTGTGTGTATATGTATGTATGTGTGTGTATATGTATGTATGTGCATGTGTATGTGTGTGTATATGTGTGTATCTGCATGTGCTTGTGTAAGTGTATATGTGTGTATGAGTATGTGCATGTGCATGTGTATGTGTGTGTATATGTATGTGCATGTATATGTGTAACTCTATGTGTATATGTGTGTATGTGCATGTATATGTGTATATGTAGGTATGTGCATGTGTGTGTGCATGTGTATATGTGTTTTAATACTTTAATTATATAATTCATTCATATGTGTGTACATAAGTGTATATGTATGTGTGTGTGTGTATGTATGTATGTGCATGTGTATGTGTGTGTATATGTATGTATGTGCATGTGCATGTGTAAGTGTATATGTGTGTATGAGTATGTGCATGTGCATGTGTATGTGTGTGTATATGTATGTGCATGTATATGTGTAACTCTATGTGTATATGTGTGTATGTGCATGTATATGTGTATATGTGTATATGTAGGTATGTGCATGTGTGTGTGTATGTGTATATGTGTTTTAATACTTTAATTATATAATTCATTCATATGTGTGTACCTAAGTGTATATGTATGTGTGTGTATATGTATGTATGTGCATGTGTATGTGTGTGTATATGTATGTATGTGCATGTGCATGTTTAAGTGTATATGTGTGTATGAGTATGTGCATGTGCATGTGTGTATATGTATGTGCATGTGTCTATGTGTGAAAGTGCATCTTCATCATGTATAAGTGTATAAGTGCATATCAATAAGTGTGAGTATGCTATCTAATGAAAATAACACAATTCAAATGATATACAAAGAATAGAAATTGTACTTACAATAGTTAGCCATACTTTTTGTTTGATTAGCTTCTTGAATAACCTGCAATAAAGAGAGAAAGGAGAGAGAGAGAGAGAGCGAATTCAAAGAGAGAAAGATGTAGAAAGAGAGAAACAGAGATAGAGGGAGACAATAAGAGAGAGCTTAGGCAAAACAACAATTCTGCATAAACTTGCTTCAGCTCGTAAGCGCAACATAATTGCAAACGTTGGAGAGCTCTTCGATCAGATGTGTGAAAATGACGATCGAAGAGCCTCCAACATTTTAATTTTTTTCTGTCAATAGACCGTAGTGTAAGCAATGCTACGCGTCGAGTAGGCGTCACATAAGCGACATGTTTTGAGCATCGCTTATGTGACACCATGCTTCAAGGAACCCATAGGTGCAAGGATCTTAATCTTCTCACGTTGTTGTTTTCTTAGCGTCTAGTGACTCCAAATGGCTCTAACATTGTTTCCTCATTCGGGAAGATTTGGAACAAGTTGAAACCGTACATCAAGCTTAGTGAAGTCTAGAAATGGGTATCCTTGATTAGGCAAAATGATTCCATTTGGTTTCCTATTATGAAAATCAAAGAATTTAATATGGAGAATATACAAAGACCAATAAAGTTATGGAACAAAGGTTTTAGCAAGTGAAAACATCTCTAGAACCATGATAGAGGTCATTGGATAAGGTTTGAGGATGCAAACTATGAAAGGAGAATTGACTTTGATGATTGGAGCCTTCTCAAGTAGAGAATTAACTCTTGGGATAGCTCAAAGATTCCTCTCATTCTTGGAAATGCCTCCTCCCCCCACCGATTTAAGTATTAAGATGGACAAATGGTAATAAATTAGACAAAATTCTAAGGTTTCATAAGCATCATGACTTGCATATCTCCCTTAGCAGGGGATGGTGTCAGAAGTGATCTAGCATCCGATGGCAAGTCGTGTGTGGGGACCTATGCCACCCTCTCATTGAGAGAAAAAGATAAGTTCTTATGTGGAACATCCTCCATTGTGGAATCTCAAGCAATGACAAAGCAAATAAAATCTATGGGGCTGCTCACTAGTGTAAACATTGCAACTCGGGTAGAGAGGACCTAATTGGTCATCACTTCTTCTGGTGCCCTAGAGTCTTCTTGATCTCATAGTCTCTTGCCAAGAGTTTTAGCTTAATAAGGAAAATAAGCTCCGAAAAAACATTACTTGGAGAAACAATTGGCTGCTCTTCTACTTTGTGGAATGCCATTGAAGGGGAAGCACTCTAAATGATATGGAAATAAATATTTTTGATCAAGTTTGATGGCCATCGAAAAGAGTGGTTGAATGAAAACTATCTATACATTTTAGGTAGAAGAATATGTAATTGTATAATATCTACACCTTTCAAACACCATGGGATGTTTGTCTTGGAAAACAAAAAGATTAAAAATAAGTGGGTTGCTCACAAAGGTGACAAAGAAATCATTAAAGTTCTCATCAACTCTCTTTAAAAACATTTATTTCTCCTCAAATCGTAGTGTTCTAGAGGCCTCTATTTGGCTGCCCTTGGCTCTAAAGGTCTCGGGGCTACCCTTGGGCAACCCCTAGAGCAACGTGTCACCAAATAGGAAGGGTGTGACTCTTTGAAAGACCCCTAGCCTAGGGGATTCACTACTTCTACGGTTGACCAAATGGACAAGACAGTGACATGTAAGGACATCAAGGAATCAAGATTAAAGTGAGTTAAGGCCTAACCAAGCTATGAGGGCCAAGGCATCACTATTAGGAGAAAATAGAAAGCTTCATGGTTTCAAGGAGGATACGTATGCTAAGCTACAAGAGTGTTGCCTTTCAGTGATGAGAATATGTACATGACGTTCATGGACTCCTTATAAGCCAAGCAATTGCCCTATTTGATGAAATATCTTCTACATTAGGCTTGGGGTTTCTCTAGTCCCTAGTGGGCAACCCCTCGCCCAAGCGGGCTAGTGGGTCTCCCATAGGGAGACCCCTCACCCCCTTAGGTCTTGGTGGTCTGCTAGGGACCCCTCACCCAATGGGTGAGGGCCACCCCTTAAGGCAACCCCTGTCCACAAGGTCCCAAAGTGGAAGAATGAAAGAAATCCCTAGGATGGAAACAAATGGGTTCTTTAAGCAATGACAAGGGTTGATTGAAGCAAGGAATGAGGGAAAGAGAGGAAAATTCCACCAAAGAACGAATCTTGAAATCAGAACCAATGAAGCATTTCAATATAATTGATGCATAATAAGGAGAAGACATTCTCTCTTAGACAACTTCAACTCCATCCATGCAATAGGTGATTGGTCCAAGTAGGCCCCTACCTTCTCTCCACATGCATGAGCGACCACGCATCCTAATCAAGGAAAAATTGGCCTTGCTATCCTCACCATATACATGGGCAACCACCCATTTTAATCAAGAGAAATTGGATTTTGCCACTCCTTGTCAAATCAGGGTGACCCATTTTTGTTCTCAGAAGGCAAGTGTACCACCTTGCTCTTCTTCATCTACATAGGCTAATCACCTCTGATGGCATGCTAACCCTATAATGGAAAGTGAATTTGAAGAATTAAGGGCATAACCATATGGACATGGAGTTATGTTGGGTTCCCAACTTCTAGGTTTGAGAAAATAGATGAACTATACCGAATGGACATGATAGTGAGACATATGGGCATTATGGAATCAAGCTTGAAGTGAACCAAGTCCTAGCCAAGCTATGAGGCCCAAGGCATCACTATTATGAGAACTTATAGGTCTTCATGGGTTCAAGGACGATGCATATGCCAATCTAAAACCATATGCCCTTTTGATGATGAGAATATGTGTGTGACCTTCATGAAGTCCTTTTAAGTAAAGGAACTGGCCTAATTGCTGAAATATCTTCTACCTCAAGCTTGGTGGCTCGGGCTTGGGGTTTCTCTTATCCATTGTGGAAGACCCCTAGCCTTGGGCTTTAGAGCCACCATTTGGGGAAACCCCTCAGTCACATGAGCTGGTGGGTCTTCCATAGGATAATACCTCACCCTCTTAGGGCTTGGTGGTCCCCTAGGGTGACCCCTCGCATAGTCGGTGAGGGATCACCCTAGGGGAGGACCCCTAGCTTTGGGTTCTCAATGTGTAAGAATGGAAGCATCCCCTATGATGGAAACAAGTGGTTGACTTAAGCAATGACAAGCATTGATTGAAACCATGATCTACCATACGATAGCTTTTGACACTGTTTTCACTTGATGGGGATTACCCTTGACTCATGCTTTGACATAGTTATCTGTATATTAATAGGTGTGAGATATAGTTTGTATACTTACACATAGGCATTCTTTATCATTCTTTGTTTTTCTCCCATAGTCATTTTATCCATATTGGATTTTAATGGAGACTGTTATTGTTTATTATCCAATGTGAAAGGCTAAATGGCTAGCATACACTTTCTCATATCTTTTTCAATAAAACATATAGTAATCTAGTTAGCAATAGAGTGTAAGTTTGATAAAATATTGTAACACCTAAGAAATTCTGAGATCATGCTCTCTCTGTACTATGTGTTTTCTATGTATACTACAATTTGTGTTCCGAGTATTGTGTGTAGCATACAGAGCTCATTTTTCTACGGTGAGTGTATCTTCATGGAGCTCTCGACAAGGAGTGTCCACCGTGGTGCATCCCCATCGCAACACTTGGACATCCAAATTTTTTCATAGAGAGGAGCATCAAATTCATCTCCAACATTATGAAGACTCAATCATAAACACATTTCCATGAGAATGGTAATAGTTTTAGAATCTTCAAGGCTAAAACATTTCAATAGATTGTCACTAAATTTATTTTGGGATAAGATGATGATACATAAACTAACTACCCAAATAATGATGTAGATGCCCCAAATCTAACAACTTAAAAGGGGCATGTAAATTACCCTTTGAATACGAGATATGATCTCAATACGGCTACTAAGTAACATACCCTCTAGATAAACCAAAAAATGATAATAAATTAAAAATCTATACACTTTACATAAAAAGTGATGTTAATTGGACTATTATGAAATCCATGTGCTAATAATTAGGCACATATCTTCTCATGTCAACCACATCGTTCTTGGTTTAGTCCATACAATTCCTTATTTAAAATACACACTTGGTTTTCATGCCTATTTTGTACAAAACCATGAGTCTAAATGCATCCACTTCTTCATGCGAAACAACATTTATAATTGCAATTTTAGTATCCATCTAATATACATTCCAACCATTATAAGCTACAAGTGCACAATGCTAAAAATCATTGTCCTTTGATATGTACGTGCAAAGTTATGATCAAATTAAATGTCCTTCTCTGGAGCATAACCTTAGTCTACAATCGTAACCTTATGTTGATCAATGATACCATAATGCTTGTGTTTCAACTTATAGGCCGATTTAGTGCTAATGGTCTTTTTGATAAGAGGCCAATCACACAAAGGCTAAGTATCATTCTTCACAATAGTATATGTTGACTACATAGTAGCCATTTGATTTTTTGGATTATGTGCTTCATCAAAAGAGATAGGATCACGGCCATTTGATTTTTTGGATTATGTGCTTCATCAAAAGAGATATGATCATTCTCAACATAAAGACCAGAAATAGCCCTTGCATTACAATTCAATTTAAAAGAAGCACTATGAGATCTTGACCATATATGATATGAAAAATGTGCATCCTAGCTATTGCACAAAGTATACAACAACCATTTAGGTATAGTGCTAACCTCCTGAATGTCAAATCCATTATCAAGAAAGGCATCATATATATTAGAATAAGAAATAGAATGGTTTGTATGGTCATTGGAATGTTGCACACGTTGAGAGATTGCCTCTTTGGAAGATACACTTGACTACCCATGAGTGAAGAAAGCCACCAAGTGTCATACATATCTTATGACTGAACTTATATCTCATCGTACATGAAATTAGGTCTTGACTAAAACCTCCACAAATGTGACATTGGATTAACCAAAATCCTTTTAGTTGATGGATGATGCAAATAATAACCCTTACATTAAGAACTGTACCCAAAAGAAATTACATTCCATAATCTTATCATCTAGTATTCTACATTTTTTCATAGGCACTAATGCATATGCCAAACAACCAAAAGCATGCAAACGAGCAATACATGGCTTCCGACAATTTCAAGCACCATAAGGATTGATAACTACAATGCTTTAGTTGAATACCTATTAAATAGATATCCTACACACATGAGAGCCTCAATCAAAAAATTATATGGTAAACCTTGAGTTTTGACCATATATCTCACCATTTTCATGAGAGAATTATTACTAATCTTTTCAACTCTATTCTATTGAGGTATGTATGGCAATGCACACTAATGTTATATCCCAAGCTGATTCAAACATGCATTAAAATAAGAAGCTTGATAGTTTTGCACTCGATCAGAATAGAGGGTGAACATTTTATCAGCTAACAAATTTCTAGCAATAATAATAGATTTTGTAAGGCATTAAAGTACTTTGGAAGCTTTCTAACAGATTTTACAACCAATAATGTAGCATTGTAGATGCAATGATTTTATCACCATTAAAGATATTATGAGCTGTACATATATCATAAAAAACCTCACTACCAAGCTAGTTTCTACTAATGTTGATACCGAGAAGAGATCGTTTTTTATCCCTTTTACATACAAACCATTTGACAAAGTGAATGTGCTACCATTTTCAACACTAAAAATAATATTTCCAAACCCCATAACATGATAAGAAAAGTTTTTACCACCTACGGGAGTATTTTCTATAAGAGCAAGATCCAGTGAAAGGAAGAAGCTACACAAACAGATAATACGTTTTGTTGCACCACTATCAAAATATCAAACATCTGAGTGTATTGCCAAACAAAATTGTTTATAAAAGATGGATCATGATTGCATTGAGTGTTAAATGTTCTTTTCTCATTATCCATAAGTTAAGTAGACTCATAGAAGTACAAACCTTTGCACCAAGCATTCCATCTTTCTTTCTAGCCTCTTTTGTAGCTTGTTGATGAAAAATCTTAATGACATGTTCACTTGCCTTATAATGCTTACAAAACGATTTTTCCTTCTCTCTTTTCTTGTCATCCTTATCTTCCATCTTTGATTTTGTAGCATACGCAAAAATTTTCTTAAGCACAAGCTTATTTAACTTTTCCTTTCTAACTATCTAAGAAAGCTTGATTTGTAATATGCATGATTGGCATGTTTTGTCTAGATTCATCTTCCTTACAATAAAGCACAATCTAACTATTCAAAAGTTAATGCACATTAGGGCAAGAAATGGCCAAAAAAGGGCCGTGTAAGGATTTCAATTAGTTGTGCTTAATTAGGGTTAAAGTTGTCAAATCATTTTTAAAAATTCCGTGTAAGCGCATTTAAAACGTATCTTATGCAAATTTTGAAGAGAGAGAAACTTGTGTGATAATCATGAAAATCATGTGTGATATCTTATGCCTTGAAGTTTGTGTTCATCGGGCATTCATGAAAATTCAAATTTTCCTCTTGTTCACGGATCTATATAATGTGTGCTTATGACGTTTTGCACTTTTTTACTCTACTTTTCATAGCAGGCCTGTTTCTCTCTTTCATGTCATTTTAGAAACTTTCGCGTCACTCTTCGTAGTAGACCATGGAGAACCTCAACCCAAACACTCTCACTAAGCTTTCAACCAACCGAAATCATTGTCATAAGTTCCATATCAACATTGTAGCTAGCCATGAGTATGCAATGACAGAAAAGGTATTCCGAAGGGCTTTTCAACCTTCTAAAGTGGATGGATTGCAGAAAGAAGTCAAAAAACATATCGACATATGGGCATATGGATCTGTTTATCCAATTGATCCACAAACTGGAAGGTATCCCCCTTTTCATAATCTTCATGATCTAGTTGGATTTGTAGGGGATGGTGAGGATGGTTTACGAGGCTATCGTTCAAGGCTCTAGGAGATTTCAAGGAATTATGTACAATACATGAAATATTTACAAAACACACTACATCAGAGGGATTTGCATAAAAAAATGTGAATCTCTACTTCCAGAAATGGGATTTCATGGTGGTGATGTTCATCTAAGAAAAGATCCAAAGTTTTCACAAAATACAAGTAATGTACTACAGGATGTCTCAATGGGAGGTGCAAAAGCAAGGAGATTCTTCAGCAACCATGATGACAAACAACTAAATGCCATGTGGAATTGTTGGAAAACATTTTGTGAGTTCATGACTAATGTAAAAAGCAAACCCAAAATAGCAAAAAAGAGAATGGAGGTGTGGGTCAAACTATATAATTTTTAAAAGTTCATGAGGCAGCAGGTAACATCAAATAGCTATGTGACAGATTTTAGAAAGACGACCACAGAGTTATAGAAACCATCATAGAGGCATGGAGTGCCAAAGACATAAAAAACTACTTGGTGAGTTTCAAAGATTACTCAATTTATTTTTCTTTAATTGAAAATAAACATCTGATGAAAAGGAAACACTTGCCAAATGGAACACCCAAGGCATGGAAAAATCTTATTATCAAGCAAGGACAAGCTTCTTCAGGTGCACAAGGAAAGGAGGAGGAAGCTTTAATTTATTTTTGTAGAAAAGGAAACACTTGCCAAATGGAACACCCAAGGCATGGAAAAATCTCATTATCAAGCAAGAACAAGCTTCTTCAGGCGCATAAGGAAAGGAGGAGGAGTAAAAAAAATTAGTACCTCCAAAGAGCTTTTTGATTGGTTCTTTAGAAGAAAATTACAAAGGAGCTCATGCCAAATATTTTCATCAAAAGAATAGGACTATCACCAGACAAAAACATCATGGATCAATATCATAAAATGAAAAAGATTACATTCCAAAGGAAGCCTTAATATTTGCAATGTCTTTTATTTCTTTGAGAAATAATTATGTCTATGTATGTACATTTCATGATGTAATAAGCTTTGAAAAGAAATATGTCTATGTATGTACATCTTTTTTGAGTCTTCTGAATGAGCTTGAATTTGGCAAATCTGCCTTCAAAGAGATTTTTGATTGATTCTTGAGAAGAAAATTACAAAAGAGCTCATGAGAAATATTATCATTAGATAAGTAGGACTTTCACTAGAGAAAAACAGATCATGGATCAATAAGGATTAATATTAGGACATGGATCAATTACACAAAAAAAGATTACATCCTTCATATTTGCAATGTGTTGTATCGCTTTGGGCAATAAATATGTGCATCTATATAGATTTCATGAGTAATAAGCTTTGAAAAGAAATATATTTAATCCTTCTTGAGTCTTTTGAATGATCTTGGCTCTGGAAAATCTCCTTTATATCTGAGGTACTCTTTTCTCCTATAGCCAACAATACTTTTAACATCTGACACCCCTACAGCCATTGCATAGCTTGAGTAACAAAGGAAGTAGCCTGCCCTTGAAGGTAGTTGTTCTTTCAAGTAGCAAAACTCTGTATGCATTAAAGGGTATTGAATTAAAACCCATGTATCTTGAAAGAGTCCTCAAGGAATAATGCAAAATCTGGCTCTTCACTATAGTGCTTATGAATAACACAAAATAATTCTGGATTCAATTTTGGAAGATAGTGGATCACTGAATGAATATCGACCTTTTTCTTTCCTTTCTCCTCTATGGTTTTCCTTGTTCCCTTCCCCTTGCCGACGCACTTGTCTTCATCCAATATAGATAATTGTGGAAAAAATCAAAAACCTAGATGAGAAAACGTCCAAGGAAACTTTTAAAGTCAGAGAAATAACTACAAACACAAGCAAAAACAAAGCATGAGACACGACCGATTCAAGCGATTAGGATCATCAGAGAATATCGGATGGGCCTAATCGCTTGCATCAATCATGTTTGATTTATCACCCTAAACTTTATAGACACATATAATTGATGTTGAAAATAGCATTTATACACACATTAAGTTGTTCTATATGGAGCATTCATTCATATAGCTAGAAATATGATACTTGTTTGGACACGACCCATTCAAGTGATTAGGCCTATCAAAGAAGCTTGGATGGTCCTAATCGCTTGAATTTGTCGTGTCCAAAGGAGGTTATCTTGAACCTTAGATTGCATGTGAACTTTTGTATCTCATTATTGGTTAAGGATTTGGAGAAAGTTATGCTACCATTGCTTCCAGAACGTGCCAAAACCCTAAGATTGACTGTCTAGCCTTTTTGTACTAATTTCCAGATACAACCAATTCAAGCGATTAGGCCCATCCAACATTTCTAGATGAGCCTAATTGCTTGGATTGATCGTGTCCTAGATTCATGTACAAATAGGCAATTGCTTGGATTGTTCATGTTCTAGATGGCACGTTCTGGATGCCATGGTAGCATTAGTTTCTTGAAATTCTGAGCCAATAGTAAGATAGAGAAGTTCACGATCGATGCAAGCGAAATAAGCTAGTCAAAGGCCGGTCAAACACGTGTAATCGCTTGTATCGTGCGTATCGGTATGAGGCACAAGTATGTGTCCTAGTAGAGAACACGATCGATGCAAGCGAAATAAGCAAGTGAAAGGCTGGTCAAACACGTTTAATTGCTTGTATCGGTTGTATCGGGTATGAAGCACAAGTATGTGTCCTAGTGGAGAACACGACCGATGCAAGCGAAATAAGCTAGTCAAAGGTAAATGCGTGCAATTGCTTGTTTGGATCGTGTCGGGTATGAAGCACAAGTATGCAAGGTGATGGAGAGAGAAATTTAATGAAGGTTGAAAATGTGAAATGGTGAAGGGGACTCGTATTTATAGTCGAGGAGGACTGGGTAACAGTGACATGATGTGGACCAATAAGCGGGCACCACATGGCAAAAGGATGTTGGGAATCGCAACAGTTAGATGATGTGGCCCACTCAAATGATGCCACATGGCATTGTACTTGGGATTCGTAATAGCTAGATGACATGGATCAATCACAGATTGCCACATGTCACCAACCGTCAACTCATTCGAGAGACCTATTTAAGCTCCTCTATTGACTTTTTTTCATTTTTTTGTGAACTCCTTACTAGCTCCGACTTGCCATTGCCTTCACGTTTTTTACATGCTTTTCAACACTTTCCATAGACCACATTTTGTGTGAGGTATGATGGATCAGAAAAGCTTCTACACGACCGATCTAAGTGATTAGAGGCATCAGGAAGATTTAGAGTCCCCTAACTGCTTGGATTAGTCGTCATGATCAATCATTTTACAACATGACCCATACAAGGGATTAGGGACATATGGGGATCTCCGGATGACCCTAATCGTTTGCATCGGTCGTGTTTCTTGAGTGCTTTGTGAAAGCTTTTTTAAATTAGTTTTTTGCTTTTTAAATTTCTTCCAAGTTTTTAAACTCTTTTTTTGTGCAGGTTAACACAACCGATACAAGGGACTAGGGACATCCACGGATTTTGAGATGACCCTAATCGTTTGCATCAGCTGTATTTCTTTAGTGCTTTGTGAAAGCTTTTTTACATTAGTTTTTTTGCCTTTTAAATTTCTTCCAAGCTTTTAAACTCTTTTTTTATGTAGATTATGGCTAGGACAAAGAAGGCAGCAACAAATTCTCTCCAATCACAACATGGAAACTGCGAAGTGTAAGCTTTGCCATACATTTTGTTGTGTTCTATTTTAAAGCCTTGCCATCCATTTTGAATTTAAGTTTACCTTGCAGTGCTGCTAAGCTTCTCAAAATGCATATTGATCAAAACGTTCCAGGAATTCCTAAATTAAATGAAGAAAAAAGGTTTGAATACATTTAAATACATGTGTCATTACAGAAAGACAACACCTCATGTGGCTAGAGAGTGATTGCAAATGCAGTAGGGTTCTTGGAAAGAAGGTTTTACAATCCTGAGTTAAACTTGTCAGACTATCCAGATGCATAGGTCATCTTGATCAGGGAGACAGCAATAAATGCCATTATGAAACATGAAATATGCCCTTATGATCCAGACTCACCTCCACCACCACCACTAGATAAAAAGAAGTCTAAAGAAAAGAAGAAAGGGTTTCCTATTCACTCCCCATTGAAGCATGGGCCAAAGAATAAGAGTGGAGGTGAGGGCTCCAAAAAGGGCCACAAGCAGCACAGAGCTGAGGGCTCCAAAAAGGATAGAAAAGAAGGGTGAAAAATTATATTTTTTGAATGTAAGATTGTAATCTAATGTGTAACGAACATATGTTGGAAGATTTATTTATGTACAAATTATATGTAATTCTGTCAGTTTTCATCTGGAAGATGGTCATTGTAATTATATTCATATGCCTTGAGTAATGTAATGTTGAATTGATCCTCTTGAGAACTAAGCAAAAGTGACTTCATTGCATGGTTCAAGAAAAATTGAATTGGCCCTATCATCAAAATGTGTAATTTTAACTTTATTCTTGTTGAAAAGTTAAATGTGAAGAGGATAGAGAAGTTTTTATGACACCACCGATACAAGCGATATGGGAAATCGGAGAATTTCGGATGGCCCATATCGCTTGTATCAGTCGTGTCATCCAATCTTTTCCATTTTTTCATACCATCCTCTCAAGACAACTATGCATAAGTTGAGTTCAGATGGAAAGTGGTATTGCTCATCAGTCAAAGCTTATGCAAAATTCATGTTTTGAAGCATGTTTTGGTAGTTTGTAATACACGATCGATTCAAGCAATAAGGATGATCCGAGAAGCTCAGATTGCCCTAGTTGCTTGAATTGTTCATCTTCTCTAATCTCATCTACACTTCAATATGACTAAACGTCATGCTCTACATATTTTGAATATCACTTGACTTGGAATTTGCACTAGGTTCTCCACCCTCGGTGCACCATGGAGACTTTCTCATGCATACCTTGAGGCCAGACAAGCATGGAGAATTTCTAATGTGCGCCTTGGATAGATTCAAATACTTAAATTGAAACAAGTTATTAAAAAGTAAAAGTATTGTTCATCTAGAACTTACTCATATGCAAGTTCCTGTATAATCATTGCACCATTGAAACCTCATCAAAATGTTGAAATTAAAGAAAAAAATGCCAATATGAATATAGTCCATAAAAAGCCATAATTGAAGTGATGTAATGAGTCACACTCTTAGTTACCATCTTGCAAAGGAAAATCAATGGAAGTATGGAAAAAGGTTCTAAAAGGGGAGATATATTATGTAAGAATTTCTTGGTTTATATTCTTGAGTCACCTAGAATTTACTCATTCAAGTTCCATTATAATCATTGCACAATAGAAACCTCATCAGAATCTTGAAAGTAAACAAAAAAAATGCCAATATGAATATACTCCATAAAAAGACATAATTGAAGTGATGTAATCAGTCACATTCTTAGTCACCATCCTGTAAAGAAAAATCAATGGAAGTTTGAAAAAATGCTTCTTAAAGAAGGAGACTTGTTACAATCTAAAGAGCTGGAACTTGATCACCCTGGGTGGCACGCAAGTTACGCAAGATAATGTTTTCTCTGATCTAATGTTAACTATTGCATCATCAATTGAGAATCTGAACTGTGATGATGCCTCATCAAGGTATTCTAGGAGCTCCCTTACATTTCTGAGTTTCCAATTTGTAGTGATGATTATTTTCATAGATTGAAAATTTGTATGAATCAATACTTCTAACTCAAATTCTAGATAGCTCTCCTCTGAGTCCAAGGCTATCGACAGTCCAAGCTTTCTTTTCCACCTTCTCTTGAATGATTAGGAGCATCCCAATCTAATGAAGAGATGCAAGGAGCAGGTAGATCTACAAGATTTTCATAAGAGCTCCTCCCTGATGGCATGTGATAATCTGCAAAATGGACAAATAAATCTATGCTATTGAAAAATGGAACAGATTTTTTTGCATACATAAGTTGTGCATATTCCTTGCGAAGAACTCTAAATGTTGCTGTTAAACATTCAATAGGTTGCCACTCTAGAATATCGGAAGGAAAAATATCTGCAATACAAAAACATATATGTTGTTATACAAAAACAATTGAAAGGATAGAAGATCATTATAAAACTTCACTTACAATATGAAGGGAATTGGAGATGATTTTCTAGAACAAGTTCCTTAGCATTGTACACATGGTGTACTCTTGCAAACCAACCCCATCTCTTCAATTTGAAACTAGAAATATGTTCCCTCCAATGGTTTCTTGTGTCGTCTCTTTTAGCACGCTTGACTTTATGGGCACCTCTACAGCTAGGAAGCATAGTTACCCATTCATTTAACTTCACAAAAAGAGGTTTCCACAAAGAATCCTCTCTTGTGTTGTAAACCTCACATGAGGTTACACGATTGGAAGGAGGACGAGAAGAAGAAGCCATTAGAATTGAGAAGAAGAAGAATCCTCAAAGCGAGAGACCGACATTCCCAAACTTTTCCAGTATTTATAGATAAAAAGGCTTTGTACACATGGAAACTTTTGATTTCATGTAAACCCTCTCGCCGAATGACCATGGAATTTTGTGAACCCAAAAAGATTCTTTATCTTCAAAAATCATTTCTTTCTTGGAACTTTAAAAATATGTATTGTGTGGTGTACAAAAATTTCATTAACATCATAAATGCAGCCGCTGCATTAGTCAATGCAAATGAAATGACTAAATACTCATAATGACCAAAACAATTCTTGAAAGTTGTCTTATGTACATCATGATCTCTTACTCTAATATGATGGCATCCACCTTTTAAATATATTTTACTAAATACAATGGCTCCACCTAGAGCATCTAAAAGATCATCAATCTTGGGCATGGGATATCTGTGTTTGATAGTAATCTTATTGAGAGCTCCATAGTTGAGGCACATCCTATAAGATCCATCTTTCTTCTTCACAAGAAGAATTGGTGTTGTAAAGAGTGAATAACTGGGTCTAATCAGCCCTTTTTGTAGGTACTCGTCCATGACCTTGTAGAATTCATTCTTGATGGAGACGATTAATCTCCAAAGTCAAGCTATACTCAAGTTTAAAATACCTCTATGTCAAGCATAGCTCAAAACCTCAATAGTGATGCATCATGTAATCCCACAATGTATAAATGGAACCTTCCACCTTATCCTTGCTTGCCAACGTAGGAAATACATCATCAATTTCTCCATTATGTATAACCTAATGTAGAAAATCGACTACATGATGTACCTGGATACATCATGACAATAGGGTTTCACTAGTACCTCGGCAAATACTACATCTCTAGTAACCAAAATGTGTTTATTTGATGGATGATAGAAACTATAATACTTACTTTGAGAGCTCAACCCTAAAAAAAATACACTTCATAGTCTTATCATGTGATATTCTAACGCATATGTGAAACAAGTAAAAACATGCAAATCAGAATAGATGGAATGGGGCCATTTCAAGCCTCAAAAGGAGTGATAGACTACAATGCTTTACTGGAATTCCTAAAAAGTACATATGCTACACACACAACAACCTCAAGCTAGAAATCATATGGCAAAGCGTGACTTTTCAACAGACCTCGGCATTTCCATGAGACAACTATTTTTACTCTCATCAACCCAATTTTGTTGAGGTTTATATGGAAATGCATAATGTTTTTTTATCCCATGCTTAGTGAACAATGCATTAAACTAAGGTGATATATAATCCTCCCGTTGATTCGAATAGAGGGCGTCCACTTTACAAGCTAAAAACTTTTTAGTTGTAAATAGGAATTGTTTGAAGCACAAATATGTTTAGGATTTTGCCTTCCATGGATACACCCATGCATGGAGGAACAAATTATCTATTTAATTCACAGAGGAAAAGTAATTTCCAAAGGAAGGTGTCTGCACGGAATCATAAAGATCACTACAAAAAAGCCGCAATTTGCATTCAGCTCTTACTATCCTATCTTTGGGAACTGAAGAATAATGTATTTTACCAAAAACATAACCCTTACAAACATTCTTGGAAGGTATCTCAAGTTTAGGTTAAGAGGAAACCCTTTCAAAATTCTCTAAGTAAAGAAAGATCGTCTAATTCACATGATGGAAACATCCATGTCAAAGTCCCACATCTGAAATAAACTGAGAATATTCATCTATACATGAAAATTCATTCACACGCTTTCCATAATTTGTGACAATATACAACCCAAAGTATAGCATTCTAGATGCAATGATTCTACAACCATTAGATCATGAACTGTACATGTGTCACCAATAAATTTGACTACTACGCGAATTTGAGCTAATGTTGAGAGTAAAAAGATATTCTTTTTTATCCCTAGTAAATATAACACATTTGATAAAGATTCATAAGTTTTCCATAATTTTGAGATTATAGAGTCATAATATAGCAATATACAACACAGAATATAAATTTGCATTATACAACACAGAATATAAATGTGACATTATACAACACAGAATATAGCATTCTATATGCAGTGATTTTATCACCATTATGAAGATCATGAACTGTACATATGACATCAGCAAATTTCACCTGTAAGATGATTCTTGCTAATATGGACATCGAGAACAAATTCTCTTCATGCTTAGTACACGTAACGGATTTGATAAATTGAATATGCTACCATTTATAACAATAATAATAATTGTTCCAACTCCCATAACAAGATAAGAGAAGTTTTTAGCACGTATGATCGTATTGCCTATAGGAGCATGTTGGACCATCATCAAAATACCCAACATCTGAGTCTATTGTGAGCATACATTGCTTGTACAAGATGGTCGTGAATGAAATGAGTGTTTAATGTTCTTTCTTCATTGAGTCTATTGTGGGCATACATTGCTTGTACAAGATGGTCGTGAATGAAATGAGTGTTAAATGTCCTTTCTTCATTCTCAACATCAGTAGGGGAAACCTTTTAAGGAGTACAAGCCTTTATAACAACCATTCCACCTTTCATCTTTGCCTCATTCCTAGTTAGTTTAGAAATGACATGATTATTTGGCTTATAGTGCTTCAAAACGTGTTTAGCTATTTTTTTGCTTATCATCTTTATCTTCCTTTTTTAATTATGGAGTATTAGCAATTTGTTATGGCTTACTAATAGACGAGCTTGATTTACATTCGCCCTTCTAACTATCTAAGAAAGCTTGTTTTTTAGCATGCATAATTAACATGTTTTCTCTAGATTAATCTTTTTATACCAAATCAAAGACTAACTCCTGAAAAGATAATGCATTTGGATTGCCTTTTATCATCAAAGAAATATAAGAAGAAAATATTTAACCAAATTCTAGAGGAAAAGTCTTTGGAAGTGAACTATCTCGCAAGATTCCATCTACAACAATCAATTACGTTTTTTGAATTCTTAAAATATGTCAGAGAAGTTTCCATTGAATCTGTTTCATTCATATGCTCGTTCTTCAACTATTTTCAAATGTAAGCAACATTGAGCCCAATTTGTTGGTTGGTGTGGCAAGAGTATCCCAAGCAACTTCATACTTTCTTCATTAGAAAAGGTAATGAATAATGGCACATTTGGTAGACAAAGATATCAATGCATGTGCTTGTGCATCTCTACCATCTCAATAAAGTTTCTCTACAGTAGGTTCCATAGGAAAAATTATACACGCATGAACATGAAGATTATTATTTCATCCCCACATGCATCATACTTTTTCATTGCATTTGCAAGTTTAAGAAAGCATATTTAAAAATTCCATAGAATATTGCACAAGCCTTCTACTACTATTAAATGTTGCATCATGTATGCCCATAATGTGTATTTGGAACCATCTAACTTATCCTCACTAGCAAACATAGGAAATACATCAGCATGTTATTTATTTTTTTTTTAATATAAAGGAAGTTCGGCAATAGCCTACTCTCCCGGACTTGAATTAAATTAAGAAACAAAGGTACAAAAGAAGGGGACTAGTGCCCACGGGACCCCCCAAATCCCACAAAGCAGGGGAAGCTTGATTGATTCCTAGGTTGCATTACAAAGAAGGTTGATCACCCTCTCGTCGCCCTCATGTGGGGCCCACTTGGGTTTGAGTTTGTTGTTGATCAAAAGGAGGACTTGATGGTGCCTGAAGGGGGGGGATTTCTTACTGTTGGCAATCCTTTTGCCAAGGAGGAATAGTGATTTCTCAATCGACCACTCCCTGGGGGGATCGCCGAAGTTGAGAGCACACCTCTCCCGCCAAATTTTCCACAGGACTTCCCCTCTGATTGCGTTCCAGAGTGCCGCAGAGCATCCAATCGCTTCTCCCAAAAGGACTTGTTTCCAACTAAGCTGTTTTTGAAGTCTGATTTTCAGTCCAACCGTCTGCCAGATTCTGTAGGAGTTGGGGCAAGTAAGGAAGATGTGTGGGACATCTTCGATTGCACGGTGGCAGCGTTTGCACCAAGGAGGGATCCCACAAAGTTTGCTTGCCTTATGGTTAGTCCAAATTCCTCGATGAAGAATTTGCCATAAGAGGACAGACTTCTTAATCTCTATAAGTGGGTGCCAGATACCCATGTTATTTATTGTGTGTACCCTATAGCAGAGCATTGATTGTTTCTAAGGAAAGTTGAATAGAAATACCTAATTGAGCACTACTAGACCTTTTGAAGGCTTTACGGTTGTGTTGGAAAACTAGAAAATAGATGTACGTTTGCCACAATGAGTCAAAATTGCAAGCACTATTGTTGCACTAGTGCATTCGAGGAACATCAAATTTTGTGTGATTTTAATTTAGTGCATTGAAGGTGGTCGATGATGCCTTAAGCAGTCATCTTCTTTGATAGTAGTTGATGTTGTTTGAGGACTATGGAAGCTCACAAACAATACAAGGAAACGATTCTTTGAGCCCACCACTTAGTTTATTATAAAGTGAATGTAAAAAGATGAGTAGCTGAATAGCGTTATAAGTCTATATAAGTCCGGGTTAAAAAACTCCTAAAGAAGGCAAAAGGTAACTTAGTTATTCTAAGTGTGTTCATATGTATCATTTAGGAGATATACCAATAGTAGTTAAACAATAGTCCTTATTTTTTTAGGAGGTTTGACGATAGTCAACTCTCCCAAACTTTAATAAATAGAAAGTAGAACTATATAAGTGAATGGGCCTAACACCCATGGGAGCCCCCAAATCCCAAGAAGCAAGGTTGCTTCAAACTTGCAAAAAAACATTACAAAGAATGTTTTAAACCCTTTCATCCCCTCATGGGTAATCACTTGCTTTTAATTTACTAGATCTCAAGGAAAAACACTCTATGATGTCTGAAATGTGGGAGCTTCTTACAATTGGAAATTCTTTTGCCTAAAAGGGAAAGCAATTTTTAGATCCATCATTGTTTAAGGGGACTACCAGAGTTGCTGGCACACACCTCTCTTTCTAGATCTTCAAGAGGGTCTCAGCCCTTAGAGACATCCACAATGCTAAGGAACAACCGATCGCTTCATCCCATAGCACTTTCTTCCAGTTGATTTGTCCCTGTAGCAAGATGAGTCTCTGAAGGGCTTGCAAGTCCCACATTGACTTGGGGCATGAAAAGAATAGGTATCCTAGTTTCTCATTTCCATGATGACATCTTTTACACCATGAAGGGGCTCTATAAATTTTGTTAGATTTTCAACTGATCCGAATTCCTTGTTGGATTATTTGTCACATAAGAACCGATTTTTTAACCTCAATAAGGGGATGTCAAAGGGATTTGAACTTCACATCCCAGCTAAAACTCAACCAATCTAGACACCATCTCCTATTGAGCATGACATGAAAGTGCACATTCTTCTTGAATCTTATAATTTTATTGAGCCTATTTTTTTGTGTCATCTAAGACCCTCAAGGTGAGGGGAGTCATACCCAATAATGAGGTTAGTCATTGAGCCCTCCCAAGTATAAAATGGGCTTCTCAACAGGCACCACTCTTCATAGTTCACTCTTCTACCCACATCAATGTCCTCAAATTTGATCCATTGGAAACTTTGATCATTCTAGAGGTGTTTCCAAAAACAAAAACCTTTATTCCAAAGATTCCTAGCTTTTTGGAGGTTCCAAGGCTCAACACCTTTGATGGCCCTTATAGGAAACCAAATGGAAACATTTTGTCTAATACTAACTACCCATTTCCAATCTTGATTGATCATCAAAAAATATTTCACCTTGTTCAACTCTTCCAAAGGGAGAAAACTAAGCTTCAGGCTCTTGGAGACACCTGATAAGGGAACGAAAGAGTGGTAAGATCCTCACCCTTCCACCATGGAAGGCTCACAAGCCTAAGAGTGCTCTTGTTTCTAAAAATCAATTTGGCCTAAGAGGCATCCCTATTGCTCCAAGCTCTATTTAACCATGTGGCCACTAGTTTATTGGCCATTCCTACAACACCTATAAGAGTCCCCAAATCACATTGATCTTTTTTCCTTATGCAAGTAGCCCATTTAATTTGTTATGGACTTCTATCCAGAGAGAGTTTCTATAAACCCTTTTCAAATTGACAATCCTTTGGTCCTTTGGTCTCTAGAAAAAAGAGAAATTAAATAATTCAAGAAAGAAGGTATGTGTTAACCACCATAGCTTGCACTCCTAGGTTGCTATACATACCTTTTGACTGAGCCAGCTTGTTATCAAGCTTACAAACAACGTAATTCCATCACTAACCTATCAAAATGTTGAAGCCCATCGAAATACCTAAGAGGTAGAAGCGCTTTCGATGGGATGCAACTAAGAACCATGGTCTACAAAAATTGAGGTGGATACCCAATAACGGCCCTGAAAGAGATTTTAGAGTGGTTTATTTCTAGAACCTCATGCCTTGCATAATGTTTTTAGGCAACACCAAAATGTACCAATGTTGGCCATATTGCTATGCACAAAAGCATTCACATCATTGTTAAGGAGTCTCATGACCATCCGGTCTTTATTGAGGGGAAGAAAGAGGCCTTCAATAAGACCTCCATATGCGTGATGTTTAACAAGGTAGTTGACACCAACAACAACAACAACAACAAACACAAAGAGAAGAGAGGCAAAGGGGTATCCTTGCCCAACCTTTTAGTACAATAGTTTGAGAAAGCTGGCCATTGATGTTTATCTACACTGATGCATTTCCCAACAATGTTGAGATCATCTTAATTTATTTCTAACCATAACCAAGGAACTCCGAGATGTAGCTCCGGTGATGGATGCGGCTCGCAAAGCAATGCATCCACGTATACAATAGCTTTGCTCCATACAGTTTGGACACTCTATCATGTTGAAATGGATTGAACAAGATAAAGATCAGAAGAAGTATATCACACAGATGATTTACGGAGGTCGAGATGAATTTGAGGTCTTCTACCTTCATGCCAATTTTCGTAGCAATTTGAGGTCGTTTGTGAATCGCGCTTTCTCCATGCCATCTCACATACTCTTCAACGTCGGCCTTCTCCAGGAGCTCTCTACAGCCACACTGGCTTTGATACAATGTCACGAGGAAGGAGATAAGGAAGAAAGCTCACACTCACACACTCTCATAATCAAAGAGAAGCACACACTCAGATTGAGGCAAGAAGAATGATCTAAAAACTAGAATAAAACTACTAGAATATATAAAGACTAGTACATAAGGAAATGTACAAGAATGACCTAAAAACTAGAATACAAATACTGCAATATATAAAGACTAGTAGAAAAACCTAATGTCCGCAAATGAGTGAGCTTGCAAGAAACAAATGTGCCATCACTCTCGGTAGATAAATCTAATAAAGCTCAATGAAGTGTCCCTGACATATACTAGCATGACCACTATACATGTCAGAGAAATGAAAAAGTGGGACGTGTCATCCTGGATCATCACATGTTGAGCTTGATATCTCAACATTTACTAGATACCTCTTCCCAAATCGAGAGAATGTATGGAGCAAGAAAATCTTTCAAAATCATGAAGAACTCATTAGCAATACCATCCATACCAGGAGACTTGTAGGGTTTCAATTTATGGATGGTTTCTTTGATCTCACCGAGAGTGAGGGGCAGGTCCACGATGGGAACCAGGCTCTCAAGAATCATTTTCTTCCTTTTCATGGCAATAGTGGGCCTGGCCCTCTGGATGTCCTCCCCTCACTTGGGAGACACAGAGAAGACATCCATAAAGAAGCTTTTAGGCTCCAGCAGAGTCTCCTCAATGTTCTTAGTATAACCACTACTCTTCTTATAAACATTGAGGAATAAAGTCTTTCTTTTCTTCATCACAGAGAACATGTACTTATTATTCCTGTCCATTTTCTCACTCCAAAATTCTTTAGACAAGGCAAGAGACTGTCTAGCTTCCAGATACCTTCCCTTACACAATCTCAAGGAAACATTAATGTAATCTTGAGAGTCAACCTCAAGGGAGTTCAAAACATTCAAAAGAGAGTCCCTCCGATGAGCCCTAATAATTAAGGCTTGTTTCTTGAAGTAGGTAAAGAGATGTTGGATGTCTTGGATTGCTTTTTCCCAAGCCCTAGAAGGAGAGGATTGAGAGCTAAAGTGAAAAGAAAAAATGTCCTTAGTCCTCTCCATGATATAGGGTAACTTGAGGAGGGTGTGCTCAATATGAGGCCAACCAGCTCTAAAGGAGGGGGCACCTTTCCTAAAAGTCATGAGGAGCGGTTTATGATCAGACATCATCAGGGAGTGATCTACCCTAACACTACAGTCCCAATAGTCTTGGACAAAAGAAGCATTAGCATAACACCTATCAAGTCTAGCTGAGCAATAACTAGAACCCGATTGCTTATTAGACCAAGTAAAGCCCGAGTTTAAAGAAACATCAAATAATTCAAGACATTTACACAAGTCAAACCAAGCATTTTTTTTTGGAACCACCAATGCAACTACCCTTGCCTTTCCATCTATCTTTGCTAGTGGTGACCATATTAAAATCCCCAATTAAAATGGAGGTGCCACGAATGCTTGAGAGCTCTTCCTAGCAAGACTTCCGAATGACACTGTCGTTATGAGCATACACAGATACTACATTCACGTTATATGGGTTGCCTAGGCTGATAGTATACCATTTCTTGGAAGGGCTGATAACAACAGATTGGAAGCAGTGGACAATAGAAAAGTTTATCCATATAACTGCTCGCCGCCCCCCCTTGCCATTCGTATGGTCAGTAGAAAACCACTCAAACCTTTTAGACAAAATGTTAAGATGCATTTTAAGAAGAGATCCCCCTATCTTAACTTCCTGCAACCAAACAATATCCATATTTCTGGGTAAACTACACAGCCACATGTTAAGCATATTGGGATGCACAAGGTCTATCAGACCTTTCACATTAACCGAGACAATATGGAGAACATACATAACAACACGAAAAAGAATTATTTTCTACTATTCGTTGTCGGCTTAATAACTGAGAGGGATGTTCTCCCAATA
Organism: Ceratopteris richardii; assembly: GCA_020310875.1. NCBI lineage: Eukaryota > Viridiplantae > Streptophyta > Polypodiopsida > Polypodiales > Pteridaceae > Ceratopteris > Ceratopteris richardii. Next base: position 128,722,133 of record CM035412.1, on the reverse strand, counting down.
TCTTTCCTCTTTGACTTGACACCTATTGTATTATTAAAAGAAATCTCTTCTTCTTGTGACATAGGAGCCACTTCAATAGGAACACCTTCTTCTTCCATTTTGACTATGGTATCTTGATCATACCTTTCCAGTTCTTGACTAAAAGAATCAAGGTGTATAGGTTTACGAGTTTTTACCTGATCAGCATGACAAAGGTGTATTGAATTCGCTTTGTGACAGTTGATCACCTTGTTTTTCCTACCTACCGTATTCCAACCCTTTTCATCTTCATTAGAAGGTATGTCAGTAGCTACGTTGCTGGTTCCTCCACACATCTTGTTAGGGTCTTCATTTTCTTTGGAACCAAGAGATACCTTGTTATTACCCTATGGAGAATTGTCATCAAACGGATTAGAAAAATCTTCAACTAATATGTCGTACATATTATCGGATTTAATGCCTTTCTTTTAGTTTTGACTTGCTTTTTACTCGAAGAGTTTTGATGTCCGTTAGGCATGGGGGTTTCTTTAATAGGACTTTCCCTTTCAGCTTCATTATCTTTATGGAGTAAAGGGTAGTCTTTAATAAGATGCCCCTGCTTGTAGCAGTTAAAGCAAGCGTTTGGGAGGTTTTAGTAAAAAACTTTTTGAGTATGTAGCTTTAATCCACTAGAATCCTTAATGACTATGTGGGTCTTAATCTCTCTCGCAATATCAACTTCGATAAGTAACTGAGGATCCCAATTTGGGTTTATATTGCTAATCCTAACTCTTTGACCTAGCACCTTTCCTACCATTTTCCATAGGTTTTCTACCCACATATAATATTTGATAGGGAGCTCGGGAAATTCCACCCACACCAGTATCTTGGATGGTTTATTATGTTGGTGCAAACAAGCCTTCACTTGGCATTGATTTGTACCTTGAAGACTCAACATAAAGATTGGACATTGATAGCTTAGCATTGGATATCAACCTTGAAGGTTTTACAAGAGTTTGGATTAATTTATGAAGACTTCATTTGAAGGAAGAGCATAGGAACACATGCCTATGCTTAGTTATCTTTTACCTCATGTAAAAGTCAATATGACTTTATATAATCACACCTACCTTCAAAAGTCGTGGAATTTGGAAGGTATGAATGGAGAGAATATCTCCATATGTTTAGATGAGAGATTTGAGGGAGCCTACATTTGAATTTGAAATTCAAACCTCAAGTGATACCTTATAAAAGACTAGGAAAAAACTCGCGGGTTAGTCTCTCTCATTCAGTTCAACTCCCGAGGTCTATCACTCATTGTAACTGAGTGTGTGTTAGTGCTACTTCATAGCCTACACCACTACACCTCAATTAGCTATGCTTGTCAAGCTAATGAGATTGTACAACCATCTAACAAAAATAGTACATACACATTTACCATCTCTGATTTTCTCTGTGTCATCTTCTCCAAGTCTGTCAACTTCAGAGAAGCATATCTCAAGATCTACTGAACCAAATTGGATGATTCAAAGCTCATTGGAACCAGCTCAAAGTATTCTACAACACTATAAAGTTTCAAGTCATTCCATTCAGCCATTTGGGAGAAATCGCGGACGAAGCAGTCTCTGGTATTTTTCTGTGTAGATCCTAAAAAGTCGGGGGTGTCTCTGATTTTGCTAAAGATCATTCTCAGTGCATAGTTTATCAATTGGAGTGATTTAACTTGCTAATGGTAGCTTGTTAAGTTAATTTAATACTCCCAGAAGGAATTAATCCAAATGTAAGTGTGCTGGTCACACTGAGCTTAAGACTGAGCAGGTATCATTACAGGAATAGAAAGTTTTTGGACTTGTGAAGGTTCAAAATCATCTGTTTTGATTTGGTTATTACACAATTAATTTGTAAAGCACATATATAGTTTCTTGGTATCATTTGGAAGCTCAAGGGGTCCACTAAGCATACCTGGAATCAAAGGAGGGCTGGTGTGAAGCAGGTTTAGCAATTCCAACCTCATCTTCTGAGTGCATCTAGCCATCACATCCAACAGTGGTATCAGAGCAAATAAGGTAATCATGGGTGATGGTTTCCCTTCCTTCATTGACAAATTGGATAGAAATAATTACCAGGCTTGGTCATTAAGAATGAAGACCTATCTACAAGGGAGAAGCTTGTATGGATACATATCAGGAGATGAGGAGTTGCCCTCATTCAAGACCAGAGGCCTACCTACAAAGGATGAACATGAGAGGCTCAACCAATGGTGTGCAAAAGATGCTTTGGCAAGGTCATATCTTCTAAACTCTATTTCTGATTTTCTTCTACCTCATGTGAGGAATTGTAAGACTTCCCAAGAGACTTGGGAAACCTTGTCAACATATTTTTCATCAAGCACAAGGGCCAGAAAGAATCAACTATGGATTGAGTTTACAACTCTTAGGAAGCAATCAAAACAATGTGTCTCAGATTTTGTCACCAAAGTCAAAGACATTGCAGATCAACTTGCAAGTGTTGGAGAAGAAATTGAGGAAGAGCAAATAGTCAGACACGTGATCAATGGACTAAAGGCAGATGATAAGTGGGAGAGCTTTACCACAGCAATGGACTTGTACATGGACATCCAAGCACCTGATCTAACAACTCTGATTGGACAACTCTTTACACATGAAGCAAAGATCACAAAGAATGGAGAGCAATCAAAAGGTAACAATCCCTCTGCCCTATATACTGATAAGAAGACTAAAGACAAGGGTAAAAGCAAGAAGGTTGATGAAGAAGGCTCTACCTCCCAAGCAAATTATGCAGGGAGAGGTAGATCATCTAGAGGTAGGGGCAGAGGAGGTAAGTCAGGTAGGGGGAGACCCTATAACCAATCTCCATGCAATATCTGTGGCTTGTCTAACCATACTACAGATGAATGCTACAAAAACTACAAGAACCAAAGAGGAAGAGGTCACCAAAGAGGAGGATATTCTCAAGGCAGAGGCAGATTCAATCAATCTCAAGGCTACCATGGCTACAACAATAGTTACAACAACAACTACAATCACAATGGCAATTATCAAGGTGGATATAGAAATAGGAAGGATTACAACAATTATGCAGAGGATCAAGATGATTCCTTGCTGATCATGAACATGACATCTAAATCAGGTATCAATGATGATCACTTATTCTATATTGATTCAGGTTGCTCTAACCATGTAGCTGGAAATGTTGCCTTACTCTCTGATTTGGAAGAACCTAAAGGCAAGCACCAAGTGCAGACAGGTGATGACACTAAACATTCAGTTGTTAAAGTAGGTAATGTCAAAACAAGTGATGGTAATCAGAATTTACTAAGCAGAGTGTTGTATGTTCCAACAATCACCAAGAATCTGATGAGTGTAGGTCAGATTGTTGAAAAAGGTCTACAGGTCAGGTTCACTCAACATGGTGCATATGTGGAGGATCCAAGACATGGATCTAGAAGGATAGCCAAGGGAGAAAAATCAGGTAGATTGTTTACCTTTGAACTTGAAGACACTAAGAGTATTGCTTTGTACAACTATAAGGACCAAACCCTATCAGAATTGGAGATTTGGCACAAGAGATTAGGTCACATTGGAGAGAGGACTCTAAAACAAATGAGTAGAGATCAATGTGTGCTTGGGATACCTAATGTATCCAAGCAACATATGATATACAAGTGTGGGGCTTGTCAATTTGGTAAGTCACACAGATTGCCCTATACCAAGAAAGGTTTTATGCATGAAGATTATTTGGAATTGGTGCATACAGATGTTTGGGGACCTAGCAAGGAGCCATCCATATCTGGATCAAGGTACTATGTGTCCTTTATTGATGACTATAGCAGGTGGACTGTCTTATACTTCATGAAACATAAGGATGAAGTATTTAATTGTTTCAAAAGGTATCTTGCATTAGTTGAAAATCAAACAGGTAGACATTTGAAGAGGCTAAGGTCAGATGGTGGTGGAGAATACTTCTCCAATGACTTTGAAGATTTCTTGCAGGAAAGAGGCATCAAGAGGGAGATTACTACAAGGTACTCACCTGAACAAAATGGGGTAGCTGAGAGAAGGAATAGACTCATTGTAGAGACAGCTAGATCTATGTTAAATGAAAAGAAATTGCCAAATTATCTTTGGGCAGAGAGTGTATCTACTGCCACATACTTAATTAACAGGTTGCCATCAAAGACACTTGATGGAATGACACCCTATGAGGCTTGGCATGGTAAGAGACCATCTCTGGATCATTGCAAAATCTTTGGGTGTGTAGCATATGTGCATATTCCCTCACAGGTAAGGGGAAAGCTAGACCCTAAGGCTGAAAAGTGTATCTTCATTGGTTATGATTTGAATCAGAAGGGATACAGGTTTTATAACCCCTCAAACAAAGGCTTCAAGGTAAGCAGAGATGTCATCTTTGATGAAAATGATTCATGGTATGAAAATGAGTGCAGGAAAGTTAGCCTACCTTATGATATGGAAGAAGACTTTCCAAAGCTTATCAGGCAAGAACCAACTCAGAAAGAGGACACAAGCTCAGATGATGAAGACACCATCAACATTGAAGAGTTCAAGGCTTGGAAATCCAAAGGGACAATCCAGAATCCTCAACTCAAGCTATGAGGAGATCTCAAAGAGAAAAGAAGAAACCTATTAGGTATGGGTATGATACTTCACTTGTAACCAAGCACTCTGTATATCTTGCAAAGGATATCTTGAATGAAGAACCAGGTACATTTGAAGAAGCAATTACTAAACCACAATGGAAGGAAGCAATGGATGAAGAAATGGAGGCTCTCAAGGAGAGTGATACTTTGGACTTGGTACCCAAGAAGGACTCCATGAAGGTGATAGGATCCAGATGGATCTACAAACTCAAAAGAAACTCAGATGGTACAATAAACAGGTATAAAGCTAGGTTGGTAGCCAAGGGTTTTGCACAAACCCAAGGCATTGATTATGAGGAGACATTTTCTCCTGTGGCCAAGATGCCAACTATCAGAGTTATGGTGAGTGTAGCTGCATCCAAGAATTGGAACATGTACCAATTGGATGTGAAGAATGCATTCTTGAATGGATGGATATCTGAAGAAGTCTACATGTCACAACCACCTGGCTATGAGGATCCTAATAAGGTAAATCATGTTTGTAAATTGAAGAAGGCTCTGTATGGATTGAAGCAGGCACCTAGAGCATGGAATTACAGGTTGACAACCTATCTCCTAGATCAAGGATTTGTGATGAGTAAAGCAGATACTTCATTGTTTATAAAGAAGAACAATTCAGAGGTAATATACTTGTGTGTCTATGTTGATGACATCATTATTACAGGAAATGATGTTCAGGGAATAAGACACATCAAAGGACAAATGATGAAGGAATTCAAGATCAATGATCTTGGATTATTGAAGTACTTCCTAGGACTTGAATTGGTCTACACAAATTCAGGTATATTTATTACTCAGAAGAAGTACATTCAGGACATGGTCAAGAAGTTTAATTTGCAGGAAGCTAAAGTCTCAAACATTCCTATGGAGGTCAACCACAAACTCAGTGCACATGAAGGAGAAGAACTCAAGGATATTACAGGTTACCAAACTTTGGTAGGTAGTCTTAATTATGCTACCTTAACCAGGATTGATATATCATATGGTGTTAGTGTACTTAGCCAATTTATGCATAAACCAAGAGTACCACATTTGGAGGCAGCCAAGAAGATAGTAAAGTACCTAAAGGGAACACAAAATCATGGTTTGTACTTTCCATATTCATCAGACATTGATATTAAGGTATACTCAGATGCAGATTGGGCAGGTTGCAAGGATGACAGGAGGAGTACATCTGGTTACATATGCTTTGCAGGTGATAAACCAATTTCTTGGTCATCCAAGAAACAACCCACAGTAGCTCTATCATCTACTGAGGCAGAGTACAGAGGGCTAGCCAATGCCACTCAAGAAGCTATATGGTTGAAGCTATTATATTCAGAATTGGGCCTATACACAAGGCCACCAATCATATTTGGTGATAACACAAGTTCTCTTCACCTAGCAGCTAATCCAATTTATCATGCTAGGACAAAACACATAGAGGTTCACTACCACTATGTGAGGGAGAAGTTACTTAGCAAAGAAATTCAACTATCATATGTGTCTACTAATATACAATGTGCAGATTTGCTTACTAAAGCTCTGGATGGAAGCAAGCTATGCAGATTTAAATCCATGATTGGATTGCAGGAAATAATTGAAGACTAGAGATGAAGACTCAAGCAAGTGTTTGGCTTGAGGGGGAGCTGTTGGTGCAAACAAGCCTTCACACTTGGCATTGATTTGTACCTTGAAGACTCAACATAAAGATTGGACATTGATAGCTTAGCATTGGATATCAACCTTGAAGGTTTTACAAGAGTTTGGATTAATTTATGAAGACTTCATTTGAAGGAAGAGCATAGGAACACATGCCTATGCTTAGTTATCTTTTACCTCATGTAAAAGTCAATATGACTTCATATAATCACACCTACCTTCAAAAGTCGTGGAATTTGGAAGGTATGAATGGAGAGAATATCTCCATATGTTTAGATGAGAGATTTGAGGGAGCCTACATTTGAATTTGAAATTCAAACCTCAAGTGATACCTTATAAAAGACTAGGAAAAAACTCGCGGGTTAGTCTCTCTCATTCAGTTCAACTCCCGAGGTCTATCACTCATTGTAACTGAGTGTGTGTTAGTGCTACTTCATAGCCTACACCACTACACCTCAATTAGCTATGCTTGTCAAGCTAATGAGATTGTACAACCATCTAAATCAATAGTACATACACATTTACCATCTCTGATTTTCTCTGTGTCATCTTCTCCAAGTCTGTCAACTTCAGAGAAGCATATCTCAAGATCTACTGAACCAAATTGGATGATTCAAAGCTCATTGGAACCAGCTCAAAGTATTCTACAACACTATAAAGTTTCAAGTCATTCCATTCAGCCATTTGGGAGAAATCGCGGACGAAGCAGTCTCTTGTATTTTTCTGTGTAGATCCTAAAAAGTCGGGGGTGTCTCTGATTTTGCTAAAGATCATTCTCAGTGCATAGTTTATCAATTGGAGTGATTTAACTTGCTAATGGTAGCTTGTTAAGTTAATTTAATACTCCCAGAAGGAATTAATCCAATTGTAAGTGTGCTGGTCACACTGAGCTTAAGACTGAGCAGGTATCATTACAGGAATAGAAAGTTTTTGGACTTGTGAAGGTTCAAAATCATCTGTTTTGATTTGGTTATTACACAATTAATTTGTAAAGCACATATATAGTTTCTTGGTATCATTTGAAAGCTCAAGGGGTCCACTAAGCATACCTGGAATCAAAGGAGGGCTGGTGTGAAGCAGGTTTAGCAACTCCAACCTCATCTTCTGAGTGCATCCAGCCATCACATCCAACATATTACTTTTAGGGTTAAAACCGATATGCCATTTAAAAACAGACATGGGAATGTTACGAATTAACCATTGAGTCTCACTTATCACATGAAAAGCACTCTCAGGTTCTTTAAAGAAAAAGAGGAAATAGTTGTTTGGGCAGTACTGCACATGCTTGACAGTTAGCCCCCTTGAATCCCAGTGGGTTCTGATCTAGGATTTTAGGACATCCTGTGGTGGTCTAGGGCCATGGCAAAGCCCTATGACCACCCTATTACTGAGGTCTTTGTGCCAATTGTCCAATGATGTTCTGTCAATGATCAAGGGTTCGTCTTCATTATCGCTAACCATGTCATCTACTATAAGATCGTGAGGATTTTCAGAAGCCACCTCTTTGCCTTTCGAGAGAGACTGAGAAAAGAGCACTTTACTTGGGATGCAGCACTTACTGATAGAGTTGTGATAGGGCTTTGTCACGGGCCAAGGCCAACCCAGGAAGTTTTGAAATAATGGATCAAAACCCATTGGGAAACTAGAGGGTTCATTGTCAAGCATGTCCAACTGGCTGTTTATCATGTGTGAGCTGTCTATTATCTCCATTAATGTTAAGGGTCTCACAAACCCTGTTAGACCCAAGATGATCAACAAATGGTTGTATTCTCTGCCTAAGCTTCCAGATGTTCTCTGCTTGCAAGAGGTTAAGTTAGGTGGTGCTCTTCTCAAGATTAATCTTAATTTGTTGTCTTCCAGGTATAAGTGGTATTGTACCAACCATCTTGAGGGTAAAGGAGGAGCTATAATTAGGTTGTCCTTATCTTTGGTTCATTTGGTTGTTGGTAATACTGTCAGTATCTCTAACCAATGGTGTAGCATAAAGTTGGGAAATCCCTATGACCTGTCTATTGTCTCTGTTTATGCTTCTAACTTCAACACGATTGGAAAGTCTTGTTGGGAAGAGCTTATCCAACTTCAAGTTCATGTGATTTTGGTTGGAGATTTTAATATGGTTACTTCCTTAAATGATAGATGGGACTATAAGGGTAATATTATTAGAGGTGGGGAAAAAGATGCCTGGACTGAATTGTGTAATTTTCAGGATTTCTCTTATTTATCTCGTAATTCTGGTCATACTTGGTCCAATGAACAAACTGGCAATGCCTTTGTTGCTACTGGGCTAGACAGATGCTATGCTAATAATAAAATCATTCAAAATTGTTAGGACATAAGTGTTCAAACTGATTCTTCTTTGATGATTTTTGACCATAAACCTTTGCTTGTTTCTTTCAAGATGGGTTCTCCTTCGTATATATCTAGATGGCCGCACATTGATGCTAACCTCCTTAAGCTTCCTAGTGTTATGTCCAAGACTAAAAGATTGTTTTACTTCAATTTTAGTACCATTAGATCTCCTTGTAGGGCTTGGGAGAAGTCGATGAAAGAGGTTCAACTTCTGTTCACCCAATGTAAGAAGCATGCTAGAGACCTTAGAGGAAAAAGAAGAGAGGCCCTCTTGAATAAGTTGAATACTCTTGATGTTACTTCTCAGGAATTTCATGACATCAACCTGAGACTCAGTAAGGAAAGATACCTTGAAGCTAGTTACTCTCTTGCCTCCTCAAAGGAGTTTTGGAGTGAGACAATTGACAGAAACAATAAGCATATGTTCTCTCTGTTGAAAAAAAAAGCAAAGCTCGGGATTTTATCCCTATGATTCAGAAGAAAGAAGGTGGGCATACTATAAATGTTGAGGAGACTCTACAGGAGGCTAAAAGCTTCTTTATTTATATTTTCTCTAATTTTTCCAAGTGGGGGGAGGATATCCAGAGGGACAGAGCCACCATTGCTATGAAAAGGAAAAGAATGATTCTTGAAAGCCTGGTTCCTATCTTGGACCTGCCCCTCACTGCCGGTGAGATCAAAGAAACCATCAATAAATTGAAACCCTGTAAGTCTCTTGGATATGATGGTCTTCCCAATGAGTTTTACATGATGTTGAAGGATTTTCTCACTCCTTATTTTCTTATGGTGTGGGAAGAGGCTTCTAGTAAAGGGTTCCTTCCTTGCCATATCAACATTGGAGTTATTAGACTCATTCATAAAAGAGGCAACAAAGATGACCTTAACAACTGGAGACCTATCACGTGCCTTAACTCCATATATAAGATTTTTGTTTCCACTATAGCCAAAAGACTTAGCCCGTTGATGAAATTCTTCATTCTCCCTGAACAAAAAGGCTTTATAAAAGGCACGTATATTCTTGATGCTATTATTTCCCTTTGGGAAGGTATGGACTATGCTGAGGAAAGTGGCCAAAACTACTATTTCTTCAAAATTGACTTTGACAAAGCTGATGACATGATAGAGTGGGATTTTATCCTTCAATCTCTCCATGATTTAGGAATTGGGCAAAGACTCAAAGTTTGTTAGTACTCTTTTTGGCAATGCCTACTCTAGAGTGGCCATTAATGGTCATTTATCAGATCCTTTTAGACTTCGCAGATCCATTAGACAGGGTTGCCCATTAGCCCCCCTCTTGTTTGCTATTGCCAGTGATGCTTTGGGGTTGCTTGTTAAGGATGCTATGAATTGTGGGTTTATTAAAGGCATAAACATTCCTAATTCCCCTTACCCTCTTGGCTTGCAGATGTTTGTAGATGTTTGCAGATGATACTAATGTTGTTCTGAATGCTGATGAAAATTATATTTCCAATTTTTTGGAATGTCTAGACACCTTTTGTCTTGCCAATGGTTCTTTAGTCAATCACAAGAAAACTGGTTTTAAAGCTTTTGATAAAGTGATTCCTGCTTTTGTTTCCAGTCTTGGATGCAAGATCTTAAAAGATGGTGAGATTTTCAGGTTATTGGGGATTCCTATGGGATTTCATGTCTCCTTAGATCAAAGGTGGGATTGGGTGGTTGACAAATTCAAAAGACACTTACTCTACTGGTATGATGTCAATTGCTCTCTCCCTCATAGAACCTTTATCCTCAATCACTTTATTCTCCCAAAGCTAGTGTATTTTCTGTCTTGCTGGTCTCCCTCTAATAAGCAGTTAAAGCAAGTTATCTCTCTGGCCAGAAATTTTATGTGGGGTGGTAAGTGCAATCAAATAAAAGTTGCCAAAGTAGCATGGAAAACTTGTTGCTTGCCTAAGTCTCAGGGAGGCCTGGGGATAATTTGCCCTAAGAAAATGGATGATAATTTATCTGCCAAATGGGTCTTAAGGAGTTTGGACAGTACTGACATTGGGCTTGCCTTCTTAAGAGGAACAATAATACCTTTTTCTTGTCTGATTACAGGTATTGGACCAACATCAAGCTTTGGGATATCATTGTTTCTCCACATCTTATCTCCCTTGTTGGAAGTCCCCTGTCCTGCAAGATTTGGAAAGCCTGGTTTAAGGCCAAAAGACTTTCCATCCTCCTACTGCTATGTCTGTTGTTCATGATTTTTATATTCAGGAATCCCCTTGGTTCGGGTGGCTAGCTTTTTAGAATAAATGTAGAATAGCCAGATTAGAGCATAAATGTCATAAGGCTGGTTTTATTGCCTCGCATGACTTGATGAGTACTAGTGAGATTTTGACTGATCAACAACTCTCTTCTATTACTAACTTATCTAGGTCTTGCTTGCACGTGTTGACCACTCACTGAGATATGTTGGAAGCCAAACTGATGTGCTGTTAAAGGAAAAAGATGTTGATCTAGGATGTTGCTGAAAGCATCTTCAAATGTTTTAAGAGAGATAGACGATCTATTCAACAACTTTTGCCTAAGCTGAACTCCAAATGGCAAGTCAATTGGTCTAAACACCAGTGGTCTTACAGATTTAAGTCTTTGTGGGCTTTCCCAGACTACAGTAAACATTCTTTCTTATAGTGGATGATGCTCCACCATGGTCTGTGGATAGGACAAAAAGTCAGGAAATTTTTTAGTAATGAAGGGTTGTGTTCTTTCTGTGGCTCAATGGAGGATGTTTCCCACTTATTCTTTCACTATGCTCATGCCAAAAAGTTTTGGAAACCCCTAAGTACAATGGAGACTTTTCTAGGTTGATGGCTGACATGGAGACTTTTTTAGGTTGATGGCTGACAACAAGTTCAGAGTCTGGAGAAATTTAATCTCCTCTATGTACTCCAGTAAAAGGCTAGCCATGGCCATGTCTTTGTAATCCCTTTGCTTTTGTGGCTCCTGCCCTGATCACAGATTGTAACTCCTTTTGTTAATTTAAACTTTCCTGCTTATTCAAAAAAAAAAATCCAAACCAAAAGATGAAAGAAGTATTAAATTTATTTTCTTTTTCTTTTCTCCCTTCCCGCTCTCTTTTGTCTTTTTCTTTTTTTTCTTTAGATTCAAAAGATATCATGCGAACGGAAAGGAATCGAGGAGGAACAAAAAGAGCTGTCCATCGGCCGACGGCACCAGCGCGATAGAATGCAGATGTACTGGAAAGAGACAGGCGGCGAGGAAGCTCATCATTATGGCGCGCTTGTGTTTTAATGGTTCGATTTCTCTGCTCAAGTGGAAAATCCAATCACATGTGGGCAACAAAGCAGTACATGAGCAGCGATAGATGGCTGCACGGAGCCTGCACCTGCCTCCTGCTGCAGAGGTGTCCACGATAAACAGGGGGACATCCACCGTCCACGATAGATTGGGACATCCACACGAACAACCTCGTTATCTGTCAGTCTCGAGGCCACACCGCCTGTTGTAATAATCACAACTACAAGGCGTCCGTCTCGATAAGCCTCGGGAGTCGGAGCTCACGAGTCACCCTGATAAGCCCCCCGAATCAGTCTGTCATGCTGTGAATGTCTATTGCGCCACGTGGGCTGAGCCTGACTATCGTACTCCTGCCCCGTCAGTCTGTCACGCCTCTGCTCTTTCGAGTGTAAAGCTCTGATGCATCTATCGTGAGCTTTACATGTCTAACCATCTGTCGCCAATCAGACGCCTGTCATTAATTCTTCAACTGAAAGTTCACAAATCGGGCGTTCGGCGTGAAACTGGAATTTCGATTTGCTTCAGGAATGCCAAACTCTTTTTAAACAGAAGCCCAATGTAGTTGCAGTTGCACTACATGAATAGGAATGCTTAGCAGAAGGGTACTAAACGTCGGTGAAGTCGACAGTAGGAGGCCCTATCGTGGCGTTGTCGAACAAGCGCAATGTATTTTAGAGTTTGCAATCGCCAATGCCATGTCGCCTTAATAAGGGTCCTTCTCTTATTGATTTTCCTCGAGAACTGACAGATTCCTTTTCCTTGAGATTTGACATTGGAGCTCACACCCACCACTGGCTGATTCTGTTATCTGGACTTTTGAACATTCCACTATGGAAATGGCAAAGTGTGCACACGAGATACTCCCACTGCAGGATCTGTTAGGGGTTACAGCCACGGTGCAGCCTGTTGCAGCAGCATCACTGATTACGGTGAATATCATATACATGACGACCCGCATAATATATATATATATATATATATATTTTTTAATGGAGGTTCGGCCGAGGCCTACTCCCCCTGACTTTGACTTTGAAATGAACAACTGTACAAGGAAGGGCATAGTACCCATGGGACCCCCCTTATCCCACAAGAACAGGGGCAGACGAGGTAGACGGCCCGAAGGCACATACAACGAGGTAGACGGCCCGAAGGCACAGCGGATTTAACGCCCGAAGGCTGGTTTCAACGCCCAAAGGCGGTTTACATATCCCGCAGCGCTGGGGATGGACCCGCATAATATTAGGATGGGGCCGCAGGAACGCTTTCAAATATTCAGGAAACTTGCCGCCGGGGACGATGGGGCTATTGCCAGTTGTCGGAGAGAGTCTCCAGTACAGCCGACCGAGTGGCAGATTTCTTCCCGCGGCCTTCATTTTGGACAGAATCAAAAGGTATACTCCATGCAACGATTCCATGTGTCTAGCGTAATGCAGAACCCTAATGCACTACTATAGATTTCTTGTTAGCATATCCTCCGCGATGTACATCCTAATCCATCTGTGAACGCCAATCCAAATGCCTTGTGCACTGCTAAACATGTTGTTTTAGGGCGATCCTTCTGGAACGATTCTCCTTTGTCGGACAAACTCACCAGTGCTCTTGTCCACCTTCCTGTCGACTGCCTTTGTCCATCAAAACGCAAATATACGTCTCGTTTATTCATTCCATATGCCCAAGGTAATGGAGAATCCTCGTGCACTGCCAATCATTTCGTTTAATACAATCCTTTAGGATATGCATACTCATCTGCCAATTCCGCGGACCGATGGTGATGCAGGAGCCTCGTGCACTGCTGAACATTTTCATCTCGAAGAGAGTGTGTTCTTTCCTCCAGCTTGAGCCTCAAAATTACGATACGCTCAATTACTAATTCCATCCGTTTCCGTTTACGGCAAATAAGAAACTTCTTGCACTGCTGGGAATTTCCTTCTGGAGCGATTACAGTCCAGTACTTTCGTGCACGCGTCAGGCATCTGTTGGCATACTTCGTTTCCGACAGAATGTAAAGAGATACTCATCATGTAGAAGCCTCATGAACTGCTAAACACTTCCTTTCAGAAAAATCCTTTACGCACTGTCGTATGCATCACATTTCCTTTCGTCGCAGTACGTACCTTTGCATTTTCCTTTAGAAGAATTCTTCACATAATGTCGTATGCACAACAAGAAGGTAGCATAAGCAGAAATTTCCATCAAAACATGTTTGTTTAATACTGTTTATACCCATTTGCAGGTATGGACCACTGTTTAAGTCCCACATATTTGGAGGTCCGACCATAATTTCCACTGACGCCAAAATGAACCAGCTTATCCTGCAGAAAGAAGGAAACCTTTTTAAGAGTAGCTACCCGCGTTTGATCCTCAGCATTATAGGAATGCATAACACAACAGAGATCCATGGCGACACCCACAAGGTAGTGAGGAATGTAATCCTTAATGCGGTCTCTCGTATAAGAGATGAGAAAGTGATCAGCTATATCTCGGACGAGATAGTTCACAGAATGAATGCATGGAATGGGCAAATTGTCCGTTTCCAAGAAGAGGCAACAAGGGTAATTTTTTTAACTTCCCCACTTACCCCTGAGTGTAATAACATCCATGGATGAACATAAACTTTGATGCATATAAGCAGCACATCATACGAATCCTAGAAAGTTAAGACATATCCCATAAGTTGAGTCCAAGATGGTGGATGTTCCATTTGGTTGGGAGAAGCTCACACCTTCTAATTCTCTATTATACGAATGGATATTTTATCTGTCAAGTTGAATCATGACCCTGTTAGATGTCATGGCCTTAACACAGTCAAATGTCTTGGGAATAGAAAGATTCAGAAATGTTGAATGACCTTACCAATTGACATTACGCCCATTGCATGTTTTTAACTCACATTGCATACCTTTCTTAGCTAAATTATTTCCATCTTTGGTCCATCTCTACTATACAACTCATGTGAATCCTTAATCGTATGAAAGGATTTGCATCTTTATTTTCTTTTCAATCGTTTGCTCCTCCCTTCGTTCTCTCAATCTTCTCTTGATTAAATTTTATTTAATTGAAAAAAAAATCATTATAAAACATTAGGTCGCATTATGACGAGAAAACGTTCATTCCCTTTTTCTTTTTCTTTATGGTGGCAGCTCTCGTTCAACTTGGTGATAAACCAGCTGATGGGTTTATCCAACGTAGACGACGCAAATGAGGTCGAATATCTCTTAGAAAACATTCAAATGCTTGTGGACGGGCTCTCATGTGTGCCTCTCAATCTTCCAGGGATGACATATAGACGATGCATTCAGGTCATAACTACACTTCTCATGCAATTTAATAAAGAAAACATAACCTTCTCATACACATCAAATAAAGAAGACTAATTGAAATAAAACATAACCTTCGATTTTCGTGCATATTTCGTTTCCGTATGATCTATGGTAAACACGATGATCTCCTTTTTGTCTTTTGTTTGAGTGCCTCATGGAAGAATCTTCATGGTGAATAACTCCAGAAATCTTAAGCACGTAGCTTGATTGTTGTTCATCAAGAGATCCCCCCGCCTCCCCTTCTCTCTCTCTCTCTCCGTCATGTGAGTTCCAGGTACTGTTCCTCTTCAAGGCATTTGCTCTGCCATTCCGCGGCTTTGTGGCATCTCATATTCGGGACTTTGACAGGGGCATTGTCTTAAGATGACGAAATCATGAGGTCTTTATCGATGTTTCAATGTGGCGATTCTTTATCGTCCCCATTTTAGCGACTTTCTGCCTGGTTGAGAGGTGTGAATCTCTGTTCGTATCAAAGTCCCTGAGGCCAGCGAGTGACGAATTCCCGATTCCCAACCTCCTACAAGGTCCTGAAATCGTGCAATAAACTTTTGATGGCTAGAAAGTACTCTTAAAGATTGTAAACATTCTCTCCAGCCAGTGAGAAATTCGTGATCCTCTGAGCTAGGTGAAATCGCAAAATGGGGCAATAAAATCGTAGTTACTAAATTAAAAGAAGTCATCTTATTGTAAGTCACGAAGTCAATGTCGTGAATGCTTACTTCAAAGTAATTAATTGCCGAATCCCAGCCATTTATACATTCCTGAACTGCTAGCTTCTCATCCGAATGAATAATAAAGATGAATATAAGTATAGAGCAGTTACAAAGATGAATCTTAGTATAGAGCAGTTACAAATCTGTGCAAGGAGCAGGCCCTAAGAGAACAAGATCCCTATTATAGGGAAGAAGCCATAAAAACCCTACTCAAGATAAAAGTAGAGTTACGAGTGTAGTGAGGAAGAAGATAATATCCTTCTTAGAGCATGAAGACCTTGAGGCATATTGGTAGTATGTCCCTGGAACATTTTGGGGATTGATTTGGACATTGGTTGTGGGGCACTTTATAGGGCATATTGGCACTTTTCAATCCAATATTCCTTGGGTACTTTGGGCTAGAGGCCTCTATATGGACGACCCTTGACTCCAAAGGGCTTTAGGCCACCCTTGGGCAACCCGTCGCCCTAAGGGGTTATTGGGTCTCCCATCAGGTGACCACCCATCCTCTTGGGGCTTGCTGGTCCCCTAAGGCAATCCCTCGCCCAATAGGGTGGGGGCCACCTTTTGGGCAACCCCTATCTAGAGGTTTCCTAACTTCTAGGTTTAACAAAATGGATAAAGCACACCAAATGGACTAGACACTAAAATCTAAGGACATTAGGGAATGAAGATTGATGTGAATCAAGGCCTAGCCAAGCTTTGAGGCCTAAGGCCTCACTAATAGAGAATGTGGAAAGCTTCATGGTTTGAAGGAGGATGCATATGTTATTGTTAGTGACCATGTGAAAGGCCAAATGGCTATCAGGTACTTTTGTATATGTCCTTTTATAAAACATATACTGGCCTGGTGAGCAAC
The DNA here is from genome assembly GCA_020310875.1 of Ceratopteris richardii. NCBI lineage: Eukaryota > Viridiplantae > Streptophyta > Polypodiopsida > Polypodiales > Pteridaceae > Ceratopteris > Ceratopteris richardii. The sequence continues at coordinate 128,705,348 of CM035412.1, read as the reverse complement.
AGATTGTAAGTTCGATCACATTCGAAAAACCTAAGAAATTTGTGTTCATGTCCCTTGTGCATCCTGTTGCCTTTGTATTCTACAACCTCTATGCGGAGTATTGTGTGCGGCGTTTTGAGCTCAATTTTCTACTTCAAAGGTATCGTACTGGAGCTCTCGAGAAAGAGAGTCCATTGTGCTGAACTGCCATTGAAATACTTCATTGCTATCAGAGCATTTTGAGACAAAAGCATTGCTCCTTTTCTAGCATTTAATAAAGAGTTTCTAGCATTTAATAAAGAGTAGAAACAAAACTTTAACAAGAATCTACAGGGAAGAGAACATTTTGCACAAGTGTACTATTTCGCAAGATGTAATCTATAGCAACCAATAGGGAAAAGAACATTTTGCACAAGTGGACTATTTCGCAAGATGTAATCTATAGCACCCAATAGCTCTTCAGAAGTCTTCATCTTTGATAGAAAATATGCCATTGAATCTCCTTCATTTGTATGCTCACTCTTCAATTACTTTTTCAAAGATAAGTCTTGATCTTTGATAGCAAAGATGCCATTGAATCTCTTCATTTATTTGCTCACTCTTCAATTACTTTTTCAAAGATAAGCGACGTCAGCCTTATTTTTTGGCTTTTTTAGTGTAGCATGAGTATCCTAAGCATCTTTGGATCTTCTTCATGAGTGAAGGTAATGGATTCAACATATTTGGTAGAAAAGCTATCAATGCATGTGCTTTTCATCTCTACCATGTCAATCAAGTTTTTCTATAATAGATGCTATAGAAATCGTAATAGATGAAGGAACATCAAAGTAGGGTTTGACGACAACCTCACAAATACTACATCTAGATTAACCAAAATCCTTCTAGTTGGTGGATGATACAAATGATAATCCTTAATTTCAAAACTATACCCAAATAAAATAAATTTCAATGTCTTGTCATCCAATATTCTACTGTTTTCGATGAGGAACTAGTGCAAACTAGTGCATATGCCCAACAACCAAAAACACGCGAATGATAAATATATGGCTTGCAATCATTTGAAACCTCATAAGCAATGATATACTAAAATGCTTTAGCGGATTAGATATTAAGTACATATCCTACACACATAACAATCTCAAGCTAAAGATTGTATGGTAAAGCTTGAATTTTGAGCGTACATCTCGTCATTTCCATGAGAGACCTTTTCTTACTGACATCAACTCCATTTTCTTGAGGTTTCCATAGCACTATAGAATGTTTTTGATCCCACATGCAATATACAATGTGTGAAGCTCAAAAGATATATTCTCCTCCCCTCGATGAGAATAGAGGGTGCCCATTTTACAAGCTAAAAACGTTCTAGTCCTAATTAAAAATTGTCTTAAGCACAAAAACGTTTTGTACTTTGCCATCAATGTAGACACCCATGCATGCATGAAAAAATCGTCTATTAAATTCATGAAGGAAGAACGATTCCCGACGGAAGGTGCGTGCATTGGGCCACAAACGTCATTGCAAACAAGCTGCAATTTTCATTGAGCTTACTATCACATCTTTCGCAAATGAAGAGCCATGCATTTCATAAAAAATATAACCATCACAATTATGCTAAGAAGGTGCTTCAGGTTTGGGTAAAGAGGACACGTTTTACCATCTCAATAAATGAAGTAAAATCGCTGAATTCAAATGACCGAAACATGCATGCCAATGTCTGACATTGAAATAAACTTAGAATCTTCAACTCCAGATGCAAAATCATTCATTCGTTTTCCATAATTTTTGAGATTATACAACACAGAATATAGCATTATGTGCGCAATGATCTCATCACCATTATTAAGATCATGAACTGAACATATGACATTAACAAATTTCACCATTAAGACAAATTGTGCTAATGTTGACACCGAGAACAAATACTCCTTATCCCTTGTACATATAAAAGATTTGATAAACTGAATGTGCTACCATTTACAACAATAGTAATATTCTTTCCGATTCCCATAACAAGATAAGAGAAGTTTCGAGCACATGGGATAGTATTGTTTGTAGGAGCACGATTAAGTGAAGTGAAGAAACTACAGCACTAGGTAAAATGTTTAGTTTCAGCATTATCAAAACACCTAACATGGGAGTCTATTTTGCGCATACATTACTTGGACAAGATGGAGCAATGAGTGTTAAATGTCCTTTATTCATGCTGACCATTAGTAGGGGAACTATTTTTAGGAGTAGAATCCTTTACAACAACCATTGCATCTTTCTTCTTTGCCTCATTCGTAGCTAGTTTAGGATAACTCTTAATGGCATTATTATTTTCCTTATAGTGCTTGAAAAACTATTTTTGCTGTTTTGTTTTCTAGTCATCTTAATCTTCCTTCTTTGATTATGCAGCATTGTTTTTTTTCTTGCTAAAAGGTGAGCTTTATTTACCTTTGCCCTTCTTACCATCTAAGAAAGCTTGGTTTTCGGCATGCATAATTGACATGTTTTGTGTAGATTGATCTTTTTATAGAAAAAAAACAAAGACAAAATCCTAAAAATTTTATGCATTTGGTCTACCTTTTATCATCAAACAAAGATTAGAAGCAAATCTCTCACTAAAGTCTACAAGAATAGTCTCCACAAGTGAACTATACCTAAGATTTCATCTACAACAATCAATTAATTTTTTGAATTCTTGATTTTTTTCAACAAAGTGTCCATTGAATCTCTTTCATTCATATGGTCACTCTTCAACTATTTTCTAGTGTAAGCAACATGAGCTGAATTTGTTGGCTTGTATAGTGTGGCAAGAGTATCCCAAGCCTCTTCGAATTTTCTTCATTAGAAAAGGTGATGGATAATGGCACATCTGGTAGATAAAGCTTTCAATGCATGTGCTTGTGGATCTCTACTATCTCAATAAAGTTGCTCTACAATAGGTGCCATAGGAAATCGTATAGAAGCACGAACATGAAGATCATCATCTTCATCCCCACCTGTATCACATGTTTTCATTACATTTGCAAGTTTAAGAAAGACTATTTAAACATTCTACGGAATATTGCACAAGCCTTCTACTACTAATACATGATGCATCATGTATGCCCACCATGTATATTCGGAACTACCCAACTTATCCTCACTAGCAAGCATAGAAATAACATCATCATGTACTCCATTGTGTGTACCCTATAGTAGAGCATTGATTGTTTCTAAGGGAAGTTAAATATAAATACATTATCAAGCACTACTAGACCTTTTGCAGGCATTGAGGTTCTTGTGTTGGCAAACTGGAAACTATATGTATGTTTGCCACAAAAAGTCAAAATTGCAAGCACAATTGTTGCACTAGTGCACTTTAGGATCATCAAATTTTGTGTGATTTTAAGATAGTGCATGGAAGCTGGTTGATGATGCCTTAAGCAATGACCTTCCTTGATCGTAGTTGTTGTTGTTCGAGGACTATGGGCGCACACAAATAGCACAAGGAAACGATTATTGGGGCCCACCACTGAATGCATTATTAAATGAATGTAAAAAGATGAGTAGGCCAATAGGGCTATAAGTGTATACAAATCTGGGTAAAAAAAATCCTTAAATCTGGGTAAACGCGCTTGACTACTTAAGTCTTTTCATGTATCTCTGACAACTTATGTGCGTTGCGATGATCATGGTTCCACTTTGCAATCTACACATAGATCAATTTTTAGGAATATCTCAATTTATGATCATTGCGTGATATGCGTTCCATTGTCGTCCTCCTTTCTAACAGTGCATGATTCAAAGATCACTAGAGTTTGTGTTTGTTGTTCTACAACACTGCAACTCCTTACTAATTATTTCGGTGGATAATTTTACGCAGGCGAAAAGGAAGGTGATCAAGGTGTTGGAAAAGCTAATTGCTAAAAAGATGTGCAGGCGTGCAACAGAAATACATGACATCTTGGACGGTCTGCTGGCTGTGGAGGGAGAGACACCATTAGGAAAAAAGGTGAACCCTGGATGGGCCTTTTAGCTCAAAGAGTGATTAGTGATGGACCAATCAGAAGAGGGTGGTGGCCACAGTCTATACCCTATAAAATACTAGGCTGAAGGGGGAAGAGGGGACAAGATTCCTCTATGTTCAGGGTTGTCTTCTAGAGAGAGAAGAAATCTCGTAATCAGGCTGGGCTCAAAAATTCAAAATTTTTTAAAAGTTGTAAAACTCATCATAATACCATTAAATGACCTCCATATCACTTTTCAGGGTCAAAAGTGCTATTTTTGACTTCTAATTCAAAATCCGTGCATGTTTGTGGACTAAAAAAGTGACTTTTTTCAAAATGACTCAAAAAACTCTATTTTCCCTCTTCAAACTCCCATTTTCATACCCAAAACCCAAAAAGTCATATTTTTCACCTCTATTCCCTCCATATCATACAACAGAAGCATTGTTTCTCCTCCTACCATTCTCCCAACTTCTGCAGCAATGACAACAACTCTTACTCCCATGGAAAGCTCCAGAGCTCGTAGGAGACCAAAGGACGAAGTTCACACAATGACGTGCCACAACATCAAAACAATGGAAGGAAGTTGGCTACCACAAGAGTTTTGCAAAGGTGCATGGGTGTACATGCAGCCATCTGGACTTGGTCCTCATCGTGTTTGAGATCGTGGAAATTTGGATCTTCATTGGAAAGGTAAGCTCTTAGGCTTCAAGCAGCAAACAGATGGTGGGATGGTTGCTATTGTACAACATGTCTTCACAGTTTCAACCATGAAGTTAGAAAACTCCAATAGAATTAGATATCCAATCCATTGTGAGTATTTCTATTTTTTCAATGCTTCATGGTGTTAAATGTCTTAATTACTCATCTCATATGTTTTTCATTGCTACAGTCATATTTCCTTCTAGTTTAGTGGAAGAGCAACCACTTCATAGTCTCACAGGAACTTTCAAAGCATTACATGCAGACATTGGGGCATTAGTGTTTCCAGATGTACCTCCTGCTAAACTTATTCGTGAAAGGATCTTCTTTTACACTCACGAGTACATTGTTCCTTCCACAAATGGTGAATATGGAAGGTTGGAGATTATCAAAGTTGACTCTCTTCTTAGTTTAGAGTGGCCAAAACCTGATTTTTGGTCCATATCATCTTTCAAGCGTAAGATGGTGATGGACATACATAACTCTTTGAAATTCACACGCATATCTAGATCAATAGGTCTTCATTGGACTCTACCAATCCATTGCTTTGTTTTCATATTTCAAGGCATTCCTTTTGTAGAAACTCCTACAATGTTCCTATGTAAAGATATTACATACGAAGCAGTAGAAGGATTGTTAGGGGAAAACTGGGGTTATGTAGAAGGATTGTCAAAAGGGGATAGATATCGTTGTAGAATTGGTGACACAGGTATAGGGTTTCGCTATTTAAAACATCGCACCTCATTGTACATCAGATTTTATTATGATCGTTGGATGTGTAAACTAGGAGAGTGGATACCTTTGCAAAGCTCGGAGGGATCTTTAGCTTCATTTGAAATTAATGTGAAGTTACCAAACAATGATATGGAGGTGGTTTTAGTTAATCAACATTGGAACTTGGCCAACTTGAGAGAGCACTTACTTATCATGGGATATGACGATCTTCATGATTTCAAATTTCAAATACGAGGGAACAAGGTAAGAGTTGTATTCCATATATACATATAGATATATATATATATATATATATATATATATATATATATATATATATATATATATATATATATATATATATATTATTCTATCACTATTGTTCATGATTTGAAAATGTTTTACTCTTTTATGAATTGTCCACAGATTGGAAGACAAAATCAAGGTTCTTGCAGATTGGAGCATGGATGGAACTGACATTTCATTGTCATAACTCTTTTTTGTAAAGATACTGTGAAACCTGTAAACAAACCTATTTTTGCAATGAAAAATTTTTCACATTTGCTTCAAGGATATTTTGGCCACATTCTACTTGTATCTGTAAATTCTCAAGGTTTTTCTTGAAAGAGCATTCTTATTGTTTATTTCCTTTGATGTGATCTCAAATGTCAAAGTTTTCCTTTTCAAGACTCTTATGTTTTAATTTAAGGAAAAGTCACTTCTATGAAAAAGTGGGACCCATCACTTAAAAATTCTAGAAAAGTTATAAATAGGAGTCCTCTCTCCTCATTTCTCACTTTTGCAACCACATTGAGTGTTAGAACAGTCTGCATTTGCAAGCTATGGCTTCCACCTCTGTACCTACTAAGAGTGCACGCCACAAGTTTCTAGAATTTTTGGAGGATTCAGATTACAAAGGTCAACATGACCTATATGATCTTCTCTCCAAGGTTCCTGACCTCCATGGAACCATGCAAATGAATGCCGATGCTTTGGAGGAGCTACTTCAATATATGCAAGTTCATATATTGCGTTTCTCCATTGAAATACCACCATATGATGGAACTTGGGTTCCATGTGACCTTCTCACCTACATTCACAAAGGTGATGAGGCTTTTGCAAAACGATTGAAACGGTTCCAGGCAATTGCAGAGGAAGCAGGGCACCTTCTTGATGAAACTGTGCCACTTATAAGGAAATTGAATAGGAAATGCAAGATGGGTCCAAAATATCTTTCATTCATTGCTGCCACAATTTTCTTTGTGAATGAGGAACCAGAACCAATTCCTCATGAGATCCCTCATCTTCTTACAGGTGGTTTTGTCGAGGATAAAAAGGAACCACCTCAAGAACCCTTGAATCTCCTATTAGAGAGAGAAGCTATTGAGAAAACTTATCCTCTTGGTGTGGATGATAAGTTGAAAGAAGTGCCTAAGCCATCCACCTCTTCGGAGCCAGAAGCAACTATTCCAGAGGTGGAGATTGAAACTTTTTCAGTGGTTCTTGTCGAGGGACAAGAATATTTGTTTTTACATGATGTAGAGAAGGCATTTGGGCTACGGCTTGATGAATGCCTAAGTTTGTTTTGTAATTTGTCATAGTGTCCTTTGGATAGTACCTCTGAGTTGTTGGAGAAAAAGTGTTTGCCATTTGGTGACTCAGTGGCCGACACAATAAAATTGGTTTGCAATGACATACTCACAAGTGAACATGAACATATCACAGAAGAACAATTTAATAATGCACAAGAAAGGATATTGGAATCAAAAACTCCCTCCTCACCAGTAATCGAGCAGAGTGGGATGTCCCACTCCAGCATTAATTTACAACTTCAAGAGAGAGGAGAAGAAGAAGATAGAGTTCAGGATGTAAGTATCTTCAATTCATGTCATTCATTCTTACAAACACATGCAGCTACTAATCATAAAACTTTGTGCAGGAGGTGATTGAAGTCGACAAGTTTGCAGCAAGGAGCGGAGGTGATCGAGTGGCTCGTGGAGGTGGCTCATCCCTTGCAAACTACATTGGGAAACTTCCCAAAGACCATTTTGTAATTATCCATAAAGAGTTCAGTCCTCAGGGCCACTTCATGACATGGTGTCTAAAGGCCTTAAGTAAATTGCTTTGTTTATCAACCATTACACAGGGGAAATTGTATCTTTTTAGTTAAGAAATCCCTTGTAACTACAACCTTAGGTTCCAACTTCCGTGGAAAGGTCTTAGGCCAAATAGGTATATCTCTAGGTCTAGGTGTTAGAAATGTTGATCAAATAGCAAAATCAATTTTGACTTACACCCTACCCATGGCTTTGGAGCGTCGAAAGAGAGTCATTGAGAAACTCAAAGCCAATTGATGTAAACAATTGAATTAATATCAAATTTTCACTTTGCTTTATTTACAATTGTCTCAAGTATTTTTTTTTCAGTATATTATCTAAAATTCTTTTGGACCTGCATGTGATGTATTGATGTCATGTAGGGCATTGGGAGGACCTTTAGTTTCATTCTTTTGGACTCTTGATCATTGGGTAAGCCTCCATTAAGGTCTTCTAGGGCATTGGGAGGCCAAATAAGGCACTGCCACAGAAACGCGGGAGAAGGCCCTGCAAAACGTTTGCAGGGCCTTCTCCCGCGTTTCTGTGGCAGTGCCTTATTTGGCCTCCCAATGCCCTAGAAGACCTTAATGGAGGCTTACCCAATGATCAAGAGTCCAAAAGAATGAAACTAAAGGTCCTGACATGCCCAAGGTTACCTTACATGAGACTCAACCTTCACTAGATGGATATTTTCAAGAATGCAAATGTTCTAAGTTTCAAAATGCTCTGCTCATATGTTTCAAAGGTATAGGGAGGTCAAAATTTGTTCATATTAACTACCCCTGAACTAGCTTTACTAGTCATGATCCCTCTTTCATATTTCAAAGGTTTTGTAGGGCATTAGGAGGCCAAATAAGGCCCTGCCACAGAAACGCGGGAGAAGGCCCTGCAAACATTTTGCAGGGCCTTCTCCCGCGTTTCTGTGGCAGGGCCTTATTTGGCCTCCTAATGCCCTACAAGACCTACATGACCTTAAATAAAAAAAAAAAATTCAGTACAGGGATATTATCACTAGATCAAAATGACAAGATAATAAAACAATCATTCATATATGAGAGATTATCACAAGAAAACACATGGAAATGTAAAATGACTACTCATGTTTCATTCTAAATAATGAGATTATAAATGGAATAGAGGAAAAGTGCTAATGTTTCATTGAAAATGGCAATATTTACAAAAAATCTCTTGTCCATAGAGATCAGTTACAAAACTTAGCTACGATCACCCCTAATTCTCCTAGCTAACTGTATGTCCTTCGGTTGTATAGTGACTCGCTTAGCATGGATGGCGCACAAGTTGGAATCCTCTAGCATTGATATCAAAAATGCTTCAGCTGCCTCTTGTAAAGCTTCTAAAGCTAGAGCTTGGATCCTTAACCCTGCACAATACCTTTGTAACTCTTCTTTGACCACCCTTGCAAAGGGTCTTCTAGGTATGAGAAGCTCAGCTGTCTTTTGATAGTGCCTTATCTCTGCAAATGCCTTCGTATATCTTCTTCTTCGTTGTGGTGCTCTAGCTTGTGGTGGTGGTGGTGGTCTTCGTTGGACATTTTCTTGTGGTCTTGGTTGGGGTGGTCTACGACGAGGTTGAAAGAATTTCTTCTTCCGTTGCACGCGTCTTGAGCTTTCTCCTTGTTCAGGATGTTGTTGCTGGCTTTGCTCTCTCTCTTGATCATTGGGTATGGCCCCCTGATTTGATGGTAGTGTCTTTCCCGCTACAGTAACCCTATGATTTGTAGGTATTTCTTCGTTACCCCATGGTGGCAATCTTTGACTCTCATCACTTGATTGTGAACCTTGTTGAGACACATCCTCATGCGATTCATCAAAATCATCATCAGAAACTACCTGTCTATGAGCACGCTCCTTCACCCTTGTCTTTGTTGGTCTCTTTGGTGATGGAGGCTCATCATATGATGATGGTGGTGATTGGGGTTGATTTACGGCCTTTTCCCTGGATTGCCCATGTTCCACTTGTTCATGCAACTGTTCACTCCCAGAGGTATGGCCACCACCTGTTTCGCGATGGGATGCAGAGTGCGAGACATTACGTCGCCTTTTGTGGTGATTCATCCATGGTGGCTTCTGAGTGCCTTGCACATAGGTAGGAAAGTTAATGGGATCCTTCCTTGCAGTTTGCTTTGTTCGTGCCATCCTCTATAGTGCTAGAATGTTGAAATGAGACAATGAGTCTCCTTTTATAATGTTTCACTTAAAAAGGTTCTGTTCACACCTGAATGGACAAAAAATAGTTTAAAAATTAAAAATTACCTGAAAAAATTGCAAACAAGAGATTAGTGTGTAGCAAACCTTATGAATTATTCAGAAAATGCCATGAATGTATTAAATGACTTCACTTCCATGATGAACCCTCTCGTGTTCTTGTAGCCCGCCATTGAGCATGACGTAAAGGTCCCAATGATGACTTCCATTTTTCACTAGCTAAGTTGTGTTGATGAAATCTTGCAAGTTTTGCAACTTTCGACTCCTTGGCTCGTTCCATTGCATATGTCCTTGAAAATGCAGTACGATAAAACCAATTAAACATCTCTTCCATATAGTTTGATTGCATTGCACCACCACCATGTCGTGTGTTCTTGAAGTAAACACCTCTAGCCTTGTAATGTGACTTCTCCATTCCTTTTGTACTAAAAATCTCCAATGAACCATATCGATGCATAAAAAATGCTCCATGTGCAAATAAAATATGCTGAAATGATATAAGTACATATAACACAATCTTATCAACAAGAAAATTGAAAAAATAAGAAAACTTACAATGTAATGTGTAATATTGCTCTCTCCCCAAGATAGGATGAAACACTTTGCAAACTCCATTAATGTATCTTGAAACAACTGACGGTCATTTTTGTTGGAGCTATTAAGACTCATTAAACCTACCAACTTATCTAAGCATGACCAAACCTTCTTTCGCCTATTACTAAGGTCAATTTGAGAATCATTATCAGTGGTGATCATGCACAAGTCTTTCCATAGCTCCCTGCATTCATTTTCCTTAGGGCTTACACCTGTTCTGAAAAATTTTCTTGCCTTCTTCCCTGTCATTGACACTTGTTGCAAACTATTTTGCGATTCACCAGGTTTTTTGACAACTAGAGTTACATTACCACCATGACAACCAATCGAATTAAGCAACTCTTCCAATTTTTTGATTGCTTGTACAGATTTATCAATTGGCTTCATGGAAAATGCATATTCTATGTGGAGCTTCAATAATCTATCAAATATTCTCATGAAAGCATGCAATGTGCAAAAGTGAACATTAACTAATGGAAATGGAATAATGGGATTCCAATCTTTATCTAATGTGTCACGGTTAGGTATTTCTAACATTGGACACCTTAACGAAGGTCTATCCCATTCCGTGGAAGTAGGTGCATCTATGTATTCATCTAAGCTAGATAGTACTTTTTGTTGTCCCTTTGTTACTTTGTAGCCTCGAGTACAAAATGGACATGGATAACGAGCAGATGCACCTTGCTTGCAACCTAACATGCATTTGATAGTTTTTAAATCCCCACCCAAGTGCCAATCTATCTCAAAATCACCAAAGTTTTCTATGTGGAGCTTTGCACCATGAATTTGAGAAAGTATTACTTTAGTGATCCATGGGGTCCTACTAAAAATCCATGAAAGAACATCATTGGACTCTTTAGGTACTTCAATAGCACCTAACCACCATATTTCTTTCTCGGATTGAACACTATATGTAGACTTAGAGCTAGAGTTACAACTTTCATCAGATATGGCATTTCTCATAGCTTCATTCATGAGTGTCAAACTCAATCTCTCCATTCGTCGTCCCTTTATAATCTGGCATTCATCTAACTTCAATATAAACTGTAATTTGGTATTACAATCCGCATAAATTAGCAAAATCTTTATAACATCAAAATACAATGTATATCAAGGTAACAATAGTGCACATACCTGGTATAGTAGATTTGTAAAATTGAACCATTGCCTGTTGAAGCCTCTCCAAATCCACGAATATGTTGTTGTACTTTGTGTAAGGAAATCCATTTCCAACTGCGCTTTTCAACTCTTTTTTGGATGTAGATAAATGATAAATAGACATAGGCATAATATCCTCTATATATAAGTAGTTTCCAAGAATACTAGTTATATCTTCATTGGACATTGACTTCTTTAGCGATACCTTGTAAGGAGATGGAAACATATTCTGTAAAATACCTTCTCTTTCTAATGAATGCTTCAAAAGGTTGTACAATGCACTGTATCCTTTAGTACTAATTCCTGCTTCATCACATACCATCTACACGTCTCTAGGAGTGATAATATCTTGTAACTTTTTTGTGAAATCTTTAATCACTTTCTTCTTGATTAGGTTTCCTATCCGTGACTCCAAAATACTAACCACCTGCTTGTTGGTCAAACAAGAATTTAATAACTTGAATTGATCCTCTGTTGTTGATGATGCATTAACATCTTCAACGAATGACCTACATAACAAGAAAAAAAAAATATATATATATATACATATAAAAGTCTTCCAAAAAGAGAAACAAATACAAGCCAAACCTTATTGCAAAACTCGTCGTTTGCGTGCTCCACCACCAATTGAAAGAGAGTCAAAGGATGTTAATGATCGTCTCCTACGTCGCATCCCAAGTGGAGTCTCTCTCAAGTGTTGGACAGTGTTTTTAAATGTCTCAATTGTTCTCTCCTTTTCTTCCATATGCTTTTCAAGCTCTGCAAGCTTTTCTTGTAAAGATATGATTGTGCTTTCAAAAGTGACCAACCTTGTATGATTTAGTTGATATTGTTGAATCCAATACTTAGTAATGGCAGTTGAATGTGTAGATAATCGTTGACAATAACCTAAGAGCCCAGCTTTACCGGCACTGATGAACTGAAGTAAAGTTGAGAGGTTATGGAATGTTGGATGGTAAGAAGACATTGGATCAGGAGGGTATAATGAACCATGAGTCCAAAGATCAATACTCTTTTCTCCAGCTTCACGACGCTCATTTTGAGAGTTCACATCATTGTTGCATTGTGTATTTGGAGCAAACTCTCTGGGCACACGAACATGGATACTTGTTGATGCTGGGGCATGAGGACGTCCTAATGTGAGGTTTGTAATAGGTGTCAACACCATCTTTTCCAACAATTAAACAATACTGAGAAAGAGACCAGAAATTTGTTTGGAAGAGATGCTAGAGCATGATTTTCTCAAGAAAAGTTTGTTTTCTTGGATGAGGATGGGTCACAGTGTGTTTTTCCACTGAGAATAGCCAAAACTGTTGAAATTTTGAAAAAGTCATTTTTTGGGTGAAGAGTAGTTACGGATTTGATGATGTGGCACTCTACTTTTGGAGGGATTTTAAAAATATTGCTTTTTCAAAAGGAAAATTAAAAACTAAACTCAAAAAAGGTCACTTCTGACATATATATTAAAAAATGAGCCCTTTCAAGTAAATAAACACTGAAATTGAGACTTAAAAAAAAAATTCATTTTTTTATTCCCATACATGCTCGAGTTTGATGATGTGGAAAGTAGATTCCCTTTCTCTCTCTCTAAAAGAAGAGAGAGAGGAGCCTAGTAAGCCTTAAAAAAAGCCTACTCCAGCCTACTAAAAAGTGCCCTATTAAATGCACTTTGTCCCCTTAGACAACAGCAAAATGAGGCTTAATCCCTGAAAATTAGGGATCCTTACAAGGCCCATGCAGGGTTCACCCTTTTTCCTAATGCTGACTCGGGAGGTTATTATAGATGTCATGCTCGGAGTCACATTTGCAGCTTATGAGACTACAGCAAGAGTCTTAACGTTTCTCCCTAAATTCCTTGCAGACAATCCTCATGTTTTGAAGACGCTCCAGGTAGATAATGGAGATTATTTTGCAGAATTCCTTACAATTTACTGCAACAAGTTAGTTGGTTTGCTAGTCAATTGTTTTCACTCATATTATGCTTATTTCCGAAATTTAGTGTTTTACGTAGCGTGTCTACTTACTATATGAGACCTATGTTCTGCGATAAACCATGGATGACGGATACTATGGGATGCACATCTCTGACGAGGATGGACTCAACATCGGTCATTGCACTTGTGGGTTGCGCGGGGGTGGGGGCGTGGGGGAGAAACTGGATTGGGAAATTCTATGGCTGGACAAAACATCATAATAGAACAGATAACAATTGCAAGTTCGAACTTAAACGTCTTGCATGCCGTTTAAGTTTCTATCTATTCACATTCTTGTCCTTAGAGGATGTTTAGAGGGGGTTTCTGTAAGGGACCTGTATCCATGCATTAATAGCAAGAATAAAGAAGACTGGCATAGTGAATCGAAAACTGCAACTCACGCATACAGTCCTTCAGTCCGTCCTCCGGTCATATGTATGAGTGTCAGCTTGATCCCCCTACTGCTTGATCCACATGGCAATGTATGCAATTCAGAAGAAGATAATTTTGGCATCATTGAAGGGCACTTCACGAGACTCCTGGGAACCTCGAACCCCCTCTCCCACCATAGAAGGGACTGCATGGCTGCCATTTCTAGGGTTTCCCCCCGGAGAATACCACCCAACCTCCACTCCCTGCTTCATGCCCCTTTCTCTGAATCAGAAATCATTGAGGTCATTGATGCCCTCCCCCTCGGTAAAAGCCCGGGACCCGACGGACTCACTAACGAGTTCTTTAAATCCTTCAAGCTGGTGGTTGCCACCCCTCTTCGGATGGTTTGGCAAGAAGCGCTAATGTTTGGTGCTCTTCCTTCTTGTCTAAATAATGGAATTATCAAGTTGATACACAAGAAGGGGGAAAAGAACAGAATCGAGAACTGGCGGCCTATTACGATGCTCCAAACAGGATACAAGATCATCGCCAAAGTCATAGCCAACAGACTCTCGTGCCACCTGAGATCTTGGCTTAGTGAGGACCAAAAAGGTTTCATCAAAGGCAGGTCTATCCTGGAAACCATTATGGATATTTGGGAAGGTATTCAATTTGCAAATGAGTCTAATCAAGATGTGGTGTTCCTCAAGATCGACTTTGACAAAGCCTACGATAGGCTAGAATGGGACTATATTCTGCAGTCGCTCCAAGATCTCGGATGTAGTCAGAAATTCACCAAGATGATCGCGACCCTTCTCGGAAACGCAACGACCCAAATTAACGTTAACGGCAAACTTTCGAAGGCGATCCATCTTAAAAGATCTATTAGACAAGGGTGCCCTCTTGCCCCCCTTCTTTTTGCCATCGCCACTGAGGGGCTGAGCAGACTTGTGGCACATCATGTGGAGGCTGGCAATATCAAAGGCCTCCGGCTCCCTCACGACCACAGTCAAATCATCATGAGACTTTTTGCCGATGATATGAACGCGTTCGTTCACAATGATAATACCAGCCTGGAGACTTTCTGGAGGTGTCTTGATACCTTTTGTGAGGCCTCTGGATCCAAAATCAACCACTATAAGACCGCCTTTAGGGCCATTGTGGGACACCATCCTGGCCTTCTCATTGATCATGGCTGTCAAATCATTCCGCAGGGCCAAATCTTTCGACTTCTTGGAATCCCCTTGGGGTTTGGCGTCTCTATGGAGCAGCGATGGAACTGGGTGCTGGCCAAACTTGAAAACAAGCTAAACTACTGGAGAGGCATGCAAATCAATCTCGCTGGACGTGCGATGGTTATCAACACGTTCCTCCTCTCGTCTAACATCTATTTCCTTTCTTGTTGGAGACCGAATGAGCAAGGCATGTCCAAACTGAATAGTATCTACAGAAACTTTCTTTGGACGGGTGATCATAACAGAAGGGGGGTGCCTAAAATCAAATGGGCCATCTGCACCAGCCCTAGAGATAGCGGGGGGCTCGGTATCCTGGACATTGGGTGTATGGCTAACAAACTGGCAGCCAAATGGATGATTAAGGCTTGGTGCAATAGGGAGGCCTCGTGGGCCAAGCTGATCTTCAGAAACAAGAATGAGTTGGCCCTCTCGGGGTTCCCGAACTGGAAGAATCTTGACATCATGACCCTGCTTTTCTCCCCGATTCCCGTCTTCCCGAAAGGCTCCAATCTCGTGTGCTCTCTTTGGAAGGGCTGGAATAAAGTCAAAAACCTCACAAGAATTAGTGAGGACTGGAAGTGGGCGGCCGGAATCAGACAAAACGACTCTATCTGGTTTCCGATACATGGCATCCGGAGTGTGGAGTTGTGGAACATTCAAAATGCCAAGAAGTTATGGAACAAAGGATTCAAAAAATGGAAACACCTCTCGAAACATGACACCAACAGCTGGATCAACTTCGAGGACATCGACCCTCGCATAAACATCTCCTACGAAGAATGGAACACTTTGCAAAGCAGATGCCTCGCTTGGGATCGTCACAAGACTCGCCTTCTCATGGGACACGACACACCGAACTCGCTTGGTCTCAAATGGCACAATGGAAATAGCCTACTCAAAATCCCGAACATCAAAGAAACGGCTGACCTCCAGTTCAGCCTCAACAAGAAGTGGTGCCTGTCTTGGACGCGGCTTCGGTGGGACATGAAATTCATGGGTATCTGGCACCCCCTAATAGAGATTAAGAAGTCGGTCCTCTTATGGCAAATTCTGCATGGAGGAATCTGGTCCAACCATAAGGCTAGCAAACTTTGTGGGATCCCCCCTTGGTGGAAACGCTGCCATCGTGCTATCGAAGATGTCCCACACATCTTCCTTACTTGCCCCAACTCCTACAGAATCTGGCAGACGGTTGGAATGAAAATCAGACTTCAAAAACAGCCTAGTTGGAAACAAGTCCTTTTGGGAGAAGCGATCGGCTGCTCTGCGACACTCTGGAACGCCATCAGAGGGGAAGTCCTGTGGAAAATTTGGCGGGAGAGGTGTGCTCTCAACTTCGGCGATCCCCCCAGGGAGTGGTCGATTGAGAAATCACTATTCCTCCTTGGCAAAAGGATTGTTAACAGTAAGAAATCCCCCCCCCTTCAGGCACCATCAAGTCCTCCTCTTGATCAACAACAAGCTCAAACCCAAGTGGGCCCCGCATGAGGGCGACGAGAGAGTGATTAACCTTCTCTGTAATGCAACCTAGGATTCAATCAAGCTTCCCCTGCTTTGTGGGATTTGGGGGGTCCCGTGGGCACTAGTCCCCTTCTACTGTACCTTTGTTTCTTAATTTAATTCAAGTCCGGGAGAGTAGGCTATTGCCGAACTTCCTTTATATTAAAAAAAAAAAAAAACTGCAACTCACATGTACTTTACTTTTGTACGTTTAAACAGGACGAGCACTTTCGAATCCTTGGTGAAAGAGCTTTCACAGAGGTTACCTTGACATGGGAGGCTTATAAATCATGACGTTTACATTGACATGGGAGGCTTATAAATCAATGACGTTTACAGAGAAGGTACATTTATGATTCTCATTTCTATGTTTTTTGATAAGTGTTAATCGCAAGGAATGTGTGTGCTGTAGATCTTTCATCCCTTGTTAGCCCAATAAAGTTTACTAAAGGGAATAAGAAGACACTGGGTTAAGGTGTTCTATAAGGCATGCATTTTCCTTTTTCCTCTTAGTCAGCAATAATACAGTTGTTTTGTAATCGTATGATGCAGTATTCTGGATCTCTAGAGATGGCTACGTAGTTTTTGTGCTATGGTTTTATGTTGTCTATCAAGACGATCTCTGGAAGTATCTAAAATAGGGAATCATTTGCAATTCCTGTCACTTGATGATCCTATAAAGGATGATCATGAAATTTCCAACAGAAGCATCTATGTCTATGTTGCCAAAGATTATCAAACGGCTTTTGTGCTTGGACATCAGAGGGCCTCTCATCTTATCACAATTCGAGACGGTCGATGAGATCCACACTTTTCCCCTTATTGCTTGTTTCCAAAAGACTGGAGATATCCTATTGAAAAATTTCCTAGTGCTGGCCATCTAAATTTTAAGCTAGTCTGCTCAAAGTATGGCCTGTCATTTTTATACTATTTTTCATTGATTGATGTGAACATGATTATGATATAATTCTAGGAGATATCTCCATAGAGGTCCCCCATACTTTAGTTACAAATGGAAATATATTGAATAAATTCGAGTTTTTTTGTGCATTGCAGTGATAAGACCGTTTTCTCTATCGGTCTAGTATGAAGTTAGCCCTTCTCGGCTTGACCATTGATACATAATTCAAATGAGGTAAAAAAGCTTTCTAGGAAAGATGCACAATGAAAAATACAGAAAGAGCATGATTGGTGCTCAAAATCTTTATCATCGCCAGCTGCGCTTGCAACGATTACAAACAAAAAATAGGTATTAATAGCCATGATGAATCTTTGAGATCACTACCAAACGGGGAATGGACTTTGATATGAAAAGGTCATGCAAAACCACATTAAAAATGTCAAGATTTACACAATGCTTTGTATAGATGCAACCTTCCCTACAATATGCTATGACGACGGTGGTATGCCATGGGCGGGATATGATTGGATATGAACCTAGTCATTCTTCATGTACATTGAGTGCATAAATTGGAAGTGAAATCACCATTATAAAGGAGCAACTTACTATGATTTCAGTTCTGTTAACCGCAAGAGGAAAAATTATCATTCACTCTCGTGCACCACATTGCCCGCGCGCGCGCGCGCGCGCGCGCGCGAGAGAGAGAGAGAGAGAGAGAGAGAGAGAGAGAGAGAGAGAGAGAGAGAGAGAGAGAGAGAGAGAGAGAGAGCAGACGGAATAGAAAAAACTAAGCATAGATAGAATGCAAAGCACAGGCGACAGATAGATCAAAGCAAAATAGAGAGAGCAGACGGAATAGAAAAAACTAAGCATAGATAGAATGCAAAGCACAGGCGATAGATAGATCAAAGCAAAGTGGAGTGCATTCATTTGATCAATTTTTGATGTCCCTGGTCATTGGATGGGTAATAAAGCCATCTAGAGCCACACCAAGTATGGTTATCGTTCGCCATACCAAGTATGGTGATCATTCTCTGAGCAATCTCTAAGAAACTTGCAAACTAGTGAAGTATGGTGACTCATATCTCTCTATGGGTAAGATTTGTTGTGACTTTTCTGCCATGCATATGGGACAGTCAAATGTACCATATATATTAAATTAGTCCCACTTTTTCTTTTTCATAATCACCCTTTAATTCTTTTCAGTGTTGGATGTACATTTTTGGTAGGTTGTGAAAGAAGCATTGCGGCTTGTAAATCCAGGTGATATTGTCTTTCGAGAAGCAATCCAGGACGTGAATGTGGATGGTAAGCGAAAATGTCACAATATGGCAAGATGCAGATGATATAGATCTGTATTATTTTGGATACATGTATATGGCACTTCATGTGCTCTTTTTTGCGGTGCAGTTTGCTAAGTTTTATGGATTCACTTTATTCGAATGATTTTTTTGTATAGATGTTGAGGAAAATAATGGACTGCACTCACTGAAGTCTTATAATCATTTCTCTTGAATGTTATTTTTTAAAGGTTATGTAATCCCCAGGGGTTGGAGGGTCATGCCGTCCTTTAGTCCTGCTCACACAGATCCGACAATATACAAAGATCCTCTTTCATTTAATCCTTAGCGTTGGAACAAGGCATGAAGACCACCGTATTGATTTCTTTTATAGTTTTTATCCCTTTATTTTATGTAACTACTTATGTCAACACTATAATGCTTTCCTAATAAAGGAATCAAGAAAAAAACACATTATACAAGATTACTTATTTCCCATGATCACGTAATCCATTCTATTTTCGATGGATGTAGAAGGACACGTACAATATGGAATTCACGCCATTTGGAGGTGGCATTCGACAATGTGCAGGAAAAGAGCTTTCGCTCTTCATTCATCATCTTGTCACTCGATGCAGGTAACCGTAAAGAATCTGTTGTACGAAGTGGACTTCGAATGATTTAGATCATGTCTCGTTTATTAAAATAGATGAACCGACTGATACTTCTGAGATTATGTGTCGTTTATTAAAATAGATGTACCTTACTAGAGTTAGACTCGAATACACACACACACACACGCACACACTTATGTGTATGTACGTATATATGAATTCTCGCACGCGCACATACACACATATACATTCATGCATGCATATATACATATATGCGTATATGCATGTTACACACAGGCGTACATAATCAAGTACATGCACGCATATATACACGCATACATACATTCAAGAATAGATACATGCATGCATACATATAGACATAGTTATGTAGAGAGGGATAAGGAGAGGGAGAGAGAATAAAAGCGGAAATCTTGAAAATGACTTATGCGGAGAAGTAGTACTTGATGAAGACGTTTGCATTCACATTGATTCCGTTTATTTTCTTCTAACAATGTTGTTCTCATGATGCAGTTGGGAGCAATCAGAGGAAGATGAAATGTTAAAAAACGGGCTTCCAATCTACTTCAAGAACACTAGAAAGTTCCAAAGGGACCTCCTACCTACTTCACCTAGACTAGAACAGTGACCTGAAATGAAATTATGACTCATGGTTTTATTTTGATGGCTACGTGATTCATTTTGATTTGCGATTATTATGATACAGAAGATCATACAAGATTCGTCCCAAGTTGTCTCTTCAACGAATGCTTTCTAAATGTGGACTCCCTCATGATGCTTGTTTCCGTACAAAATTGATGCTTCTCGAAAATATATTAGACAAAGAAACAAAAAGATTAAACTATATAAACATTGTCAATTTATCAACTTCCTAAATATGCGACATCTTACTTTACAACACAGTGGATACAATGATATAAGGACTGAATGATTCTGAGAATGGATAAAACTTGGAAAATGCTCAATGTATGATTTCACGTTGTATAAATGTGTTAATGTATATGGATGATGCAGCCTATGAGAACGAGAGACGTAGTCATCTCCCATTAGAACATCAAAGTTTGTGATGTTGTCTACTATTTTAGGTTAAGAATCACTTTAAATAAAGAATAATGCTAATATTTAGATCATTTAATTTACAGGAATATTTTGGGAATACGATAATTTGAAATGGCTGTGCTTGAGAAAAAAGTATTATATTCTTTCCAAAATATGGCTTCATCAAAGATGTCCATTATTTATACATGATTTCAAAGATGTCCATTGTTTATACTTGATGTGTCACCGATTTGTTTAGTAACTACCTCCAAATGGAGTGTACTGAATTTATGACCAGCAAGGGGCCGTGCATCTTTCTTTCCATATTTTCCAGAGAGTTTCTCCCCTAACCACATTCCACAAGGCAGCCTACCTAGCGACCACTTCTCGAAGAATAGTTTGTTTCCAGTTTATTTGACTCTAGAAAGCCAAACGTCTCCCTAATTGTCTGTCAAAGTGGAAAACTTCACGTGCATGAACAAAAGAGGTGGCCCAAGTCTTGTCTACCATTGAGGCCTCGCTTACACCATGGGGGGGGGGGGGGGATAGTCCCATGAAGAATTAGTACAAATTCTCCTATGGAGAATTTTCCACATCATAAGTACTTCTTTGTTCTCTAGAAGGTGATGCCATAGGGTCAAGCACTCGAAGTCCCAACTGATACTCGGACATTTTTGACATCACTTTCAATTAAACAAGCTATGAAGGCCTGGGTTCCTCTTGAAATAAAGAATGTTTTTCAATCTGTTGTCATTGTGCCATGTTATGCCTTGAATGTGAAGGGGATCTTGTGCAAGAAGGAGGCGAGACAATCAAGTTATCCCAAGTATTGATTCTATTTTTTAGTAGGCACTCGTCTTGATAGTCAAATCTCCGAGTAACGTCAATGTCCTTAAACCTAATCCATTGTATTTTATATTGATTCTAGAGGTGCTTCCACAATATTAACCCTTTATTTCCACAATTTGTTCCATCTTTGAAGGTCTTGATTCGCTTGATCGGGAACAAGATTAAACCATTATGTCCAATATCCCTAGCCCATTTGCACTCATTGATCTTGAAGTAAGGTTTTATACTATTCCACCACTACAAGGAATACGGGCATATAGCGACGGTTAAGGCGACACAAATTCATCGCTATAAAATTCCAACCTGCATCGTAATGACCGTTGCACGCGGACCGTCGATTAAACGACGACACGAACGACGCGTTTTCCGATGAATACTACGACGGCAGCGACGCTCACTTGTAGCGTCGCCTATACGACGCTTCAAAAAAGCGTCGCTTAAGCGACGCCAAGAACGTCGCATACGCGACGCTCTTTTGACGCATGTATCATGGCTTGCACGCATCTTTTTACGTCGTTTATGCGACGCATATATCATCGCTTACACGACGGTCTGTTGACGGGAAAAATTAAAATGTTGGAGGCTCTTCGATCGGCATTTTCACGCATCTGATCGAAGAGCTCTCCAACGTTCGCAGTTGCACTGCGCTTACGAGCTAAAGCAAGTATATGCAGGTCTATGTTTCTCTCTTTCTACATCTTTTTCGCTTTGAATTCTCTCTCTCTCTCTTTGTCTCTCTCTCTCTCTCTCTTTGTTGACTCTCTCTCTTGTTCTCCTAATTGTTGACTCTTGTTCTTGAAATGTTATAGAAGTTCAAGTTTGCCAACATCTATATATCTACATCTTAAGAATACAACATGAACTAAAGAAAGGAGAAAATAACACTACATACATGCAACTTTGCATCGGTATATTTATTGCGATATTATTGGTTAAGATTTCAGTCATCCACAATTTACTAGAGTGGTTCATAATTCATGAGTAGTTGCTTACATGGATATAGGTGACATGATATTTGGAGAACTCCAAAGAGAATTTTTAAAAATATTGAAATAAAAAAAAAAACAACATATTGGGTGTCATTAGCTAGTATGAATATGATGTTTGATATTCAAGAACTCTCTTCATTAATTCACCCTTGGAATCATCGACATGCACAATAGCGAAAGGTACAAAACTCTCTTCATTTATTCACCTTGGGATCTATTATCGAACTGGAAGAGGAAATGGACGAGAACTGTGGTGATAGGGTTCTTCCATCTGCAAATATCAGAAAACCACCTCCCAACGGCGATCATACTCGACATAACACCCAAGATCGTGAACCACTAGCCTTGCTCTTGCGCATGCTCCACAGATTGCTATCCACATCATTGTCAACTACATCCTTGACAGTGAACTCGTGAATGCTGGTGTCAATATCTTTCATATCTTCATCCATTGGTGTTAATATTCTACCCACAGAATGCCTTCATTCATAAAAAATATTATTATGAAAGTATTATTGTAATTAATACACACATAGCATATGATCTCATTACATAAATTTGTAATTAACGTTTTCCAACAAACTCTAAAATTACTCTTACAAGTCTCATCGCCAGCAAAGTGCTTCTGTCATGGGAGCTGGACGTAAGACCGAAACATACAAAGGCCTCATTCTAACCATGCGACTTACAATGAATGCGTCACACAGCTTCTGTTTGGTATACTTTATCTATCCTCTTACTTTCTATCATAGATATACGTCTCTCCCTTTAAAAAATATGCATGAACAATAGCTTGATCATTAGCTTTTGTGCATGTCTAGGCCTTCGAGCTTCTCATATCATCTATGTAAAGAATGTCCGACCAAGGATGCCACTATTTTTGTTTAATAACATTGATAAAAAGTTGCATGGTATTTATGAGGTAGATAGCTATGGAGAGATGAACATCAATCCATATGCCTGGACTGATGGGAAGCAGAAGACACGTTTTTTAGCTCAGGTTCTTTGCTTAGATTTAATAATCTCTGATATTACATTAGATCACTGTCTGAGGTGTAATGAGGTTTTGTTTACATGTAGGCACGCATACGGGTGAGATGTCAGTGTGCACCATTGACAGAAAGCATATACAAGGGAGCATTAGCAGTGAATTATGTGAATTATTCACAGAAGAAAATCCTATTTGAGTTAAATCATGTGTAGACAGATAAGCTTATATCTCTTTTCATGAGAAACTCGTTGAGTGTCAGTAGACAGGTTGTGGGTTTACAACGTGGGTGCATGTCAGGGGACAAAGGAGAAGATGTTGACTGTTGCGGGCTCGAAAAGTAGCTTGATCATTAGCTTTTGTGCATGTCCAGGCCTTCGAGCTTCTCATATCAGCTATGTAAAGAATGTCCGATCAGGGATGCCACTATTTTTGTTTAATTACATTGATAAAAAGTTGCATGGTATTTTTTAGGCAGACACCTATGGAGAGATGAACATCAATCCATATGGCTGGACTGATGGGAAGCAGAAGACACAATTTCCAGCCCATCAACAACGTGGGCCCATCAACAAAGGAGAAGCATATACAAGGGAGCATTAGCAGCGAATTATGTGAATTATTCACAGGAGAAAAACCTATTTGAGTTAAATCATGTGCAGCTAGATAAGCTTATATCTCTTTTCATGAGAAACTCGTTGAGTGTCACTAGAGAGTTTGTGGGTTTACAATGTGGGTCCATCAACAAAGGAGAAGCATATACAAGGGAGCATTAGCAGCGAATTATGTGAATTAATCACAGGAGAAAAACCTATTTGAGTTAAATCATGTGCAGCCAGATAAGCTTATATCTCTTTTCATGAGAAACTCGTTGAGTGTCAGTAGAAAGTTTGTGGGTTTACAACGTGGGTCCATCAACAAAGGAGAAGCATATACAAGGGAGCATTAGCAGTGAATTATGTGAATTATTCACAGGAGAAAATTCTATTTGAGTTAAATCATGTGCAGACAGATAAGCTTATATCTCTTTTCATGAGAAACTCGTTGAGTGTCAGTAGATAGGTTGTGGGTTTACACATAGACACACACATACACACACATACACATAGATAAGCTTATATCTCTTTTCATGAGATACTCGTTGAGTGTCAGTAGATAGGTTGTGGGTTTACACATAGACACACATATACTCGTTGTTAGGAACTGTGTATGTGTGTATGCATTTGTATGTGTGTATGCATCTGTATGTGTGTGAATGCATCATTATGTGTGTATGTGTCTATGTGTGTATGTGTGTGTATGTGTGTGCACGTCTATGTGTATGTGTGTGTGTGTCTATGAGTGTGGATCTGTTTATGTGTGTGTATTTGTCTATGGGTGTGTATGTGTTTATGTGTGTGTATGCATATATGTATGCATGTGTGTGTATGTGTGTGTATGCTTTATGTATGCATATGTGTGTGTATGCATTATGTATGTGCATGTATGCATGTGCATTATGTATGTGTATGTATGCATGTGCATTATGTATGGATATGCATTATGTATGGATATGCATTATATATGTGTATGTATGCATGTGCATTATGTATGCATATGTGTGTGTATGCATGTAAGTATGTATGTATGTATGCATATGCATATGCATATGCATATGTATGCATGTATGTGTATGTGTGTGCATGTCTCTCTATGTGTGTGTGTATGCATATATGTGTGTGTATGTGTATATGTGTGTGTATGTGTGTATGTGTGTGTATGTGTGTGTATGTGTGTATGTGTGTGTATGTGTGTGTATGTATGTATGTATGTGTGTGTGTATGTGTGTGTGTATGTGTATGTGTGTGTATGTGTGTATGTGTGTGTATGTGTGTATGTAACATTATGTGTGTATGTGTGTATATGAGTGTGTGTGTGTATGTGTGTATGTGTGTGTATGTGTGTATGTGTGTATGTGTGTGTGTATGTGTGTGTGTATGTGTGTGTGTGTATGTGTGTGTGTATGTGTGTGTATGTGTGTATGTAACATTATGTGTGTATGTGTGTATATGAGTGTGTATTTGTGTGTGTATGTGTGTGTGTATATGTGTATGTGTGTGTGTATGTGTGTGTATGTGTGTATGTGTGTGTGTATGTGTGTGTATGTGTGCGTATGTGTGTGTATGTGTGTATGTGTGTGTATGTGTGTATGTAACATTATGTGTGTATGTGTGTATATGAGTGTGTATTTGTGTGTGTATGCATGTAAGTATGTATGTATGTATGCATATGCATATGCATATGTATGCATGTATGTGTATGTGTGTGCATGTCTCTCTATGTGTGTGTATGCATATATATGTGTGTATGTGTATATGTGTGTGTGTGTATGTGTGTGTAGGTGTGTGTATGTGTGTATGTGTGTGTATGTGTGTGTATGTATGTATGTGTGTGTGTATGTGTGTGTATGTGTGTGTATGTGTGTATGTGTGCATATGTTTGTGTATGTGTGTGTATGTGTGTATATGAGTGTGTATTTGTTTGTGTATGTGTGTGTGTATATGTGTATGTGTGTATGTGTGTGTATGTGTGTGTGTATGTGTGTGTATGTGTGTGTATTTGTGTATGTAACATTATGTGTGTATGTGTGTATTTGTGTGTGTATGTGTGTGTGTGTATATGTGTATGTGTATGTGTGTGTCTATGTGTGTATATGTGTGTGTATGCATATGTATGTGTGTGTGTATGTGTCTATGTGTGTATGTGTATGCATGTATGTATGCATATGTGTGTGTATGTGTGTGTATGATTTATGTATGCATGTGTGTGTATGCATTATGTATGTGTATGTATGCATGTGCATTATGTATGCATATACATTATGTATGCATATGCATTATGTATGTGTATGTATGCATATGCATTATGTATGTGTATGTATGCATGTGCATTGTGTATGCATATGTGTGTGTATGCATGTAAGTATGTACGTATGTATGCATATGCATATGCATATGTATGCATGTATGTGTATGTGTGTGCATGTCTCTCTATGTGTGTCTGTATGCATATATGTGTGTGTATGTGTGTGTATGTGTGTATGTGTGTGTGTATGTGTGTGTGTATGTGTGTGTATGTGTGTGCATGTGCATTATGTATGCATATGTGTGTGTATGTATATATGTGTGTGTGCATGTATATGTGAGTGTGTATGTATGTATATGTGTGTGTATGCAACATTATGTGTGTATGTGTGTATATGTGTGTGTATTTGTGTATATGTGTGTGTATTTGTGTATATGTGTGTGTATGCAACATTATGTGTGTGTGTGTGTGTCTATGTGTGTATATGTGTGTATATGCATATGTATGTGAGTGTAAGTGTGTGTGCGCATACCTGGTTTCTCTCTCTCTCGTGCGCTCTCTCTCTCTCTCGTTCTCTTGCTCTCGTCCAGATCTCGGCACAAATGTGCCGAGAGAAATCAAATTTTTTTTTGAACATTCTGAAGCATCGCTTATGCGATGCTCTCGAATGGACGACGCATATGCGACGCTCTCCAGTTTGCCCATGTTGCACATACCGTCGCTAGCAAGCGACTTTCTTTGCGACGCACAGATTAGCGTCGCCTAAACGACGCTCACTTGAGTCTGCGACGCACCCCGCCTAAAAATCCAAATTTCGAAAATACGACCATCGCTTATGCGACGCTAGCGTCGCGTAAGCGACGGTCCCCGTAATTTTTTCGCTTCGGCGGCGTCGCTATGCACCCCTATTTCTTGTAGTGCACAATGAAAAAACCAAGTCTGAACCTCGAGGACTCACCGAAAAAGGGAAGAACAAAGGGAGAGAGAAAGAGCGAGTAAATATTGACCCTTCCAATTAGATGTACCCACGAACATAAGAACACTTCTGTTTCTAAAAATCAATTTAGCCCAATAGGTATTCATATTGCTCCAAGATTTAATTGTCCATTTGGTAGGCAAATTATTGGAGAGACCTTCCATGTCCCGAATGCCAAGCCCACCAAATTCTTTTTTATTGATATAAATGGATCATTATATTTTGGCCACACCTCCTATCGGGAGACCCAATCTAGAATTTTCTTTTGCAAATTCGTTTTATTTTAGCCATAACTCTGCCTTCGAGTCTCCAGCATGATAGGAAGTATATAATCAAGGTTATGAGGAAAGAGTTTATCGCTACTCCACAAGGTTGATTTTCATTCCTTTCCGGTAACCAAGTTTGTTGTCCAGCGTGGAAAGATCCAAAGCCTTGTACTATACCATTGTAATATCCAAGCATAGTAAAATTTCCAGGAGACCAAAAATTTGACCACGAAGGATCACTTGACACCCCTTGTCCACCAGGAATTGTGGTAGGTGTTCAATAAGAGCCTTCAAAGTGTTTTTTAAGTGGTTTATTTCATATCTAGAGGCCACAAAAAACATATTGAAATAATGTGAAAAGAGGTGATACTTTTTGATCATTATGTAAGAAAGCATTTGTGCGATTAGTGAACATCCTTATGAGCATGTTGTCCTAGAATTGAGGTAATCTAAGCCCTTTGATTTGTCGAATATGAGCATTATTGTTAACTAAGCAACTGAGTCCATCGATAGCTATAGCAAATAGAAGTGGCACCATGGCCAGCCCTTCCTAATCGAGCATTTTAGTCTCATAGATTGAGAGAGCTGGCCAAGCATTTCTAGGAAAATTTGGGATCATCTTGATAAATCTTGGACCACCATGAAGGTCTTTCAAAGATTACAAGTGGAAGTCCCAATTGAGTCTATCAAAAAATTTATCAAAGTGGATTTGAGAAAAAGAACATTCTGAAAGCACCTTTCGCAAAAACAAGTCCTTCACAAACATCAATAATGGTTTGAAGGATGGATCTTTCATTTATGAAACGTTTTTTGCCCTCATTGATGCATGAGTATAGGTGTCTAGCAATTTAATTGGTGATAACCTTACTGAAGAAGATCTTGTACCCTATTTTCAAAATTGTAATTGGCCTAGAGTACTTGATTTTATTTGTACAATGTTTTCTTGTCAATCAGTGTAATCACCCTAACCTTGCGAGATGAATTGTAAAGGGGCACCATAACCTATTTGAATGAGTTGAAGAAATTGTTGAGATTGTCCAAAGAGACATAGATTTTGTCCAGTCTTGCTTTCATCAATTCTAAACCATACTAGATGTTAAACCAATAGAATTCAGACCTATCTTTGACCTCACCAAATTACATTGGAGGTTAGCTTGGTCCCAAATGTCGTTTTCATGATCATAGATAACTTTTCCTCTTTCGTCCAATCTATCTAATTGTCTTTGGACATATTTAAATCCCCACATATAACAACATTTGGGTAAAGAAGGTCCAATGATTGACAGGTAACTTGTCTATCTGTGTCAAGATTGGGTGCATAAACTAATATGATGGTCAACTTTAGGGGATCTTTAAAGAAAGTAGCCACCCAAAAATGGTTCTGGCCTACAATGTACTCCACACATGAGATGAAGAAATTCCATTCAATCTCTTTAAGAGGTCTTCAACATCAATCTTGATCTCTTTGAGAGAGAAAAAGTTTGGGTTGGCACTTTCATCACCATGACATCAAGCAATAATATTCATTGAAGGAAACGACTATCATTTTTTATGGTAATGATCTTTGCACCATTGGTCCTTGTCCCTCTTTTTATTGTTTTCATCTCTTCTTCTTGAGGTAGAATGACCGTGAAATAATATTATATTGTTTAGGGGGCTTTTCAAGGCATATTAGCAAAATGTTTCCTTTTTGGAGAATCCTTAATAGAGAATGAATGTGGAGCCCTATTAGGAATTGTGGACGTGCGAATCCAACTTTCATTTTTGGGATTATGTTTTTTGTTGATGAAGAATACATTATCTTTTCTTTCAGTGGATCTTTCTAGATTTTCTTCCTTGTTAAAGGAATAAACCTAGTGTTTTCTACTCATTCGAAGAAAAAATATGTTCAATCACCTAGGGTAACCTATTGGTTTCCTTTCCAAAATTAGAGAAAATATTTGTAAACGAGGAGCGCGATGGACTCTTCATAAAAGCACATTTCGAGCTTCTTCTCCTTCTATCTCTTACTTCTCTAATTGGACTTCGTCAAAACCCAGCAAAAGGTATTTAGGCTCAAATGGGTCTTCTTCTTTTCACCATCATATTATCTTTGTTGACTTAAGTTTTGTGATTCTCTTGCTTCTCACGAAAATCTTTTTGCCATAATGGGTAGCTTTTGGCATGTGAGCCTCAATACTGCATTGAAAGCAAGCATTTGGTAAGGTTTTATAGAGCACCACCTACACTAGGGGTTTTGATTCACCAATGTCAATTTTGATTTTAGAGGTAAGATCCTTGTTTAGGTCTACTTCAATAAAAATATATATGTGTCAGCTCACATTGAATGAGTGCATGATGATTTTAGATGAGTACACCAAGTGTCTTTGCTAAAGGCCATGGCTGACCAATGGGTAGTCCGATTGTCCCAATGAATCCATACAGGAAGTAGGAAAGGTTAGAGAGCTCATCTGAAGTAGGAAACGTTAGAGAGCTCATCTGAAGTAGAAACTGCAAAGGTTTTAAATTATTTGGCATAAAATTTTGGAACCACTTGAATAGGAACAAAGTTATTTGCCAAATTTTCCAAGCGGGGACTTGTAAGATGGTATGCAATTTTGTAATTTTTGAATATTAATAAAATGTAGTTTGTAAAAATACACTCGCAATTTCAAACAACTAGGACACATGCAAACACTCTTTTGGAAACCATTGGTGAGGGGAAAAACTCTTGCATGCATGAGCATAAAAGTAGAAAAAGCATACTAAAAGTGTTCTGTCTTTCATTTCTTTATGCAAACGCTTATGAGTAGATACTTTCCACTACCATACATTAGGTTTACGTAAACACTCAATTTGAAAAAAAAAGTAAAGCCAAACATAAAAAGAACTTCACTCTTTCCTAGTTATGGATAAAGGACCTTCTTCACTACCTAAGGATGACATGCACACGGCTGATCACTCTTTAGATGCCATAGAGACCCTGACTGCTAGGATTTCATAACTAGAGAGCACACTTTGTGACATCTTGGAGCATGACATGCTCCAAGAAACAAAAAGTAGTGCTAGAGAGCGACCTTCCAGGAATGGAGTTACATGATCTAGGGGAGCATCAAGCCCTAGAAGTTCACTCTTTCCTAGTTATGCATAAACGACCTTCTTCACCACCTAACGATGACATGCACATGGCTGATCACCCTTTAGATGCCATAGAGACCCTGAGTGCTAGGATCTCATAGCTAGAGAGCACACTTCGTGACATCTTGGAGCATGATATGCTCCAAGAAAGAACAAGTAGTGCTAGAGAGGGACCTGCCAAGAATGGAGTTACATGCTCTAGGGGAGCGTCAAACCCCAGAAGTTCTTAGAGAAAGTGATCTAGTAAGAGAAACTTGATGGTAGCTTAAAGATCTTAAGCCACCAAGCTATCATGGCTCTACTAGTGCATGAACTACTGATGTTGTTGAGCAGTGGATCAACAAATGGAAGCTGTGCTTTTGTCTATGCCATATCCTGCATGATAGGCATAAGTGGAGTCGACTTAGAACCTCATGGACGTTGCCTATAGGAGGTGGCATAAGATTGAGCATGACAAGAAAGAGTCCACTATATGGGAACAATTTTAAGTGTTGTTGTAAAACAATTTTGTACCACCTAATGAGAGGTTATGTAGACACATGGTTTTTCATTTGTCATAGAAACCAAACCATTCACAATTATGTGGATAAGTATAGGGAGGTACTTCTTAAAGTACTTGACTCTATCCCAAAGTTTCTCGAAGCTCACAAGTTTATCTTGGGACTTAAAGAAACTATCCAATCTCTAATTAGAAATGAGAGGTTTCACTCTTTTGCACACACCATAGAGATGGGTTTAGTTTATGAGGACGACTGTAGGGGCATAGGTTTCGAGGGCTAGAGATCCTCATGGACTAAGATGAGTTGGCCCTTTTCCACTTCTGCTACTATCTTGACCAATGCACAACCTCAAAAGGAGGCTAAGCAGGCGCACATGGATTGTGCTATGGATGTTTAGGACAACACTACTTTGGAGATTGTCCTAAGAAGAAAAACATAGCAATGACCATAGTCATAAATCCTACACAAGAAAGGAATGATGTAGATGAGGGTTTTTTTGATTCCCCATCTCAGATATCATCTTCTACAATGGCCATGATGATCACAAAGAAGGTGCCTTCTATGCCTGATGTTTTCCTTTCACCAATGGAGCATAAAGGATACCAATTCCCTAATACAAAACTTGTTTTTATGAGAGGAGTCATGACATGATAATCTATCAAGATCCTCTTTGACACTAGATCTATGCATAATGTCATCAGTTCTCGACTAGTCAAAAGGTTTCACTTACACACTATGCAGTCAAAGTATGCCTACACAGTGAAATTAGCCGATTGGGAAGGGTACTGAGACATGGGACCGATAAGTAGTACCCATCCTGATCTAGTCATATGAGGACATAGTGGATTTTGAGATAGCAGAAGTGGCCCATTTTTATGTATTCCTAAGTAAAAGGTGGCATGCTAGGAAACGACCAATCATAGCTTTTGCTTCACATGTTTATCAGTTTGAGCATGAGGGGAGGGGATTATTGATCCATGGAGAGTCAAATCTCCAAGAGACATGATTAGTGACCACAACCAAGTTGCTTAAGATCAATTGTAAGTATATTTATTTTCTCTATTTTGTTTATTCATCTTGTGTAGTGATGGATTCTTGCAGTCAAGGAAACTTCAGTTGGAATGATCAAGTACTTTTAGATAAAGTAAGGGCATAGTTCCAATATTTTCTTTTTTAAGAATTACCTTTGGGTTTATCTCCTTACAAGAACATTAAGCATAGAATAGAAATGGTATTAGGTGCGAGTCCAACTGGTCGAACACCCTTTCAAATGGGCTTGCAGGAAAGAAAGAGAAGAAAGTCCGCAAGTTCGTGATCAAGTACATGGAGAAAGGGCTGATTAGATCCATCTATTCTCCCTTTGGAGCACAACTTGTCTAGTGAAGAAGAAAGATGGGTTTTATAGGATGTGCATGGAAAATTGAGAACTCAATAGGATTTCCATCAAGCATAGATATCCCATGCCTAGGATAGATGGTTTCATAGATGCTCTAGGTGGAGTGGTTGTAGAGAAAGATAGATTTGAAAAGTGGATACCACTAGATAAGAGTTAAGGAATAAGTTGTAAATAAAACAGATTTTAGGATTCATTTTGGGAAATATAAGTATTTAGCTATGCATAATTTGGTTTTACTAATGCACCTACTACTTTCATGATGTCAATGAATGATATTTTGTGACCATTCATTGGAAATTTTATTGTGGATCTTTTAAATGACTTGTTAGTGTTTAGTAGGTATGTAACTGAGCATGAAATTCATTTAACATTAGTGTTAGATAAGTTGTAAGAAAATTATTTGTTTGTAGATCTAGATAAGACCTGGTTGTTTCTTTTAAGGATAGAGTACTAAGGCCATGTGATATCAACGGTGGGGTTTAGATGGATTCAATGAAGGTCTAAGTTCTTCTAGCTTGGACTACTCCTCAAGATGAGGGGAAATTATGGTCATTTCTAGGACTTTAAAAATTTTATAAGGAATTCGTCTCATCTTATTTGTCAATAGAAGCAGCTAAGAGGAACTTGTTTCAAGGGAAAGTACCATTTTCATGGAAGCAAGAGCAACAAGAAAATTTAAACTCTGAAGCAAGCTCTTCTAGAAGCTCCAATACTCAAAGTTGTAGATCCACAAAAACCATTTGAGTTGGAGATAGATGCTAGCAGCATAGCCATAGGGTAGCCTTGAGCCAAGATAGCACGCCTATAGCTTTTGAAAGCAAATAGTTGAGTAGTGCACAATGCAATTGGTCAGTGCATGAATAACCATTGAGCAAACCTATCGAGATAAACACAAACATAACCTCCGTGGAAGGTAATGAATGTTATAACATCAAGCTTACATCATGCTTCAATGAAGATTTGAATTAGTATGAAGTTATCATTTGGAGTAAAACATATTGCAATTGTATTCAGTACATTCTTAATTTTTTGAAAAAAGGTCCATAAGTATTTATATTTTATCGTACATAAGGGAAATGTAAAAACTTAACAAGATTGTAGGTTGTTGATCTGGTGATCAATCAAGTACTTGAATCAAATTTTTTAAACTTGATTCCTATTTTCCCATATTATAGCAAAAGCAATATTCAATCACAACAAACTGCTCCACAAGGAGATTCAAACTAAATTTGAATGTAAGAGACTCCTAATCTGGTGATCAATCAACCACTTGAATCAAATTTTTTAAACTTGATTCCTATTTTCCCATATTTTAGCAAAAGCAATATTCAATCACAACAAACTGCTCCACGAGGAGATTCAAACTAAATTTGAATGTAAGAGACTCCTAGGATCAACGAAGACTCTATATAAAGACTCAAAAACACTTTTACAATAGGTTAGATCAACATATACTCATTTTTCATCTTCACTTTGCGCATCTTCCATTTCTCTATATCATCATCTCCAATATTTTTCAACTTGTATAGGCTACGTCTCACTCAAAGATCAAGTCTTTATGGATAAGTACTCAGCGGAAAGGAACCCAAATTTTTCTAGAAAAATCATCAACAAAAGAGATGAAATACACAGCACCCCCCATAGATTTGGTGGGCATGCTACATACATCAGAATGAACAAGATCAAGTACACAAGACTTACGAGACACACCAGAATAAAAGGAATGTTTCACTTTCTTTCCATATTGACATTCATTACAAAAATCAAGCTTCATGCCTTTAGCATCAAGCTTCTTTAAGTTACAAAGCCTAGTGAGACCCTTTTAGCTCATATGGCCAAGTCTCTTATGCCACAACTCCATATGGGAGTGAACTTCAACCAAAGCAATGAACTTGCCTGATAAGGCCTTCCCATGCAAGCAATAGAGAGTTCCCTTCTTTATGCCTTTCACAATCAGCCTTGATCCCTTTGTCATTTTCCATGATCCTCTCTCAAAGAGAATGCTATAACCATGCATATCCATTTGACCCATAGAGAGTAAGCTTTTCTTGATCCTTGGTACATAACACACATCATGCAAAACCAGCTCATTAGTGCCATTTGTAGAGAAATGCACTGTGCCAATACCCTCAATGGAACAGGCATTATTGTTTCCAAGGTATACATGGCCATGGCTGTCTGCAGTAAAAGTAGAAAAGCACTCCTTGATAGGAGTCACATGAAAAGAAGCATCAGCATCAACTATCCATGTCTAGGCCAATGCATCATTAATAGTCAGCAAAGCATCAATAAGATCACTTTTGGTGATCGACATGTCCTCTGTATGAACATTCAGAGAGAAATCATATGCATAAGTATCATCAGCTGATAAAGTAGTGCACAAAATATCCTCAACATCTGACAGCTCCTCTATGACTACATTAGAGATCACATTGGCCTTCTCTTTGTCCTTTTGGTTGTCCTGTGCATCACTCTTGTCTTCTTTCTTGCCCTTCTTTTTATCTCCAACATTCCTATTTCTTTCAAACTGTGCCTTGTAATAGCGACAATCAGGTTTCTTGTGGCCTTTCCTTCCACACTGATAGCAAGTCACATCATTGCTTTTACCTTTGCTGCCATTACCTCTTTCCCTGCTCTTACTCTTGTTCCTTTTTGCATTATTACTCCTCTTATCTGTCCTGCCTCTAACCATGTTAGCTGAGCTACCACCTTCACCACCTGCTTTTCTCCTGATCTCTTCATTAAGTATAGAACCCCTAACACCATCAAACGTCAGGTTAGGGTTATTGGACAATGAGACTACCAGTGTCTCCCAAGAGTCATGAAGTGTCATAAGCAAGAAGATGGCTTTAAGTTTGTGATCAAAAGCAGCCAAACCCTTTGAATATATGTCTTTCAATCTTGCATATTCCACACGATCACTTTTGCGTAGCCTCCTCATAGAAGCTTCTGATAAATGAGGTCTTACTAGCAACTGTGAATGGTGTGGTGGAATATTATCAACATCATATGTTGGAATCTACACACATGAATAAAAATCATTAGTATTCCATAAATGAATAAAAATTAAACTTTAAACATAAAATTAAATACGTAAGTTATTTTGAAAAGAGAATGAAATTAGAGTTCTCCAATGCAACAAAAGATAGATGGATAGAATGTTTTCATTTTCTCTCTAGGTAAAAGGTGCTCTTAGAAGTCTACACCATCCATAATTTACTAATAGTTTATCACCAGCATGTAATGAAGTAATAGCAGTGACAACTATGTATCATGCTACATTTCTACTCATGTATGGTGATTCCTTACTATTTTCATGCTCCTCAAATGTGTAATTAGTCCTTGAACTATTATGTAACCCTCTACTACTATTTATTAAATGTGCCATATTTCCATGCACGTAAGTTCTTCCATGAATATATAATCTTTCATTTTTTGCATGTGAAATCCTTCTACTAGTAAGGGACACTGCATTCAAGTATATTCCATAAGTACTTATGCTTTGAAAGTAACGTGCAAGTTGATGCAAATCTCCCAATCCATATATAGGACCACAAAATGACATATGACTTTAGAGTTTGGAGGCACATAAAAATCCTCTACAATAAAGAGACCACGACCAACACTAGTAATAGTGGATGGAGCAATCATATAGTGATTACCCCAAAAGTTAAAAACCTCTCCATGTAAAGGAAGTGGTCCTCTATTCCATCCTCCATATCTTCTTCTATCATATGTTTGTACTAGAGAACGATCACGAGCAAGCGATGGATAATCTCCAGCCATTTCAGTCTCTAAACCAAGAGGTAAAGGATTTCTAGAAGCCTCTACTTTTAATTGATGAACAAAAAGTACATGATGTTTATGAGGTATATTATCATTATGAATATGAGAAT